>JANAVB010003206.1:0-107473 GCA_029216955.1 Iris pallida
CGAATGTGTAGCCCTAGTTGCTGGGCTATGTGTGGACACGAGCACGCTTTGTTGTGGCTCGTGTCGTGTCCACGAGGACTGTCCTCACTGCACGCGGTGTTTAGTGTACGTTTCCTGGTGTGGTTCGATTTGAAATTGACACTTCGTCCAGTTTGTGGACATAAATTCAAACCCCTTTGCACGCGTACATATGTTATCATTTTGGCACACATTATTTGATGCTATATTAGGTTTTCGATTCGAATTTTTGGTATGTTTTAATTCGGATACGAATATTTCTGATACTGCTTATTCAAATAGGTTTTTTCTGAGTTTGTAAATCTTTTAAATAATGTAAATATGTGATTTACATGGTATTTAACCTGCTTGTACATGTGTATCACATTGGAGTATGATTGGGGTTTGAATTTTGTAAAGTTCCATTTCAAATTGAGGTTCTCTCTATATATGTGAATGAATTACATATATATATCTATATAACTTAACGATCAACTGCACATATGTGTCACGCCCCAGAACCAGAATACTGAGAGCGGGGACGTACATAGCCAGCTACGTATATTGAAATGGAATTCATCTCTCTATACGGTCACGACTGTCTAGAATATGAGGGTTTACTACAAGCCAACAGTCTCTTAAGGTCAAGCCTATTGTCTAAATCTCAAGCAAGTAATATAGTTACAAGATGTTTGACCACCAAATATACAATAAAGGCGTCCCAAATATTACATATCAGCTGATCATGAACGCTAGTCGTACAAAATGCAAGGACTAGCAAGAGTTAAGTCATACATGATCAACACTAGGATTTGTTAATCATGTTTACAGCCCGTAGGCAACAGTAAGTAAAGGTGCATCGAGCTAACAGGTGCTCGTCGGCTAAACGCCTCAAAAGAATAATTTTTACAATAGAGTGAGCGAAACAAAATAGAATACCCACTCGTAGCCTGGGTTCCTTCTAGTCGCCACCATCGGGCTGGAGGTTCGGTAGATCCTCGGGTGCTGCTCCGAAATCTGGCAACACAAAACCCTGGGTCAAACCCCAGAAGAGCAAGTGCCACAAAGGAGGCCACGAAATAAGAACAAAAGCCAGCATATCAGAACATAAGAAATGAAAAAAAACAAGTAATAAAGAGCACGTCAGGACAATAAACGACTAGGGACGTGGAACCATTCTTGGAGCCAGGTTACAACCCGTAAACCAAACAAGGACCGGGGTTGTAACCCTTCGCCTGAATATCTCCTTGTCTCTACCCAATTATTGTTAAAGCAAGTAAACATCATGTTCAAGTACCAGGTACAGGACTAGACAAGACTTAGACAGGCTAGACAACATCCATTCACAAGCGGCCAAGCAATTACTACGGCTTACTACTTTAACTAACTAGGGTTATCACAAGCCTAATTACTAACAAGATACAATAAGAATTTCCCAGTCCCAAGCCCTCAGACCATCTAGTTATCCTTCTGCGGTTGAGAGTATGTTTGGTACATCGCCCCGGAGACGATATACCCTTAGGTGACTAGAGGTGCAACACATGACAGTGCGCTGGAAATGCTCTACTCGTCGGCAAGCTACAAGTCCAATTAAGAGCGTCCAGATAACAAGATTGCCTGTGACTGGAAATTCTCCATGAACTATAGTTTGATCTAGTCATTATCCTAATCCATATTCAGTGTGAATCCCTGACCGTGGGAACCAGGGAGTCACGTCCTAAACATGATGCAAGACAAGACAGGTGGATTACACAAGCAAGCAAGCAGGAACACCCCGTGTCAAGGTTGATTATACAAGTCAAGTTAGCCTCGCAACGACATCAAGTCAAGTCAAGTCAAGTCAATTTACAAGTCGAGTTACAAGTTACAAGTCAAGAGTGCGCCGCCACGGGCCACTATCAAGTTATCAGGTTACAAAGATTAATCATGAATCACAGGTTACAAGTCAAGAGTGTACCCCTTTCGGGTCACTATCCAGGAATTCAGAAAGTACCGGATCATAAATCACGAAAACCACAAAAATCGTACTAGTCATAGCAATTACTGAAAATCGTGTCAGGTCGTGTTGGATCAAGACAGTCGTGCTGTGTGGAACATGATCCCAAAATCCAATCCACAAAAAGAAGCCAAGCTTAAAGAAATAAAACCAAAACTCCAAGAGCCAATGGGTTGCACAAGGGATCAGGGGGTTGGATTGCGCAGGTGTCAGCTGCAGGGGCCAAGTACGCAGGGTCAAGTGCGCATGGAGCCAAGTGCACAGGGTCAAGTGGTGCATAGCAGACTGCCATGGATGGATGGCGCATGAGCAGCTGCGCATGAGCAACTGCGCAGGAGCAGACTGCGCAGGAGCAGACTACGCATGGATGGTGCGCGCTGGGGTTGAGCGCAGTTCGCCAAGAGGCAAGCGCGGTCGACGCTGCGCTAAAGAGTACAGGCCGAGAGGGGATGCACAGTCCAGCACTGTGCTAAAGAGCGCAGGCTGCAGTCTTCTTCTCCAGGCCGAGAGCAAGCATCAAGAACACCAAAAATTTAATTCTTCATATCTTGGTCAAATCAAAGCCAAATCTAGATTTTCAAAGTTCTAACTTGAGTAAAATTGAGTTCTCTTCCACATGGAAGCATCAAAACAAGCAAAAATCAAAGTTTAATAGATCAAACCAAGAATTTCCGAAAATGGTTAAAACTTAGATCTAGAAAAATGGAAGCTCCAAATCTAAAAATGTCAAGTTCTAATGTTGATCTCCATGTCCTAATCTAGCTAATGGACAAATAAAATATGGTACTTATTTGATGGCAAGCTGCCCTTGCCTATGGGTGGAGGTGTTGTGTGGAGGAAGGGAAGAAGAAGATGGAGGAAAATAATAAGAGTAAAGAGGAGAGAGAAAAGTTAGGTGGGATTTAATGGGGGTGGTTGTGGTGTGTTGAGGGTGAAGCATAGGCTAAGGTGTTCCAAGGCCTATTAAACCAAACCAAACCAAACCAATTTTCCTCCACAAAATAAAACCAAGTCATGTCAAAACCCGTTTTACGAGAAAAACCCAAAATCTGCAAGTCGAGCAAAAAATATAATTACAGGCCAGAATCTGAGAAAAATAAAATACAGGTCCAGGATACATACAAGCTTAACAAAATACGTGTTCTGAGATATGGGTGTTACAACTCTACCCACCTTAAAAGAATTCCGTCCTCGGAATTTAATCAAGGAGCTAGAGAGACAAGGACAAGTCATACTATTCACATACAAGCTATACTAAGCAGTCAATCAAACAATCACGCATGCAAGCAAGGACGGAAGGCATAAGGCATAAGGAAGATATTATATCTTATGAGTCAAACAAGTCGGGATATTGCGATCGGATGTCGTCCTCACGCTCCCACGTTGACTCACCTAGAGAGTGATGACCCCAAGCAACACGGACTAAACTAATAGTCTTGTTCTTGAGTATTTTCTCTCTCCGGTCCAATATAGACACGGGCCTCTCCTCATACGAAAGGTTGGTACGAACAACCAATTTCGAATGGTCTAGGATAAGGCTCGGATCCGGGATATACCGTCGTAATTGGGACATATGGAATACATCATGCACCTCACTTAGCGACGACGGAAGAGCAAGACAATAGGATACATCTCCTACTCGCTCCAGGATATCGAACGGCCCTATATACCTAGGACTAAGCTTGCCCCGCATGCCAAAGCGAATGACGTCGCGGTTAGACGAGATCCTAAGGAATACATGGTCGCCGATAGCAAACTCTAAGGGACGTCGATGGGCATCGGCCCAATGCCGCTGGCGATCTTGGGCAACTCGAAGAAGATTTCTGATTTTTCTGACCACTTCAACTGTCTGGGCAATCATTTCTGGATCGAGCATCTGCCTCTCTCCGACATCGTCCCACGCTAGCGGGGATCTGCACTTCCTACCGTACAGAGCCTCGAACGGAGCCATCTGGATGCTGGCCTGGAAGCTGTTATTGTACGAGAACTCTACCAGATGCAGGTGATCTTTCTACGAGCCGCCGAAGTCAAGTGTACAAGATCTCAACATGTTTTCAAGGGTCTGGATTGTGCGCTCTGACTGGCCATCTGTCTGCGGATGATATGCTGAAGTGAACTGGAGATGAGTTCCTAAACTCTCTTACAGGCTACGCCAAAAGTACGACGTAAACCTTGAATCTCGATCCAAGGTGATGCTAACTGGCACACCGTGAAGCCTGACAATCTGACTGAGGTACATCTCTGCCAACTAAGCCGTTGACTGCCCAACTCTAAATAGAAGAAAATGAGCCACCTTCGTGAGCCTGTCAACTATAACCCAAATAGCATCTCTACCATCTGGGGATCTAGGCAATCCAGTCACAAAATCCATGGTCACATGCTCCCACTTCCATTCTGAAATCGGCAAGGGCTGAAGAAGTCCAGCGGGCCTCTGATGTTCAGCTTTAACCTGCTGGCAAACCAAACACTGAGAGACAAACCGGGCTATCTCCCTCTTCATGCCATTCCACCAGAAATGCTGACGAATATCACGGTACATCTTTGTGCCACCGGGGTGAATAGAATACTGCGAGCTGTGAGCCTCTGCCATGACCTTCTGTCTGATATCTCTACTGGGTACACAAAGACGAGTGCCGTGCCGAAGTGTACCATCTTCATGGATACATAACTCTGGCCTTCTTCCTGCCTCACACTCTGCTCTGAGTCGCTGAATCTTAGAATCTGTAGACTGCGCTGTACGGATCCTCTCAACTATGCTGGACTGAACCTGTAGACTGGCCATCAATGCTACGCTGGTAGGAAGAACCACTTCAATTCCCATCTTTTGAAGATCTGCCAATAACTCTGGTTGCACCGTTAGGAAGTAAACTCCGGCTCTCCGGCTTAACGCATCTGCTACAACGTTGGCCTTCCCTGGATGATACTGTAATCCATATCATAGTCTACCAGTAGCTCAAGCTATCTTTTCTGCCGCATGTTGAGGTCCTTCTGGATGAAAACATACTTCAGGCTCTTGTGATCAGTAAATATCTCCACTCTATCTCTGTACAAGTAGTGCCTCCACAACTTAAGTGCAAACACTACTGCTGCCAATTCTAAGTCGTAGGTCGGGTAATTCTTCTCATGATCACGAAGTTGACGTGATGCATAAGATATTACCTTTCCATGCTGCATCAAAACACACCCCAATCCTCTGCCTGAAGCGTCGCAATAAACTGTGAATCCTCCGGTCCCATCTGGAAGTGTGAGAATGGGAGCCGTTATCAAACCTCGCTTCAACTTCTCAAATGATTCCTGGCACTCTGCTGTCCAAACAAACTGTACATCCTTACGGGTCAACTGGGTCATCGACGCTGAAATCCTTGCAAAATCTGAAACAAATCGTCGGTAGTAACCGGCCAATCCAAGGAAGCTGCGAACCTCTGCCACTGAGCTAGGTACTGGCCATGACTCGATAGCCACAATCTTCTAGGGATCCACTTCTACTCCTCTTCGGGTAATGATGTGACCCAAGTACGAAATACGATCGAGCCAGAACTCGAATTTACTGAACTTGGCGTACAACTGATGCTCTCTAAGCGTCTGAAGGACGATCCTGAGATGCTGCTCATGCTCTGCTTCGCTCTTGCTGTAGACCAGGATATTATCTAGGAACACGATCATGAACTGATCTAAGTAAGGCATGAAAATGCGATTCATGAGGTCCATGAATACTGCCGACGTATTGGTCGCTCCAAAGAGCATAACAAGGAACTCCCAATATCCATACCTCGATCTAAATGCTGTCTTCGGGATGTCCTGCTCTCTGACTCTGATCTGGTGGTATCCTGACCGCAAGTCTATCTTCGAAAACACTGAAGCCCCTTTGAGTTGATCAAACAAGTCATCTATCCTCGGGAGAGGGTATCTGTTCTTGATTGTCACTGAGTTCAAGGTACGATAATCTACACATAGCCTGGACGTACCATCCTTCTTTTTCACAAGAAGCATCGGGGCTCCCCAAGGTGATCCACTTGCACGAATGAATCCCTTGGTCCTGAGTTCTTCAATCATCTTGTACAAAATCTCTAACTCTGAAGACGCCATTCTGTAGACTCGCTCTGATACTGGTGCTGTCCCGGGGATCAAGTCTATAGTAAACTCAATCTCCTGCTCTGGCGGCATCCCTGGAAGTTCCTCTGGGAAGACATCTGGAAACTCTTCAACTATCCTGGGCAACTGCACTGCTACTACTGCCATCCGCAATACTAGAGAAGATGGCTCCACCGCGCCTCTGGAAAAGGAAAACTCTGGCTCACCTGGAATGTTGAAAACAACTCTGCCAACATGGCAGTCTATCCTAGCATACTGGTTCCTCAACTAATCCATGTCTAGGACTACATCATAGTCTGCCATAGGTAATTCTATAAATATAGTGGAGAACTCTCTACCGCTAACTACGATCCGACACGAGGAAAACACTCGATCTACTCCTACAAGACCATTACCAGTAAGTATATTGAGCCTCACTGATAATGACTCGGGCTCCAATCCTATCCGTGTTGCGAATCGTGCAGACATGAATGAATGCGATGCACCAGAATCAAATAATACTAATGCTGGAAGGGAGTTGACGAGAATAGTACCTGCCACTACCTCACCTGGTGTAACTTCTTCTTCCATAGCCATCATCATGGCCTGACCTCTAGCTGCGGATCCCCTCTGCTGGAAACCTCTCTGCCTACTCTGCGCTTGGGCTTGGGTATACTGCTGCTGGTTCTGCTGATGAAATGCTTGGGCCTGAGGCAACAATGGCCTCGGGTACTGCTGCTGCTGCACTGGTGCTGGTCCCCTAATCGATGGACTGGTTAGGTTGGAAGAGGACGAACTGTCCCTATTCGGGCAAGCTTCTATCTTGTGATCTGCCGCTCCACAAGCCAGGCACAATCCTTGTGCCCTACGACAATCTGCCACTACATGGCCTGGCTTCCCACAATGGGAACATCCCATCACAAAAGTCTGCTTCTGCTGCTGCGGGTATGTCGGGGTCGAATGTTGAACCGACGTCACTGAGGCCGCCCGCCTCGGAGTTCCAATGGTCAAACTTCTAGCTGCCGGGACTGGAGCTGATGATTGGTGCGTCTGACTGTGGGACCGCTTCCTACCCCTGGTCCTATCTACGATCCTCTAGGAGGTGTACTCATGCCTCTTGCTGCTCTAAAAACTGCATCGAACGTCTGGTGCTCGAACTGCTCGACTGCCAGCAAGATCTCCAAATGCAGTCCCTGCTGGAACCGCTGGGCCCTATCAAACTCGGTTGCCACCAAGGTGGGGGCAAACCTACTGAGTCTAGAAAACTCAGATGCATAACTGTCGACTGTTCTGCCTCCTTGCTTTATGTTGGTAAATCTCGTCTGCAGGTCGTATCGAGCTACAGCATCGAAATACTTTATCTGGAATCTCTCTCTAAACACCGCCCAAGAAATGGGTGCCACTAATCCCATGGCTTGCGCTGCCCACCAACTACAAGCTAAGTCCAGCAACTGCAAGCATACCACCGCCACCTTCTTATTCTCAGGTGTCCTAGCTGCTTCCAGAACCACCTCGGTATCCTGAAGCCAAGCGTCCGCGGCAATCGCATCTTCACTGCCATCGAAGAATGGAGGGTTCAGGCGCTTGAAGCTGTTGGCCACGCTGTTTTCTGGGTGACCGCCTCTGGTCAAAGCATCTGCCACTACCTGGTGTAAGGCGTCTCCACGACGATCCTGGAAAGCTATCAAGGTCCTGATGAGACCTACCAAGGTGCCATCATCCGGCTCAGCAGGCTGAACGGGCTGAACTGGGGGCTCTCCTCCAGGAGGTATAACTCGGGAGGTAACTCCGGAGTGCTGGGCTTGATCTCCAGGTTGCTGGTCCACGGGAGGTGCTCCACCTTACTGATCGACGGGGTCAGGTACAGTGCCGCTGAAGAAGACGACACAAAGAAAATAATAAGGAAGGACCAGGACAGATCAACGATACAAGAATGTGATCAGGTCAAGATTCTCAGGGATTCAGAGGATACGAACGGAGATCAAGGACGAATAATGATTGAGACATCTATCGGTAAACCCTCATATTTCTTGATTGACAAGACCTGTATGGGCCACCACTTAAACCATGTCATGCCCCAGAACTAGAATACTGGAGAGCGGGGGCGTACATAGCCAGCTACGTATATTGAAATGGAATTTATCTCGCTATACGGTCACGGTTGTCTAGAATATGAGGGTTTACTACAAGCCAACAGTCTCTTAAGGTCAAGCTTATTGTCTCAATCTCAAGCAACTAATATAGTTACAAGATGTTTGACCACCAAATGTACAACAAAAGGCGTCCCAGATATTACATATCAGCTGATCAAGAAGCTAGTCGTACAAAATGCAAGGACTAGCAAGAGTTAAGTCATACATGATTAACCCTAGGATTTGTTAATCATGTTTACAGCCCGTAGGCAGACAATAAGTAAAGGTGCATCGAGCTAACAGGTGCTCGTCGGCTAAACGCCTCAAAAGAATAATTTTTACAATAGAGTGAGCGAAACAAAATAAAAAACCCACTCGTAGCCCGGGTTCCTTCTAGTCGCCACCATCGGGCTGGAGGTTCGGTAGATCCTCGGGTGCTGCTCCGAAATCTGGCCGCACAAAACCAGCTGGGTCAAACCCTAGAAGAGCAAGTGCCACAAAGGAGGCCACGAAATAAGAACAAAAGCCAGCATATCAGAACATAAGAAAATAAAAGAAAAGTACAAGTAATAAAGAGCACGTCAGGACAATAAACGACTAGGGACGTGGAACCATTCTGGGAGCCAGGTTACAACCCGTAAACCAAACAAGGACCGGGGTTGTAACCCTTCGCCTGAATATCTCCTTGTCTCTACCCAATTATTGTTAAAGCAAGTAAAACAATCATGTTCAAGAATACCAGGTACAGGGACTAGACAAGACTTAGACAGGACTAGACAACATCCATTCACAAGCGGCCAAGCAATTACTACGGCTTACTACTTTAACTAACTAGGGTTATCACAAGCCTAATTACTAATAAGATGCAATAAGAATTTCCTAGTCCCAAGCCCTGCAGACCATCTAGTTATCCTTCCGCGGATTGAGAGTATATTTGGGTGCATCGCCCTGGAGATGATATACCCTTAGGTGACTTAGAGGTACAACACATGACAGTGCGCTGGAAATGTGCTCTACTCATCGGCAAGCTACAAGTCCAATTAAGAGCGCCCAGATAACAAGATTGCCTGTGACTGGAAATTCTCTATGAACTATAGTTTGATCTAGTCATTATCCCAAACCAAACCAAACCAATTCTCCTCCACAAAATAAAACTAAGTCATGTCAAAACCCGTTTTACGAGAAAAACCCAAAATCTGCAAGTCGAGCCAAAAATACAATTACAGGCCAGAATCTGAAAAAAATAAAATACAGGTCCAGGATACATACAAGCTTAACAAAAATACGTGTTCTGAGATATGGGTGTTACAATATGTATATATTAGCTGACATAATTTGGTTAGTGATTAGCTCGATTTGTAGATGTCTTATTTGGGTTGGTTTGATTCATGAAGCTGTAGTTTGGATTTAAATTTTAATTTCATATAAAACCTGGTATTGGGATTTCGAATTTAGTTTGGGTTTCCATTTGATTTTTGGTTTTCGAATGTTTCTGATACTCAAAAATGTGATACTAAATCACTGATACTTGAGTAAACCTGATTTTGGGATTCAAGTACAACATGTGAACCTGAGATTAATATATATGTTGACTTTGTATAAAAAACTAATTTTTGGGTTTTATGGTGAATTAGGGTTTTCGATTTGGGACTAAGTTAGGATTCAAGGGATATATGACAACTGAGTTAATATGGATTTGAGTTGGATGTTTGAACTGAATGTTAGTTTACTGATATAAAATTAGGATTTTATTTCAGATTTGGTTAAGTTTGAGTCTTGATTTGGAATTGAAACTAAATACTTTAACTGTTAACTGATACCTTAAGTTGTATCTAAAATCTGAGTCTTTACCTGAGATAAGAAACCTGAGATTCATTGACATGACTTGAGATGAGAATTGGGGGCTTTGGTTTTGTTTTAAAAACTGTGATTGATCTTGTTGCTTTGAATTTATGATACTTCATGATTTTAATACCTACTTTTGGTTTTGGGATTTTTCCTATGAGATGAGATATCAAATCTGATATAGGACTGTTGCATGTAAACCTGAGAAGCATGCTTGTTACCTGAGATAACTGAATTCATAAGTAACCTGAATGTGAATGCTTGTATTAATCGGTGAACTGAATTTTAGAAGAACCAGGGAACTTAAATCTAGAACCTGAGTTAACTTTAACATGTTGTAAACTGAAAATTCGTTTGCATGAACCTGAGCATTGTTAACTGAACACATGATAACTGCAACCTAGAATAGGACTTGCTAGAACCTGAGTTCACTTGTAAAGTAAACTGAGAATATATGTTAGAATAACCTGAGAATTATATCTGTCACTCTGTCACAGCCTTACCATGCTCACACACTAGTCCCTTTCTTCTCACACACACACTCACTTGTGATGTTATTCCCTTTCCCCTCTTTCTAAATTTGTGTTTGATTTGTATGATATATATATATGAGATATGTATGTCTTTGATTGGTATATATATTTTCTATATAGGATTGGTATAGGTAGGCTTTCCTTTAGGCTTGCCTATATACACTAGTAATGTATATTTAATGTATATATATATATATATATATATATATATATATATATATATATATATATATATATATATATATATGATAACTACATAGATTGGTGAATGTAAAGTCTTTGATTGTATATATGATATTGATATATGGTTTTGGTATAGGCTTGGCTTGGTGTTGACCTAGTTAGACTAGGGTTGACCTAGATTGGACTAGTAGACCTAGTTTGACTTCATGTTGACTGGAGTGTTGACTAATGTTGACCAAGTGTTGACCTTAGCCTAGAAAGACCTAGAAATCATATAGAATGCATTACAAACTTTATTTTTACCATTGTGGATACATTGTGACCCGTGTTGCTCTAAATAGGACTCCGTTACTCCGATTTGGACATCTATTCTAATCGAACATTTAGGATCTCAAGCGAGTACATTCTCTGATCATTTCATACTTGTTAGGATTTATATTCTTCCTCTAGATTACTTTACTTGATGCTATCACATTGTCAACACGGATTGGTACTATATGGATCTTTACATTGAGATGTTATCCCCCTCGGGAGCATCGGATATATCATGTTATGTGCGTTTCACTTTCA
Source organism: Iris pallida (assembly GCA_029216955.1). NCBI lineage: Eukaryota > Viridiplantae > Streptophyta > Magnoliopsida > Asparagales > Iridaceae > Iris > Iris pallida. The sequence goes on from JANAVB010003206.1 coordinate 11,328, forward strand.
TCATGTACTCTTGTGGTTTCACTATTCATATATACTCTTGTGATTCATGTACTCTCATGTTCACAGAGCCCTCATGTATAACTTCATGTGCACCCATTTATGGGCCCCTATGTGAAATATTGTACAATAACATAACTTGTTTGGATCCTTGTGTATTAATTGGGGTACGGGAGAGTAGAAGCAGTCATGTGAACAATTCTAAAGTAGTGTAATCATATACAAACTCTTCAGTGTAATCATGTGCAAATTCAGGCCGTTCACATGTCTATCTTGTACTCTACATCACTAGTCTCTGATAGTTCTCTACTTATAGTATCTATTTACATTACAGTTCTCTTTCTTTTACTACATGTACTTTCTTTCAGCGTTTTATGTATTTTACTCTATTGTATGCTTTATATTTCTGTTTTGATATGAACTGTTGAGATTTTGTGCTCGTTCCTGTCCTGACTGGACTTGTTAAAAATATTACAGAGGATAACGAGGACCTTTGCCCTACCTATTATGGTGCTGCCATAGATGACACCTGCGACTTGGACCTTCAGCAGGATCCATCAGCAGTAGAGGATGTCACCCCTATAGTTTAGGCTAGTTAGCTTAGACTTCTATCTTCTTTTGATGGCTTGTCTCATTTGGATACGTTGATGTATATATTTAGGATCTTGTTGTTATTCTGGATATTTTATGGAGATATTATCTTAGACACTTAGACTTCTTCTCTTGTTTGTATTTCATTTGGTGATCTTCATATTATATCTTATCTATCTTATCGTACTTCTACCTTAGTTGTGATTGAGCTGTACATTTCTGTATTATCTTCCAATTGGAGAGTATACACTGTACATGTACCTTATCATGTTAGATGTATGTGACCTAGGACAGCGTTCTACCGCCGATACTGCAGCGTAGGCTGGACGTACCCACTTTTCGTGTCCCTACACTGGGTACGGGTCGTGACACGTTTTTAGTGGTGTCCCCATGCAGATCCAGTTTATGTAGTGATATTCGAACTAGAGTATCACTACAGCCTGCAGTAGGATATAGGATATAGTTTTGAAGGTACTCAATCACACATAGGAAAGCTCTTATCTAATTCTTGCTGCAAATTGCCTTCTTTTGAAACGACTGTCCTCCTTTGATTATATCGCTTCATTCTCAGTAATTGATTTCTTGTTGATCTGTCTCTAGGATGGTGCAGACACGATCCAATCGCTCCGGCCAAAAGGATACTACTGAAAGGTCTTCCACCTCTCGTCCGGCTTAGCTCGGTCAGGCAATTCCCATGGTACCATCTCATATTGGAGCTTCTACCGCATTCGGAGGTGCACCTCCGCCTGTACAGAGACCTTCCCCCGTCATTTTTGATTTCTTCCAGCAGTAGTTGCTTTCAGAATCGGTTAATACAGCACAGTTGTTCGCCTTCTTTCAGAGGATGATGGAGGCCCAACAACAGCAGTTCGCTTATTTTCAGCAGGGCATAGAGAATGCCCATCAGCTTGCCCTGACGACGGTGGAGAGAGTCATTGTACTGCCCCAGGCAGGTCAAATACAGCAGTATCAGCCGAGGACACCAGGGATCCAGGAGTTCCAGAAGATGCGTCCACGGGACTTCCGCGGCACAGAGGGGATTCTATATGCGGATGACTGGATAGAGCACATCGAGAAGATCCTCCGGCTGGCGAAGATTCCAGCCCGACTACAGATTGAGGCGACAGGTAGCCAGATATAGGACCTGGCTCGCACTTGGTACCAGACGGACCCTATGATGGGTATTGAGGGTCAGACTTGGGCAGCTTTCAAGAAACTATTCAAGGAGAAGTTTTTCCTTAACACAGCAGTCGTCGCACTGGAGATGCAGTTCCAGAGTCTGGTTTAGGGGAATCAGATCGTAGAGGAGTATGTTGGAGAGTTCTGCCGTATGGACAGATTCGTCGATTGACTCAGTGAGACAGCGAAGGCTCGGAGGTTTCGAAATGGGTTAGTCAAGGAGGTCAAGTCCTTGACCAAGAGCGACATGGATACAACTTTTGAGGAGATTCTGGTGGGTGCCTTAGCAGCAGAGGATGATCTTGAGTTGAAGCTCAAGAGGGGACAAGACGCCCATGGAGCCAGCAACAGCAGAGGCTAGGCCAAGAGGCCTCATGTAATGCCTGTGGTTCGTATTACGTATTTGGAATACGTGTACGTATTTTATCTTGCATTGTATGATTTCTTGCTTGGCTTTTCTTCATGGCTTGGTTTATTTCTTGGGTTGGTTCGGCTTGGCTCGGTTGCCTTGGTTCATTATGAACCAAGGGTGAACCCCCTACCTACCAACTTTAGTATTTATTAACCCTTTCTCCTTCTCTCTCTTCATTAATATCTTCTTCTTCCCCACCATTAATTCTTTACCTACCAGAGAGAGGAAGAGAGAGGTCTAGGCAAGTACAACTTGCTTCATGGAGGAACTCCAATTTTATTGCTCTATTCTCTTCTTTACAGCATTTTAACTTACTTTAGAATTTGGCATTTTCACTTTCCATGGCTAGATTCTTGTAGATCTATATTTATATTATTTTCGGATTTTTTGGGTTTTGATCTACTTAATCTTGCTATTTCCAAGTTTTGATGGTTCTATGTTGTAGAGTATTTTGTTCTGCCCCATTTTGACCTATGGAAGTTCGGATTTGGGCTCCGGATGATAGAGTTATGCAACTTGAAAGCCATGGCTTATGGTGTACTTCTTCTCAGAAATTTGGAAAAGAAGCACAGTCCCGAGCCGTATGGTAGCACTTGACCGTATGAATATTCATGCGGCAAGTCAGTTCCAACCGCATGCACTATTGCCTTGACTTGACCGTATGACAAGTTCATGCGGCAAGTATTCCTTCTAGCCGCATGAAGTCCTTCTTACTTAACCGCATGACTGAGGCCCAGTCCTTCCTGGCCGCATGGATTTCCAGCAACCCTGAGCCGCATGAACTCAACACTCGCGAGCCGCATAGACCGCAGTCTCCCAGCCGCATGGGTTTGCTTCCCTTGACCGCATAGTCATTGCTCCCCGCAGCCGCATGGGTTGCTCCTCCCCGGCCGCATATACCTGATTGGTCAGCCAGCCGCATAGACCCATCCTCCGCCAGCCGCATGAGTTCCCTATCCTCCTGACCGCATATGTCTTGCCTTTCTCAGCCGCATGACTGACTGGATCTCCGAGCCGCATATGACCGATACCCCTTTGACCGCATAAGCCTCTCTCTTTTAGCCGCATGCACCTGACCCTATTCAGCCGCATAGGCTGTTCTCTTCCAGCCGCATGAGATCATTCATGGCCGCATATGCCTTAGCCGTATGGCTCTCCTATAGCCCTGTGTATTGATATTTTATTAGATATTTTATGCCCATTTTATATCCTTACGCCTTTTGTCATAAACTTGATAATCACGAATTTATTTGATATGTTTGGACATGATAATTGAGCCTGACATGATAGTGGCCCGTCGTGGCGTACTCCTGACTAGTACACTTGACATGATAACCTGATATGATATATCTTGAACAGCTGTTGCGACGGCTACCTGACATGACATGACCTGTATAAATAACATGGACACCGTAGGCGATTGTGCTTGTACAAATAAACCAGTCCTGTCTTGCATCATGTCTAGGATGGGACTCCTGAGTACCACGGTGAGGAGTACCTACTAAAATGGACTAAGGTTAATAACTAAAATTACTCAGTAGTCATGAAGAGATTTCCCAGCTACAGGCAATTTTGTTACCTGGGCGCGCCTTAGGATCTGTAGCCTGCCGTCGAGTAGGGCACATTTCCAGCACACGATCATGTGTTGCACCCTTCAAGCTACCTAAGGGTACATGCGTTTCCTGGACGATGTACCCACCTGAATTCAACCTTAATCGTTCAACTCGGGTAACCTGGATGGTCTGCAGGGCTTGTGGCTGTGGAATAATCTCATTGCATCTTGCTAGTAACTAGGCCTGTGATAACCCTAGTTAGTTAAAGTATCAAGCCGTACTCATTGCGTGGCCGTGATTGATTGAATGGGAATAATCTGTCTAGTCTTGATCCTGTATAAATCGTTACATGTCCTGATTTTCTTACATTACCCTGCTGATAAATGGGAGAAACCAAGTTCGGTTCAGATGAAGGGTTACAATCCCGGTCCTTGTTTGGTTTAAGGATTGTAACCTGGTTATCTGAATGGTCCCATGGTTATCTTATCGTATATCCTCATGAGGTTATATTTTCTCCAGTTTTAATATTTATTACTTTCTATTGTGTTAATTGCTGGTTTTAGTTCCTAAGTGAAGCCTTCTTTGTGGCACTTGCTCTTTCTGGGGTCTGACCGAGCTGATTTTGTATGGCCAAATTTCGGAGCAAGCTCCCGAGGATCTACCGACTTTCCAGCCAGATGGTGGCCACTAGATGAAACCCTGACAACGAGTGGGTTTATTTTTGATCTCCCACTTTATTGTAAACATATTCTTTTGAGGCGTTTAGCCGACGAGCACCTGTTTAGTTCGATTGTACTTATTTACTGTCTGCCTACGGGCTGTAACATGATTGACGGATCCTAGGGTTGATCATGTATGACTAAACTCTTGCTAGTCCTAACATTTTGTAACGACTAGCTTCATGATCAGCTGAATATGTAATGTTTGGGATGCCTTACTATTGTATATTTAATGATCATACATCTTGTAACTCCTACTTACTTGCTTGTGATTGAGACAGTAGGCTTGTTCATGACCTTAAGAGACTGCTGGCTTGTAGTTAAACCCTCATGTATCTAGACAGCCATGACCGTATAGCGAGGTGGGTTGTACTTCAATATACGTAGCTGGCTATGTCTGCCCCCGTTCTCCAGTATTCTGGTTCTGGGGCGTGACACCTCACGTACAGATTCAGCAGCAGCAGAGGCTTGTTCAACAACAGTTTCAGTGCCAGGGATAGAGACTTTACCAACAGGCACCCAGGCAGCAGCCCATTAGTTGTACTTTCTGCAAGAAGCTGAGTCATGGATGGAATGATTACAGGAAGAGACTAGACAGGTGTTTACTTTGTTGTTCAGCAGAGTATCAGTGTAGGAAGTATCCCATGAACCAGACACCATTGTAGACTCAGGTAGCAGCAAGAGCTAGGGCTCCGACAGGGCAGCATAGGGGACCACCATTGCAGACTCAGCAACAGAGGTTTGTCTAGCATCAACAACAGGCCAGAGGAGGAGGCCAGCAGGGGCGAGCTTTCGCCATGACAGTTGAGAATGCACAGGCAGTAGGAGGGATACTTGCAGGCTCTGTTCTTCTCGATTCCATTCCCACTTTTGCCTTATAATAACTATCTTGAAATTCAATTCCGACAGTTTTGTCTACATCCTTGTTCGTCGATAAATTTGATTCTTAGTATTCTGTGTTGATTTGATTTTGATTTTTCCAATTTAAGTTGCATGGGCTAGGTCGCCTCAGTTATGGAATCTAGAATCTTCTATAGTCATATTTGCTAGCATAGTGAGGACATATAGTCTGATTTTGGACGTATTTCTCAGGTGTAGGAATTTAAGGTTTTCGCGGTCAAGCATATGACAATGCAAAAATTTTAAATACCATGATTCTAGAGGTATGTACCTTAGTTGGGGACTCTATGATTATCGTAGCCTTGCTTACTAGTATGACGAAGATTCTGAGTCTCATAATTTTGGACAAATGCATATGATTATAGAATTATATGATTAGAGACTTTGATTGATTGGGGGTTTGACATAGAAAGAGTACGACCATCTTAATTTCGAGGACAAAATTCTTCTAAGGAGGGTAGACTTGTAACATCCACTTTTCTAAATGAGGATAATTTTAAACTTTTATAATTTTAATCTTTTAATAATGAGATTTAAATCATGTTAAGATTTTGGTGATTTTTAATTCTTTTAATACTATTTAAATTGTTGAATTGTGATATTGATGTTTAACTAGTACAACCCTAGAATTATAAAGCCTAAAGACTAACCATGATCCTTGGGACCTAACTAATGGACTTAGATGTGTTAGTAGGACTCTAATTATGTTAGGATGACTAATTGCAACTTTTTAACCTAGGGATATTTTGGTTATTTTAATTTTTATGAATTATTTTATTATTTATTGTATTGGTGTTGTGATTTTTGACTTTGCTAGTTGAGACTATAGAGACTAGCCTAGAGTTTGACTTTGACTTTGGTGACTTAGTTAGCATGGTAGAATGGTGTGGGACCCTAATCTAACTTAAGTTGACTCAAGTTGACTTGGGTTCATGTAGAGAATGGGTCTCGTTGGTAGTTGGCCCTTTTAGTTAGAAGGCTTAATCAACTAGCTAGTGCATTAGGCCCATGACCATTTCCCAAGAAACCCTAACCCTAATCCCTACATGGCCGGCCACATCACAGCCCTTGGAGACCTAATCACACCCCTATATAATGTCTCTTAGTGTTCACTTGCCTCTTTTAGAAATCCTCCTTTAGAAACCCAAATAGTTCTTCCCCAAATCATCAAATCTCACCATTCCTCCACCAAATTGATCCCACTCACTTGCATTGAAGGTCATTTCTGGAGTAGAGGTTGAAAGGAGCTTGCTTGCAACGTTTGGAGCTCACTTGGCCATTGGAGGAGGACTTCTCATTTTGAGGCTTTTTGATTGAGATCTTTCAATAGGTAAAATCCTTTAAATTGATTCAAATCTCTATTTTATTTCCATAGAAGCATCCATCTAGGTGTCCCCTAGCTGTAGAGTAAGTTTGGTAGGAATTGGACTTGTTTTGATGTACGTATCGGACACATATCAGTGTCCAATACAGGGTGTTTGTTGAAATGCCCCAAAGGGATTTTTATTGATATTTTTAAAACTATTTGAATGAAATTGTAGACCTATATGTGGCTTTGTTTTTGTGTCAGACTGAGGTGATCCTCGTGTCTGTATCGTGTCCACAGAGAGCAAGACACGTTGTACGAGGGTGTGCGCAGGTGCCCTGCTGCTCGAAGTAGAATTCTTCGTGTCCGTGTCACTTAGACATACGACACTTGGCGTGTAGCTTGGGGACGTAACTGACATGTCAGCACCCAAGTGCCACGTCACTTCGTCTTGTGTCGAACTAGAATTTTGAGCCGTACTAATTCGTGCGCTGTGCTAACACGCAAAATTTTGCGTGTGATACGCATTTCGTGTCGCACGGACCTATGCCGAAAGACTCTCGTGTCATATCAAATGTGTAGCCCTAGTGCTGGGCTACATGTGGACACGAGCACGAGACGTGTCGTGGCTCGTGTCGTGCCTACGAGGCCGTGTCCTTACTGCCCGAGGCAGTTTAGTACACATTTCCTGTGTATGTTCGATTTGAAATTGACACTTCGTGTCCAGTTTGTGGACACAAATTCATCCCCCTTGACACGCGTGCATATGTATATCATTTTGGTACACATTAATTTGATGCTATATTAGGTTTTCGATTTGAATTTTAGGTATGTTTCAAATCGGATACGTATATTTCTGATACTGCTTATTCAAATTTTCTGAGTTTGTAAATCTTTTAAATAATGTAAATATGTGATTTACATGGTGTTCAACCTGCTGTACATGTGTAATCACATTGGTGTATGATTGGGGTTTAAATTTTCTAAAGTTGTATTTCAAATTGAGGTTCTCTATATATATGTGAATGAATTACATAGGTATATATTGATATATATATATATATATATATATATATAACATAACTGAATCTAACTGCACATATGTATATATTAGCTGACATAATTTGGTTAGTGATTAGCTCGGTTTGTTGATGTCTTATTTGGGTTGGTTTGATTCATGAAGCTGTGGTTTGGATTTGAATTTTAAGTTCATATAAAACCTGGTATTGGGATTTCGAATGTAGTTTTGGGTTTCCATTTGATTTTTGGTTTTCGAATGTTCCTGATACTCGAATCTGTGAAACTGAATCACTGATACTTGAGTAAACCTGATTTTGGGATTCAAGTACAACATGTGAACCTGAGATTAATATATATGTTGACTTTGTACGAAAAACTGATTTTTGGTTTTATGGTGAATTGGGGATTTCAATTTGGGACTGAGTTAGGATTCAAGGGATATATGACAACTGAGTTCATATGGACTTGAGTTGTTTGTTTGAATTGAATGTTAGTTTACTGATATGAAATTGGGATTTCATTTCAGATTTGGTTAAGTTTGAGTCTTGATTTGGAATTGAAACTAAATACTTTAACCGTTAACAGATACCTTAAGTTGTACTAAAATCTGAGTCTTTACCTGAGATAATAAACCTGAGATTCATTGACATGACCTGAGATGAGAGTTGGGGGTTTTGGTTTTATTTTAAAAACTGAGATTGATCTTGTTGCTTTGAATTTCTGATATTTCATGATTTTAATACCTACTTTTGGTTTTGGGATTTTTCCCATGAGATGAGATATCAAATCTGAGATAGGACTGTCGCATGTGAACTTGAGAAGGATGCTTGTTACCTGAGATAATTGAATTCATTGCAAACTTTATTTTTACTATTGTGGATACATTATGACCTGTGTTGCTCTAAATAGGACTCAGTTACTCCGATTTGGACATCTATTCTCATCGAACATTAAGGATCTCAGGCGAGTACATTCTCTGATCACTTCATACTTGTTAGGATTTATATTCTTGCTCTAGATTATTTTACTTGATGCTGTCACATTGTTAACACGGATTGGTACTATATGGATCTTTATATTGAGATGTTATCCCCCTCGGGAGCATCGGGTACATCATGTCATGTGCGTTTTACTTTCATCATATACTCATGTGCTTTTACTATTCATGTATACTCTTGTGATTCATGTACTCTCATGTTCACAGAGCCCGCATGTATAACTTCATGTGCACCCATTTATGGCCCCCATATGAAATATTGTACAATAACATATATAACTTGTCTGGATCCTTGTGTATTGATTGGGGTACGGGGGAGTAGAAGCAGTCATGTGAATAATTCCAAAGTAGTATAATCATGTGCAAACTCTTTAGTGTAATCATGTGCAAATTCAAGCTGTTCACATGTCTATTTTGTACTCTACGTCACTAGTCACTGATAGTTCTCTACTTATAGTAGCTATTTATATTACAGTTCTCTCTTTTTTACTATATATACTTTCTTTCAGCGTTTTATGTATTTTACTCTATTGCATGCTTTATATTCCTGTCTTGATATGAACTGTTGAGATTTTGTGCTCGTTCTTGTCCTGACTAGACATGTTAAAAATATTATAGAGGATGCTGAGGACCTTTGCCCTACATATTATGGAGCTGCTATAGATGACACCTGTGATTTGGACCTTCAGCAGGATCCATCAGCAGTAGAGGATGTCACCCCTATAGTTTAGGCTAGTTAGCTTAGACTTCTATCTTATTTTGATGTCTTGTCTCATTTGGATACATTGATGTATATATTTGGGATCTTGTTGTTATTCTGGATGTTTTGTGGAGATGTTATCTTAGACACTTAGAATTCTTCTTCTTTTTGTATTTCATTTGGTGATCTTCATATCATATCTTATCTATCTTACCGTACTTCTACCTTAGTTGTGATTGAGCTGTACATTTCTGTATTGTCCTCCGATTGGAGAGTATATACTGTACAGGTACCTTATCATGTTAGATGTATATGACCTAGGACAGCGTTCTACCGTCGATACTGCAGTGTAGGCTGGACGTACCCACTTTTCGGGCCCCTACACTGGGTGTGGGTCGTGACACTGATGGCTATCGGCCCAATGCCGCTGTCTATCTTGAGCCACTCGAAGTCTATCCCTTATTAACCTGACCTTCTCAGCTGCATCCACAATCATCTCAGGGCCAAGAAAAACCCTCTCGCCGACATCGTCCCATGACAAGGGAGTACGACACCTCCGTCCGTATAGAGCCTCAAACGGTGACATCTCTATACTGGCTTGGTAACTGTTATTATAAGCAAACTCTACCAAGTGAAGATGGTCCTCCCAAGATCCTCCAAAATCTATAACACAGGTATGAAGCATATCCTCGAGTGTCTGGATGGTCCTCTCCGACTGTCCGTCTGTCTGGGGGTGATATGCGATACTAAACTTGAGCTGAGTGTCCAAGCTAGCCTACAAACTCCTTCAGAAGTAGGAAATGAAATGATTATCCCAATCCGAGACTATGCTTACTGGAACCCCGTGCAATCTGGCTATCTGTTGCACGTACATCTCTGCCAGCTTCCCCGTAGACAAACCCACTTTGAAAGACAAGAAGTGGGCCGATTTGGTCAATCTATCAACGATGACCCATTTCGCGTCTTTCCCTCCTAGAGAACGCAGAAGTCTAGACACAAAGTCCATAGTGATGTGCTCCCACTTCCACTCTGGAATGAGTTGTGGATGTAACGACCATAGTTCGTATTACGTATTTTGGTTTACGTGTACGTGATTTCGGACCTGTATTTAGACTTGTCCTGATTGGCTAGCCTTGAGTCCTGCATTGGCATGAGTTAGTCAGCATTTTATGGTTCTGCCATGCACCGGGTTCGGTTGGGTTCGGCTTGATTTGGTTCGGTTTGGGTTGGAGTGCAAACCCCTACCTACCACCCTCCATCATTTATTAACCCCCAACCACCTTTCTCTCTCTTCATTCAATTTTCTCATTACTGCTCTTTTTCTTCGTCTTCCTCACCGAACCCTACCGTAGGCAAGTGCAACTTGCTTCATGGAGGAGCTCAAATTTTGTTGTTCCATTATCTTCCTCATGAGATTCTAAGTCACTTTAGTATTTAGCATTTTCGAATTCCGCGGCGCCCGAACCATCAATTTCTATCTTTCCTGCCACTGTTGCACCGGGCAGAGACGTAATGATATCGATACCAGTTTGTGAGAATCTCGCAACTCCAGGGTCCGGACCCAAAGAGGAAACCGCATGGGCGGCATCTGGTGATAAAGGTTTGTCTCCTCCGATGCCTGTAAATGAGAGCCTTCATGTAACATCTCAAGGACAACATTGGGGCTTGTCGTGAAAGAACTTACCCCCATATCAAACTCGGTACCACTATCTGTTTCCTCGATACCAAGCCTACGGAACCAAGCCGTAACTCGCTTCTGAGAACGAGGTTTATCAGCGACAAGAGGTTCGGGTCCGCTTTGTGTACACAGAGGATTCGACACAGGTGAATGCACACGTATAGCCAAAGGACTTGTAGAGGGCTGAAGATCTTCAAAGTCATCTTCTTCCTCCTTCAGGCTGTCAGAGTCAGAATCAGAAGCTTTTCTCTTTTCCTTTCTCGTCCTTTTTCGAGAGTCCCTCAGTCGCTCCTCCAATTTCGTACCAACAATAAAACTGGTACGGGGATCAAAGTCGTTGGGAGGCACATTCACAGATACGTGACGAAGAGCTGCCATGTATACGATACGCCCCGAAGTTTCGGCATCAGGTAAGATGAAGCTGGCCTGGGTATGGATCGCCGAATAATAGTGCCAGGCTCGGATACCATCCAAGACACTCCCCTCGAAACCCAGGCAAGGGTTAGGGCTATCCAAATATAATTGGCTATAGCCAAATTATCGAGAATACCAGCTAGGTAGGTATGGCTCTAGGTATACAACATTGCAATTGTGGTACACCAGATGGGAGGGACGGATACTCTGCAACCAGCAAAATAATTTTTCAGATAAAGACTCGGGCGCAACAGCACTATCAAGGTGAACGCGTCCCATCTCCTCCTCGGTAAAATGCGGGACCAACACAAAAAAGAGTATCTATCCACCCGTACGAGAGCGACTCGAAAATAAAAAAGCTGGTACAGTTCCAGGGCATATCGCGATAATGGTAGATGAAGGCATCGTCACTTGTCGCATTACCTTCCGGACCAGGTCACATCAAAGAGGGGTAATGCATCAATAACCACCCCATTAAATAATGATACGGCAGCTCGATTCTGTTGAAGGGTTTCGTAAGATCACGAGCGAAGACTTTCGACGTAAAGGAACGAAGACCCCTATGGATGTTGCATACCATAGCAGGAAGCAGAGTCAACTTGCCCCAAAAAACCAGCTTCACCGCTGAAAGGATCAGGTTACGGCTAATCCTTTCGATCGCACCAGAATCTGTCAAAACGATGCAAACCCTCAACCATATCATCAGGTATCCGGCCAAGATAGCCTTAGCAGATAGAGGTTGAGCATCATGATAAAAATAGCTAAAGGTGTCACTCAGGCTCCCAAATCTGTCACCAGTAGCACGGGACCTCTTAGTACTTTGCACCTGAGCATCCACCTGCTCTAGAGATTGGGGACTCCTAACAGCAACTCGACCAGACGCGCTAAGGCTAAAAAGATAGCTAATCCAAGCCGTGATATGAGGAAGGTTCCCTTCTGAACTATCATTCTTTTTCTTGGATATTTGTTGACATGTGCTATGGTAATATAGCAATTTCTGATATACGGCTAGGAACCCAGGATACTGTCGTTCTAATTCTTTGAATTCTTTGTTTGTCGGGGTATACTCTTCATAAGCTTCATCATCCCAGGGCAATCTGGACACACCATGCATCTCGTGAAGAGCGAGCCCTATCTCTCCACCTGGAGTAAAGAAGGTCCCCGTCTGGCAGTTGTACTTCTTAAGCAAAGCCATAAATAACTTCGGGTTCATAAACAAGCCATAGCAAGAGCCCCTGATGGCGTAATAGAGGCCAATCTGTCGTAGAATACCCTCATACTTCGTCAGGATCCAAGAAGTCAGGTTAACCCATGGAGGGGAACGATGCTGCCAGTCCAGTAAGGATAATCTCCCTGCAGGGTATGACCTTTTGCGAGCAATCTGATTCAAAAAGGTGTCATCTTCAGTAAAAAAACATATTGGGCTTCAGCTCGTTGATGAGACTGCCAGAAGCCAGCCCAATAACGGAGTAGCTCATTGATTCCTTTACTGTGACCACTGACCTCGTAGGGTTATTAAAATGGATATGGCCCACAAAGATCCCCTGCTGATCCAGAGTTAGAGAACTCGACATCTTCCTCTCAAAAGGTACCATATTGAAACCGGATATGGGAAAGTGGTGCTCCATTAAGGGTATGTGAATTGCTTCCCCTTGAAAATAGAAGTCCCAACTCTCAAGAGTCTCTATGATGCTTGAATCTGAAATAGCCTGGGCATCCCCGAATAAAAACATAGGCTTCGGATGAATGCCATTCAGTTGCCCGGAGTTCATCATGCTAAGTAAGAAAAAAATTGGTTTTTGATCTCCCTCAGCCGGTCTTCAGGTTGATTTTGGTTAATCTGAGTCGACACATGTTCGACTATCTGGTCAAAATTAATGCCCAACACAGATTGAGCATATCCTATCAAGAGTTCCCCCGGGGGAGCTAGGGGTAAGTTTACTGTAAAAGACAGAGAAGAGGTAAAAGTTAGAAGTTCATCCCTTCAACCATGCGACCTAGCCAAAACAAAACCTATGTGGCAGCGGCTTAAAAGAATATGAGACGCATGCCGTTAGGTCATATGCTCATGTGGCGCAGTCGGGGGATACTTAGCCGCTCAATCAAAAAAGGTGCTCATGCGGCTCAGTCGGGATCTCATGAAGCACTTATGCGGCTCAGTCACAAAGTATTCATGCAACTCAGTAATGAGGCACTTATAAGGCTTGGACTCGAAGTGCTCCTGCGGCTCGAGATATGAAACACCCATGCGGCTCAATCAGGAGACACTTATACAGCACAGCTATACAGTATTTATACAGATCAGTCCTCGGTCATTTATGTAGCACTTATGCGACTCAGCTTATACGGCCCTATCATACAGAACACATGTGGTCCAACTGAGATAGGGCATGCATCAACCAAGCTTATTACACAAAAATGATGTAGCACGGGCCTGCGCATAAAAACATACGACATTGCCATCGTCTTCCCACTGTCCTTACCTTTGATGGGAGGGTGAACGTCGGAATGAATGGAAGGAGAGTCCGCCGCTCTCGACGGAGAAGCAAGCCCCTTTCCTTTGGCCGCAGTCGACTTGGAAGCTTTTGGAGCCATTAAAGACAGGAAGACAGGAAGACGAAGATGAAAGAGAAGAAGGTAAAAAAGAAAGTTTTCTCTTCAAAATAACCCCTATTTATAGGGTTTCCAAGAAGAGTGCCGCTTCGATTCTCGAGATCATTAAAGATAATGATGACGTTTGAGGATTTTATCCCTAGTAACCGTCGACTTTATTGTAAGCCCCTGATTTTCAAATTCATTTTTAATTAGTGCTAATTAATTTTTAATGTTAATTATAGCCTTAAATAATTATTAGGAATTTTTAGGAATTTTTCTAGAATTTTTAAATAATTTTTAAATGAGTTTTATATATAAAAATATTAATTTGCAATTTTCTAAAATGTTTTAATTGACTTTTGCAATTAATTAGATTTTTTTAATATCCTTTTGCAAATCTAAATTTGTTATGTGCAAATTTTATTTTGCACATATACTGTACGGGGTGGGTTATGCAAATTCCTATTTGCAACTACCCACTGTTAGGACCTATCTGCAATTACCTAAAACTAGGAGGACCTAAGTGCTAATTTCCTACCCACCCCCCTGCCCGACGACCGACGGCTGACCGGCGACTGCCCCCGCCATTTCCGGCCAGCACACAGCTCCCCGACCGACCTTGAACCCCTATTTAAACTCCCCTCCTCTCCCCAGACTCAACCCTAACCCTAATCGACCACCACGACCACCGTAAACTCCCCTTCTTCCCCAAAACACTTCGCCGGAACCCTAACCCCGACGAAGCCTCGATCTCGCCATCCCGACACCCTCATCAACCACCACCACCACCCACAGCTTCGTCCCGACGAGACGAAGCGATCGCCACCGGAGCGCCGCCTTGCCGACGTCTCCTCTGCCGCCCAGAGCCACCGAAAGCCCCTACATCGATCGAACACGTAAGTAGCAAGTGTCAAACGTGTCGTGCGTGTCTCGTGTGCACACATAGGACTCGCTGTGTCCTGACGAACGTGATGGTGAGTCTGGATACGAAGGAATCGACTCGTGCGTGTCGTGCTAGCCTAGGATACAAGACACCTGTGTCCCTAACTGTCCGGACACAGGCTCGTGTTTTTATTTTTTATATATAAATATGTAACCTAAATGAAATAAAATGAACAAAGCCCTATTCCTAACAAACGGGCTAACTGGCCCATTGGCCAGCGCGCAGCAGTTAAACTCTCACCCCCCCTTCTCCTGAGAGCAGAGTTCGAGCCCCCTTTATGTTTCTTTTTTTCTTTTCTTTTCTGTTATCTTTTCTTTTTCTTTTTATTTTGTATTTATATATATTAATATATATGTATATGTATATACTGTTTTTATTAACAGTATTTAATATATATGTATGTATTTTATAGTTAGTAAATTTTATATATATATGTTTATATATACATTTTCCTATGTATATATATATTATATATATATATATACACTATATTATTAAGTGTGTTCTTATATATATATATATATTTGTATATATATATATATATATATATATACTTTATAAATTAAGTATTTTTCTCTTACATATATATATGTACTTTTAAAACATATGTAGGCATATTTTTACTATGCATAACTTTACCTTATTAAAATAATAATATTTATTTTGACTATTACCAAACTGTATTTTTATTGTATTTAAATTACTGCAACCATTTGGTGTCCAAGCCTAGCATGGGTATTTGGGCTCAAATGTGTTTTCACACATTCAAGACCTGTACAAGTCATATTGGACTTGATTCATGGCCTTGGGTCCTGTATTTGAACTTTGGTTCAAATTATATACATGGACAAAATACGCAGATAATTAATTATTGTGTGCATTGATGTTTTTGATTTTCTAAAAATACTTAAAGTATTGCTAAAATTATAGAAAAATAGTTTTTAGATACTTTGTTAAGTTAGCTAATTTAGTATGATTTTTGTAGCATTTAATTTACTGTTTTGCTACTAGGTTGGCATATGAAATCAAAACTCATTTTCTGTATACTTAGGAAAACTGATTTTTATAAAATACTTGTACTGGTTAATAAATTCCAGAAAAATTATAATAAAATAAGGATCACTTTAGTACTTTATTTTAAGAAAAACTAGGCTTTTTGCCTATCTTTAAAAATTGTTAGAACACAATGATCTTTTGATTTATTTATTGATTAATTACGACTTATAGCTTTTTGTGTTATTTGGAGTTTTAGTCGTATTGAACCCCATCCCTCACTAGTGTAAAGACCCTAGAAAGTTAGTTAACATAGTGTGTCACCCCACATTGGTCTCCTATGCCAAGTCATCATTTTGGCTAGGTGCCCAATCGCAAGTCGTGTTTCACCAATTAGTGTCCTAGTGTTTTAGCTTAGTGTAAAACTAAGTTGTTGTATTTACTTCTATAGCGACGAGTTACTGGACATCCATAGCATTGTTATCGCAGCTTGTTTTGTTTTGCTTTGCTAGAGGCAAGTACTTTCTACAAACTTTACATATTGTCACATAAATGAACTGCAAACCCCACCATGTTATATGCTGATCCTTGGGGTAGCAAGTTAGATCTCTACATGTTGCACTTCCAGTTACTACCATGCTTAGAACATTCTTGATGTATCTCTCACATGATTAGAATATGGGTTATGGGGAAACTGTTAGTAGTGTACGTGAATATGCCCCCTTCTTCCGTACGTATGTACCGAGCAAGGTTGACATTTTATATGTATACCTTGTCGTATGCTTTATCTCAACGCGGATTTGTACGTATGTACATCTGTCGCCGTTTCACTTGTACGGAAGTACATTTCATTATGTGTCCCCTGCACATTGTACATCTATTGACCGATCACGTACCTGCGACAGTTTTAAACATTACATATACATCTGTCTCTATGACATATGTGTCCTTGCCATGATAGACTATGTGATGCCATGCTTTCCAGTTATTTCTCACATGTTCATTCTCAAGTTCATTTCCATGTCTCATATGCTAGTTTGCTAGATTTAGTGCTTGCTCCCGTCCTGACAGGATAACGTTGTAGGTGTCCTTACTGAGGAGGAGTTACTCTGCGACTCATACTATGGAGTTACCGCCGAGGACCCGGCTCTGCTTTACGAGGATGTTCCTGCAGGGAACCTCGCCTAGTTGTCTTTTGTTTACTTAGACTTTTGAGAGTAGACATGTATTAGACTACATCATTTTGTAACTGGACATGTATCCAGTTTTACATTTCAGTTTCACTTGTACTTGGATATTTTACTATATACGACGACTTTTGTGTTTGGAGCATTTATGATTCTTCTTCACTTATAGAACTGTTAGTACATTTAGTCTTATCCTGTTGTCTTTAGAACAGCTTACTACATTTTATCTCAACGTAGGCTGGACATGACTCAGCCTGGCCCAACAATTTGGGTAGCGGGTCGTGACATGTTTTTAGTGGTGGCCCACGCAGGTCCTGACTAAACTGTTTGGTTACGTTATTGTACCAAGCATGCCTGCAATTAGGAACTTAAGGTAATTAGACAACATTAGGAAAGACGCTTAGAACACTTAGAGGAATGTTAGGATTGCAACATAGGAAATACATCACATGTTTGCTATTATAATTAGATTTTCTTGCATATGATCACTTGCTTTAAATAAGTCCTTATAAGTCTTTTATGTGTAATTTAGATGGTGCTTACTCGCTTGTCCCAGTATATCACCCCCGAGAATGGGGCCCTCCATATCCAGTCAGCTGACCGGTTGACTGATACACCTCCACCTACCACATTCCCCCACTCCACAGATCCACAGACCCAGATACCACCTTCCACATCCCAGTCCCAGCAGGACCCGATACTTCCACCACCCCCTATCACTATACCCACCCAGGCTCCCGTCACTCTCGACGGGACCCAGCTGCTCACACTGATCCAGGGGTTCCTAACAACCCATCAGGAGCAGACTACCCTACTCCGCCAGAGCATAGAGCGTTCTGAGGGACGTCCCGTGGTCCCACCACATGTAGAGCCACGGCAGAGAGCGAGGACGGTCAAGGACTTCATGGGTCTGAATCCCAAGGAGTTCTCAGAGACTGAGGGCATAGTAGTAGCGGATGACTGGCTAGATTCTGTAGAGAGGAAGCTTCTGGGAGTTAGAATGCCGGATGACCTTCAGGTCGAGGCAGCAGGATTTCTGCTGATAGACTTAGCCGGAGTCTGGTTCAGGAATGAGCCGTTGTTCGCAAGAGGTAGAGCCACCTGGGACCAGTTCAAGACCCAGTTCTAGAAGAAATTCTTCTCGACCACTGCTAGAGTAGCTATGGGGCTACGATTCCAGAACATCCAGCAGGGGAACCGTTCTGTTGATGACTATGCGGGAGAGTTTAGTCGCCTGAGCCGTTTTGCTCCTAGTCTGGTTGCTGATCCAGAGGAGATGACCCGTAGGTTTTGCCATGGTCTAGTTCCAGACATTGGCATCCTTATAGTGGCGAACGGTACGACTGACTACTACCAGAGCCTAGAGTTGGCCCGGAGTATAGAGGAGCGTCATCTGTCATACAAGAGGCCGGCTTCTGTACATCATGAGGGACCGTCCAAGCGTCAGGCTTTCCAGCAGAGAGCGCCGACGCTACCCCAGCAGACTTACCGTCCCCCTATACCACATCATCAGACCCTGCCAGGTAGAGCCCCGGGACCCCGGCAGCAGCAGCAGCAGAGGGGAGCTATATGTTCTTTCTACGGAAGACCAGGGCATGATCACACCGTCTGCAGGAAGAGGTTGAAGCAGTGTTTAGCTTGTGGGTCTGCCACCCATCAGATTCGAGAGTGCCCAGTAGTGAAGACTAGAGGACCGCTCCCGACTCAGCAGCAGAGGTTCGGGCAGCATCTGCAGCAGCAGAAGGGACCTCAGGGGAGGGTTTATAGTCTAGCCATTGAGCCGGAGCCGGAGCAGGTTTCGGAGCTGGATTACTTAGCTGACGTCATCACAGGTCATATTTATTTGTATACTTTTCTAGCTGTATGTTTGTTTGACTCTGATGCATCTCATAGCTTCCTATCATTAGAGTTTATGCATAAACATCATCTAGTAGCTACACCTACTGCGGAGATTAGTAGAGTGATAACGGGAGGAGGACCAGTGCCTATTAGATCTATCTATAGGTGTTCTATTTTTATAGCCGGGAGAGAGTTCAGAGGGCGATTCTTTGTGATGCCGCTCCCCGGTTATGATATCATATTGGGGATGGACTGGCTTAGCTATGCCTATGCATCTATAGATTGCCATGAGGGTAGTATTGTGTTCAGTCCCCCAGGCACAGCACCATTCAGTGTCAGAAGGACAGGGCCGGAGATCAGCCTAGAGCCGAACTGTTGTGCTACAGTCGGGGACGCAGCACCGCCACACCCTATCATTAGGGAGTTCATGGATGTATTCCCAGAGGATCTTCCAGGACTTCTGCCAGACAGAGATGTGGAGTTCACTATAGATCTAGTGCCGGGTTCATCACCAGTATCCCGGGCTTGCTATAGAGTGAATCCCAAGAAGGCCATAGAGATGAAAGAGCAGATTGATGACCTGTTGAAAAAGGGTTTCATTCGATCCAATACTTCTCCATGGGGAGCACCAGTGCTCTTTGTGCCTAAGAAGGATGGTACAGTCCGGTTGTGTATTGATTACCGGGCCTTGAATGCCATCACTATCAAGAACAAATATCCTCTGCCCAGGATAGATGATTTGTTCGACCAATTGAGCGGGGCGAAGGTGTTTTCTAGGATAGATTTGAGATCTGGGTACCACCAGGTGAAGGTTAGGCCAGCAGACATCCAGAAGACGGCGTTCAACACGAAGTACGGGCAGTACGAGTTTCTGGTGATGCCATTTGGTCTCACAAATGTGCCAGCTGTCTTTATGAACTTGATGAATAAGACATTTCACCAGTATCTAGATAAGTTCGTCGTAGTGTTTATCGATGACATCCTGATATACTCGAAGACGCCGGAGGAGCATGCAGAGCACTTACGGATAGTTTTGGGGATTCTGAGACAGGAGAGATTGTTTGCCAAATTGCCGAAGTACGAGTTCTTTTTAGACCGAGTGGAGTTTCTCGACCATGTAGTCACTGGAGATGGAATCTCGGTGGATCCCAGGAAGATTGCTGCAGTTGAGACGTGGAAGGCTCCGACGTCAGTTTCAGAGATCAGGAGCTTTCTGGGTTTAGCAGGCTATTACAGAAAGTTCGTCCAGGACTTTGCTAGGATAGCTGAACCCATGACGAAGCTGACGCGGAAGGACGCAGAGTACATTTGGTCAGAGGACTGCCAGGCGACATTTATGGAGCTGAAGAGGAGGCTGACGACCGCTCCAGTTCTTACTTTACCTTCAGGTTCTGGAGGTTTCACCATTTTCAGCGATGCTTCTGGGAAGGGGCTAGGATGTGTTCTACAGCAGCATAGGAAAGTAATTGCTTATGCATCTAGGCAGTTGCGGACTCATGAGAGGAATTATCCTACCCATGACCTCGAGTTAGCTGCGGTGATCTTTGCACTCAAGTTATGGAAACATTACTTATACGGAGAGCGTGTGGAAATCTTTACTGACCACAAAAGCTTGAAGTATGTGTTCACGCAGAAAGAGCTGAACATGAGGCAAAGACGATGGTTGAAGTTGATGAAGGACTTCGACATCGATTTACAGTATCACCCCGGGAAGGCAAATGTGGTGGCGGATGCGCTGAGCAGGCATCCGATGGCATGGTACCTGATGATTGATCGGCATTTGCGGGAGGATCTGGAGAAGCTCGGTATCGAGCTAGTTCGGCCAGGATCAGTGATACAGATGATGGTACTTGACATTCAGTCAGGTTTGATGGAGCAGATCAGGGAGGCACAGTCTACAGATGAGAGCCTTCGCAGACTTCGACCCCAGGCATTAGCTGGATTGCTGGATGACTTCACTATAGCAGAGGATGGATCCCTGAGGCATGGCAGCCGATTGTGCGTGCCAAAGGGAGAGCTGGTAGAGGCAGTCTTGCAGGAGGCGCACCGATCGAGATATTCTATTCACCCTAGTGCTAACAAGATGTACCGTGACTTGCGGGAACATCTTTGGTGGCACGGGATGAAGAGGGATGTATCACGTTTCATCTCGAGATGCCTAGTTTGCCAGCAGGTCAAGGCGGAGCGCCAGAGGCCAGCTGGTTTGTTACAGCCGTTACCCATTCCCGAGTGGAAGTGGGAACATATTACGATGGACTTCGTTTCAGGGCTTCCTCGTTCCCAAGGAGGAAAGGATGCCATCTGGGTCATCGTAGACAGGCTGACGAAGTGTGCGCACTTCATACCCTTCAAGGTGGGGCTTTCTACCGAGAAGTTGGCGGAACTATACATGCAGCAGATAGTTCGCCTACACGGAGTGCCGGTGAGCATCGTGTCAGACAGAGACAGTAGATTCACATCCCACTACTGGAGGAGCTTGCAGGAGGAGTTGGGCAGTAGGCTCAAGTTCAGTACGGCATACCACCCACAGACAGATGGGTAGTCCGAGAGGACGATACAGACGCTGGAGGATATGCTGAGGACTTGCGTGCTGGACTTCGGAGGATCATGGGAGAGCCATCTGCACTTGGTAGAGTTTTCATACAACAACAGCTACCAGGCCAGTATTGGTATGTCTCCTTTCGAGGCGCTATATGGACGACGATACCGGACACCGCTCTTTTGGGATGATGTCGGAGACAGAGTTATGCTTGGGCCAGAGATGATCACGGATGCAGCAGAGAAAGTCGGGATGATCAGAGATAGGCTCAGAGTAGCTCAGGATAGGCAGAAACACTGGGCTGATGCTAGTCGCAGGCCGATGGAGTTCGCAGACGGTGATATGGTGCTGGTGAAGATATCACCTACTCGAGGGACGATCCGGTTCGGACGAGGAGGGAAGCTGAGCCCCAGATACATCGGGCCGTTCGAGGTACTTGGCAGGATCGGAGAGGTAGCTTACAGGGTTGCACTTCCACCCAATCTAGCAGGAGTTCACGACGTCTTTCACGTATCTCAGCTGAGGAGATATGTTCCAGACCCCAGTCATGTGCTAGATCATTCAGAGTTGGAGGTCGGACCGAGCCTTACAGTTTCTGAGCAGCCAGTGGAGATATTAGACCGGAGAGAGAAGAGGCTGAGGAACAAGGTTATACCCCTAGTGCGAGTAGCTTGGAGCCGTCACTCCCCAGGTGAATCTACTTGGGAGAGGGAGTCGGACATGAGGGAGAGATTCCCTTACTTGTTCGATCCAACCGCTGCGAGGGAACCACCCGTTCCCGCTTGATACCTTAGAGGTTAGTTTCGATCGCAGCCTTAGTCATTTTGTTGCATTACTTGCTATGTTAGATTATTGTCGGGTCTTCAATCCATGTGAATTTCGAGGACAAAATTTTTCAAGGAGAGAAGACTTGTAAGCCCCTGATTTTCAAATTTATTTTTAATTAGTGCTAATTAATTTTTAATGTTAATTATAGCCTTAAATAATTATTAGGAATTTTTAGGAATTTTTCTAGAATTTTTAAATAATTTTTAAATGAGTTTTATATATAAAAATATTAATTTGCAATTTTCTAAAATGTTTTAATTGACTTTTGCAATTAATTAGATTATTTTAATATCGTTTTGCAAATCTAAATTTGTTATGTGCAAATTTTATTTTGCACATATACTGTGCGGGGTGGGTTATGCAAATTCCTATTTGCAACTACCTGTTAGGACCTATCTGCAATTACCTAAAACTAGGAGGACCTAAGTGCTAATTTCCTACCCACCCCCCTGCCCGACGACCGACGGCTGACCGGCGACTGCCCCCACCATTTCCGGCCAGCACACAGCTCTTCGACCGACCTTGAACCCCTATTTAAACTCCCCTCCTCTCCCCAGACTCAACCCTAACCCTAATCGACCACCACGACCACCGCAAACTCCTCTTCTTCCCCAAAACACTTTGCCGGAACCCTAACCCCGACGAAGCCTCGATCTCTCCATCCCGACACCCTCATCGACCACCACCACCACCCACAGCTTCGTCCCGACGAGATGAAGCGATCGCCACCGGAGCGCCGCCTCGCCGACGTCTCCTCCGCCGCCCAGAGCCACCGAAACCCCCTACATCGATCGGACACGTAAGTAGCAAGTGTCAAACGTGTCGTGCGTGTCTCGTGTGCACACATAGGACTCGCCGTGTCCTGACGAACGTGATGGTGAGTCTGGACACGAAGGAATCGACTCGTGCGTGTCGTGCTAGCCTAGGATACAAGACACCTGTGTCCCTAACTGTCCGGACACAGGCTCGTGTTTTTATTTTTTATATATAAATATCTAACCTAAATGAAATAAAATGAACAAAGTCCTATTCCTAACAAACGGGCTAACTGGCCCATTGGCCAGCGCGCAGCAGTTAAACTCTCACCCCCCCTTCTCTTGAGAGCAGAGTTCGAGCCCCCTTTCTGTTTCTTTTTTTTCTTTTCTTTTCTGTTATCTTTTCTTTTTCTTTTTATTTTGTATTTATATATATTAATATATATGTATATGTATATACTGTTTTTATTAACAGTATTTAATATATATGTATGTATTTTATAGTTAGTAAATTTTATATATATATGTTTATATATACATTTTCCTATGTATATATATATTATATATATATATATATATATACACTATATTATTAAGTGTGTTCTTATATATATATATATATTTGTATATATATATATATACTTTATAAATTAAGTATTTTTCTCTTACATATATATATGTACTTTTAAAACATATGTAGGCATATTTTCACTATGCATAACTTTACCTTATTAAAATAATAATATTTATTTTGACTATTACCAAACTGTATTTTTATTGTATTTAAATTACTGCAACCATTTGGTGTCCAAGCCTAGCATGGGTATTTGGGCTCAAATGTGTTTTCACACATTCAAGACCTGTACAAGTCATATTGGAATTGATTCATGGCCTTGGGTCCTGTATTTGAACTTTGGTTCAAATTATATACATGGACAAAATACGCAGATAATTAATTATTGTGTGCATTGATGTTTTTGATTTTCTAAAAATACTTAAAGTATTGCTAAAATTATGGAAAAATAGTTTTTAGATACTTTGTTAAGTTAGCTAATTTAGTATGATTTTTGTAGCATTTAATTTACTGTTTTGCCACTAGGTTGGCATATGAAATCAAAACTCATTTTCTGTATACTTAGGAAAACTGATTTTTATAAAATACTTGTACTGGTTAATAAATTCCAGAAAAATTATAATAAATTTCTATGATTAATAAGGATCACTTTAGTACTTTACTTTAAGAAAAACTAGGCTTTTTGCCTATCTTTAAAAATTGTTAGAACACAATGATCTTTTGATTTATTTATTGATTAATTACGACTTATAGCTTTTTGTGTTATTTGGAGTTTTAGTCGTATTGAACCCCATCCCTCACTAGTGTAAAGACCCTAGAAAGTTAGTTAACATAGTGTGTCACCCCACATTGGTCTCCTATGCCAAGTCATTATTTTGGCTAGGTGCCCAATCACAAGTCGTGTTTCACCAATTAGTGTCCTAGTGTTTTAGCTTAGTGTAAAACTAAGTTGTTGTATTTACTTCTACAGCGACGAGTTACTGGACATCCATAGCATTGTTATCGCAGCTTGTTTTGTTTTACTTTGCTAGAGGCAAGTACTTTCTACAAACTTTACATATTGTCACATAAATGAACTGCAAACTCCACCATGTTATATGCTGATCCTTGGGGTAGTAAGTTAGATCTCTACATGTTGCACTTCCAGTTACTACCATGCTTAGAACAATCTTGATGTATCTCTCACATGATTAGAATATGGGTTATGGGGAAACTGTTAGTAGTGTACGTGAATATGCCCCCTTCTCCCGTACGTATGTACCGAGCAAGGTTGACATTTTATATGTATACCTTGTCGTATGCTTTATCTCAACGCGGATTTGTACCTATGTACATCTGTCGCCGTTTCACTTGTACGGAAGTACATTTCATTATGTGCCCCCAGCACATTGTACATCTATTGACCGATCACGTACCTGCTACAGTTTTAAATATTACATATACATCTGTCTCTATGACATATGTGTCCTTGCCATGATAGACTATGTGATGCCATGCTTTCCAGTTATTTCTCACATGTTCATTCTCATGTTCATTTCCATGTCTCATATGCTAGTTTGCTAGATTTAGTGCTTGCTCCCGTCCTGACAGGATAACGTTGTAGGTGTCCTTACTGAGGAGGAGTTACTCTGCGACTCATACTATGGAGTTACCGCCGAGGACCCGGCTCTGCTTTACGAGGATGTTCCTGCAGGGAACCTCGCCTAGTTGTCTTTTGTTTACTTAGACTTTTGAGAGTAGACATGTATTAGACTACATCATTTTGTAACTGGACATGTATCCAGTTTTACATTTCAGTTTCACTTGTACTTGGATATTTTACTATATACGACGACTTTTGTGTTTGGAGCATTTATGATTCTTCTTCACTTATAGAACTGTTAGTACATTTAGTCTTATCCTGTTGTCTTTAGAACAGCTTACTACGTTTTATCTCAACGTAGGCTGGACATGACTCGGCCTGGCCCAACAATTTGGGTAGCGGGTCGTGACATTTATCTAGGAAAGAGAACCCAAATCTAAAATCGAATCAGGAAAATTAAATGCAGCAGACAGCTGGCAGGCTCTCTACGGCTCGAAGTGTCCCTGCGGCTCAAGATTTGATCTGCGGCTCAGGATTTCCCTGCGACTCAAGATCTCTCCGTAGTTCAAAAAAACTTTCTACAACTTGAAGTCTCCCTACGACTTGACATATTTTTATGCTTCTTATTCAAAGTATTCTGAATTTACAATTTAAAAACTTTGAAGGGGGTCTTGTAGAAGCATGAAAAATATGGGGTTCATACGGATTACAAATTGCCGCATAGGTACTTTGGGCCAAATAGGTCCGCATGAAGGAAAGCCGCATGACTGGTTCAATGACATATACGGCCCGTCGACAAACAGCTACAGAAGGAAGATATGCGGCCAAGAGGAGCAGTTCAACTGATAAAGTTGACAAGTCCTGACAAAACTAACAAAAATGACAGCTTTGACACTTCAAAAAAAAGATAAGACGTGAGACGTCGCCCAAAAGCAGGGTTCGTACGCCTTCATTCGGCCAGAAGGAGTGTCATCTAAGCCGTATGAACCTTATGCGGCTCAGACATAAGTGGCACCAAAGTCTCCAAACTTCATGCAGCCAAAAGTAATTATGGTCCAAGCCGCATGAGCTTTAGGCGGCCAATACGGCTCAAATCCTTATGCCATGTCTGGATTAAAGAAGTTTACAACTTAAGCCGCATAAGGCTCATGCGGCCCCATATGGTCGAAAACTGAGAGATCTATGCAGCTAGAAAATGATCCCTGCGATAGGACACGTGGTAATCTGGCCAAGTCCTTAACTACCCAGATTTGCTGTAACAAAATCCCAACAAATCGACAGATGGCAAGCAAAGAGCGGGTCTTCGCGTGCTAATCGGCCACGTAGCCGCAGGCTGTCTATGCGGCCCAACATACTTTCTATTATAAATAGCAGGGTGCCACTCCCCTGCAAAAGGCTGGCGACCTTCAAGAAAAAAATAATTTCTTCACGGCCTAGAGACTGCATCAGATAGTCCACGGAGTAAGGCAGAGTTTATAACACTTTTCTGAGCCTCCACCGTCACCCCCAGAATCAAAACTAAACAATTGTACTTAGATTGTTTCCTAGGATTTTTTTCTAGGCTATTCTTTGTACAAGCGAGTTTGCAATCAATTTCAGTGTTCTGTAATACCTATCTTTGATTTTTTTTATGGCAAACAACTCCTAGCAATTTCTTCTAATAGGCTGCATCCGATTTCCTGACATTCATGCTTAACTTATAATCTTACTAGGATCCATCTCTAAGCAACTTACCCGTTCTAGCTACCCACTATCACGATCACACAAATAATCTAGCTTACTTATATTCTACAACATAACTAAAGGTTTGTCTATTTTAATCATTCAATAAGTAGAAGGTAACGGGAACCTAAAGCTGGGTCAAACAAACCTACATACCATCTGCAAACAACGGTAGGGTCAAACAAAGAAGGAAGGTTTGTCAAATTATTTCCAAGAACGGTATGATGCCAAACAAGATGCATAGAACGTAGTCTAGTAAGTCTCGAGAACCATGTATCTTCGTGATTATGTCACATGAAGTTACTACCACGCTAGTGTGCATCTGGCTGCAAATAACATTTTGTTCCATAATACGACGGATGACTGCAGTGCACATATGTCATGCCAAATAATTCAGGTTCTTGAGCTTATCTTGGCCAAATCCATAAATATTTTCGAATTAACTTTTGGGTAAATTGCAAAAACCCCTCATTAGATCTACGTCTTTTGCGTAGAAAGACCTATTAGACAAATTTAGCAGCTTGCCCCCTCCTCCCCGTCGGCCTCCTCCTCACCGCCCCCTCCTCCTCACCGCAGGACAGCTCCCTCCTTACCGCCCCCTCCCTTCTTCTCCTTGCCAGCCTCCTCCTCCTCCCCAGGCAAGCCCCCCTCCTTCCAGCCCCCTCCCTCCTTCTCCCCGTCGGCCTCCTTTTCCCCCCCTCCGCTTCCCTGCCCACCCTCCTTTCCGCCCTCTCTTCCTCCCCGCCGGCTAGCCCTCTCCTCCTCCTCCTCCCTGTACAACCGGAAAGAGAGAGGGGGGAGAGTGAGAGAGGGGTAAAATGGTCATTACATACCCCACTTAACACCAATTAACGAAAAGGGGTCAAAATGAGCATATTTTATACTTTTTGGAATGTTAAGAGCATGGGGTCTTTTAGTGCAAAAAGCGGAAATTTAACGAGGTATTTTTTACACTTTACCCTTAACTTTTTACAGAAATACAGGAGAATAGATCAATGTATAGGATATGGTTCAAGTAGAATTTGAGAAACATATGTAGCCATGATGTTGTTATCTGAAATCTTGTCTCGCAAGTATTTCTCTGGCTGCAAAAACTTTGATTCCATAATACAAGGATAAATATAATTTCTCAAACTTTTCATTGGACCAATCCATAAGATACTTTCCAACAACTTAGCAGAAAGGAACGAGAAAAATTTCTCAAGAAGTCAACAGGGAAGGGTTTAGTCAAGTCTCGAGTAGGGAGAACACAAAAGCAATCATATTAAGAAAGAAGATAACATGAAAGCAATCAAGATAAAGAGTCTTAGAGAAGTCTATAACCATATTTGTGGATGTATTCTCAAGTCCTATTCCTCAATAGGTTACAGGCTCGCAGTAGTATGATTATCCTAGGTATCACCACGACTTCGAACAATTCATGAAGACTGCACCTGCACTTATGGCTTCTAGTGTCTGTGCCCCACTTTCATGATGTGATAGTAAGGGAAAGATACGTCCACTACAAAGATTTGCCTTGCTAGCATGAATAAACAAGGATTATGGTAGAACATAATCAAACTAGATGCAAATCAAAAAGTCAAGTGAGAGTTAGAAATGAAGTCAAGAAAGGTATTAAGCATGTAGATGTGATCCTATGGGTTATTTGTATTCTAATTGCAGGATCACGTCGGTATAGTAATGTAACCGAAATAACTTAACGTAGACATGCATGGGCCACTACAAAAACATAAAATGCCCCAGTCCCAAAATACGTAGGACCAGGTGTACGAATACATACCAGTTGCACTTCACCAATGGGCCAAGCTACACAACAAGCCCGTTAGCGAAATACTTAAGCTATAAATCATGATAACACACAAAAATACAACAGGATCCATAGGTATATACATCTAATCACATCCACAGAGTCCACAAAGAGATCAAGAATAAATAAGGAAATGTCTCAAATATCCAGCAATAAAAGTAATAAAGTCTGTGAGGGTAAAACATCTTAAAACCACAAAGATGGAATCAAAGTACCAATCAACTACAAGTCTGATGAAAAGAAAATGGAATAATGTAGCAAAACTAAATATGAAGGTAACATAATCACGAGAAATCCTCTGGCACTATCTTGTCCTCCTGTGCCCGTACGCCTCCGGTCCCAACTCCCGAACCGTAAACATTCGGGTAGTCATCAGCTTCTCTAAGCCTGGGAAATAGTCAGGTCCTCAGGGGACTATAAAGGTGCATAATATACATGCCAAGGTACAGAAATAAAAATATGAAGTAAGGCAATCTACTATATCTATCTATGTGCTATACAAGTTAGATGCTTTTCTAGAATACCCGACCCCTTCAACTAAGGCTCACTAGTACCTCAGCAGGATATTGTCCCTAGTACCTGTGTCGTGGCACCAAGGACAATCAATTCTCGACAGCGATAATACCTTACTCTGCTACAGAGATAAAGATCACTAAACAACTGGCTATACGACAACAAGTCTGATATTGTAGTCAAGTTCTCCCTAATCCCCATGTCTAGAATCTAGCAATGTCAAGTCTGTATAGTCATCTCGAAAGTAAAGGCAATACTGATAAAGAAATCTAGAATGCTAATACGAGGTCAAAACCATGAATATTCATGTAAATCTTGCATCATGAATATGTCGGTGTCCTGTGGTCAAACGTGTCAAAGAACACGTCAATATGCACGCAATACCTAATGTCAATACTCGGTGTCATCATCATGACATCGGTACCCGTCTATAAATGGACACTAAGTATCGACATCCCTACGTCATGTAATTCTAATCAAAATAAATAACAAGAAAGAAAAAAAATGATCTGTAACTACGGCAAGGCATACTTGCCTGTAATTGCTGCCTGTGAGTAGGCCTGACCAACTCCGATGTCCTTGTCGATCCTCCCAAGCTCACCTATAATAATATATTATATTTAATATTCTATATCAACATACCATATATAAATTATATGAGTATCTACGCCTCCTAGTTTCCATAATGTTGCTACGATACTGCATCTATTGTATAAGTACATATAGGTACCAAATCCTCTCGTAAATACTTTACAATTATAACAAAATAATATATTTAAATTCTGAAATTTATCTATAAATATTTATATATTGCTATAATGAT
This sequence comes from Iris pallida, assembly GCA_029216955.1. Lineage (NCBI taxonomy): Eukaryota > Viridiplantae > Streptophyta > Magnoliopsida > Asparagales > Iridaceae > Iris > Iris pallida. Next base: position 41,494 of record JANAVB010003206.1, read on the forward strand.
ATTTTCAATAGGGAAACCCTTTCTTAAGAGGTCTTATGTTAATGCCACATCTGACTTCCTCGAGTCGACCCATTAATTTAGTTCCGAAACAATGATAAATAAAATTAATAAATTATGTAAATTTCCAAAAATTATTTAAAATAGTATTTATAATGTTAAAACTTTCACATCATAAACTTTAATATGGATTCATGGAGTTTTGACACCTTTGGGCATAAGGAAAACAGATTGTTTTCGGAGTTCGGTGATACGACAGATATCATGAATTTTTAAAATAGTAAACGGATGTGAAACCTAACTTTCAGATATGCGTCGAATAGGTATCAACGTCTAGATTCTGAATAAAAAATAAAAATATTAGAAACTGAATATAGATAGGAAAAAAGTTTCCCACAACAGAATTTGTCGGTTCTGGACACCCTGTCGTAGAATCGATGCCGCGGGCAAACCGCTTGGAACTAGGGGATCTGACGACCAGAGGTTGTAGTAGACATACAAATTTAACTCTCAGATTAGGTTTAAGAAGAAACATATGAGAAAAAGTGGGTGAAACTTCATCTAAAAATTGACTAATCTTCTGTGACATTTCAGACTTCGATTCGACAGAGTTTTAGCCCAAATAGCGCATCGTGCACCTTTCTAAAGGCCGCAAGGTTGCTCCTAAAGTTGCTAGGGTGGAAGAAGATGTTAAGATGTTCATGTGAGTGGTGGTGATGGCACATATATTGAGGAAAATTAGGGTTTTGAGAAGGAAAGGGGGTCGGCTATGGGGGTCGGTGTCACGACCCGCACCCACCGTGAGGGTACGAGTACGTAACAGCGCCCAGCCTACGCCGCAGTGTCGGCAGTAGAACGCTGTTCTATGTCATGAACTATAACTAACATAATATGAATACCCTCCATAAGGAGGCCAACACAGAGGTATAACTCAATCACAAACTATAGATAAAAAATGGCACGATGAAATAGCTAAGGAAAAACCTCAACTGAAATACAACAGAAATGATATACAAGTCTCAACATCTCTACAACATACAACTCTGAAACAATGACAAAAGCTAAACATGAAAGGAAAATAGTCTAAGCTAACTACACTATACAAGGTATCATCCTGAGCAGCTGCCTGAACCTCCCCAGGGGTCCAGGTCGCGAGTGTCATCTAGGCAAGCTCCAAGTAAGGGTACAGGGTGTCTCATCATCCTCTGTAAAATTTTTAACAGGTCCAGTCAGGACGGGAGTGAGCACAAAACATCTCACGCAGTTCATAACATGTTAGGAAATATAAAGCATGCAATAGAGTAAGGTACATAAAACGCTGTAAGAAGAATGTATATAAAAAACAGTAGAGATTTGATAACAGGAAATATCTAAATATGATAAATAAGAACTGTAAGTCTACTGTGATTTAGAGTACAATATGGTTATGTAAACGGGTTAGGTTATAAAATGGGACTCCTTTGTACGTGAGTGTACAATGGACATATACAATTTCTTATACAATAGGTTTGATCACATAACCAATTCTACTCTCCCTCCCCAATCAATACACAAGGATCCAATTCAGTTACGTTATCTTGTACAATGGCTTGTACAATGGCTTGTACAATGGCTTATACAATGGCTTGTACAATGGCTTGTACAATGGCTTATACAATGGCTTGTACAATGGCTCAATGTGATATTGAGAGTACAATATGCACAATGAGTGTACAATGATAAGGGTATTCAGTAAATACAATATGTAAGTGAAACGCACATCACAATATGTATTCAGTGAATACAAGGAGATAACATCTCAGAAGAAGATCCACATAGTACCAATCCATGATAATGATCGTGTCAGCATCAAGTACAGTAATCTAGTGCAAGAATATAAATCCAGACAAGTATGAAACGGTCAGAGAATGTACTCGCCTCGTATCTGAATGTCTGAAGTAAATGTACTGTCCGAGATGAGGTACCTGACTCCTAGTTAGAGCAACACAAGTCAAGATGTATACAGAGGGTGATATATGAAATTTACAATGCATCTGCATGCTGTCTAGGTCAAACTAGGCTAAAGTCAACTCTAGTCAACTAGACTGGTCAAACTAGGTCAAGCCTAAGCCAAACAAGTCTAACAAGTCTCACTAGGCCTAACCAAGCCTAGTCTAGCAAGCACACACCAACCAAAGCTATACAAGCCAAACACATCAAGCCACATATCAAGAGTACATTCACATTGAGCTATAATCAACATTGTATAATGAGAGAGAAAGGATTGCATGTATTGCTATGTGTGTGTGTGAACATGGAGGTGCACAACAAAGGGGAAATCAAACACTAGTTATAGATTACACTAGAACATGGCACATGTTAACAAGGTTACATCTATTTACATTTTAGAAGTAGACTAGTTATGATATATGTAACATGTATCTTTACTCTACAATTATCTATATACATCATGGCAAACGTCAGAGGAGGGTTACATGGCATGGTGGTTTACATATGAAATCCTAAATTAACTAGCATTTCAATTTAAGGGTTATGGGTTGCATTACAAACAGGCATTCAATTAGGTACTCTATATTAGACTTACAATATTAGGCATTCATCAACTATATATAGTACATAACATTTATGTACATACATACATAAATACATATAGATTTATGATAAATATATTATTATACATTGTAACATACATTGTAACATATATATATATATATATATATATATATATATATATATATATATATATATATATATATATATAAGAGGGAAAGGCCACAAGTGCCTGTTCATATACATGTGGTGTCTCAAAACTCAGCACAACAATCTCAGATTACAACACAACTCAGAAACATGTAGCAGTTAACAGGGATTCATTATGGCATGTAGAGGCTAAGGTGTTCTGGGAGTTAACAAGTGAGTGTATGCATGCGTATATGTGTAGCTATACATATAGGGTGTGATAGATTTAGGGATTTAAAGCTAGTGTACAACATATATAGTGTAGTGAAGTATAGGCATGCATATAGAGGGGGTTAAGGTGTCAACATGGTAGTTTAGTTTGGTTCCAGGAAAGGGGTTCACACAAGCTTGTGTGAAGCAAACTCAGGAAAACACAGCATGTGCAACCTTCATAACCCAGCAACCAACCTGCATATGCTCAGGTATGCATGTATAACTCAGTTATACCTATTCAATTCTCAGGTTACCACATGAGATCCCCAACTCAGGTTAGCAAGGCTATGTTAAGACACTATTACAATATCATCATCACAACAACAACACCATAGCAAGTCTAAAACCTAAACCACAGCTCAGGAAAACAGAGGCATGCAGGTAATACATTAAGGTTTAGATAATACTTCAGTTTAGGCATACATTTCAGGTATGTAAACTAAATTAACATAGGCAAGATGTTTAAAATATTAAATGAACCTTCAATTCACAGAAATTAACATATTAAATCTCAGTTTTTGTGTGTTACAGGAAGAGTGTGTTCTCAGGAATTTGGCAATGACAGTGTGTGTGTGAATGAATGAAGGAAACAATGTGACAGATTTTAGCTTGGTGTGAGTGAACTGTGAGTTAAATCTGGGAGTGTGTGTAGTGTTAATGGATAGGAAGACAGTGCAATGTACTTCAGTCCTCAGAAATTAGTGTTTAGGAATATGCATACAAGAGGAATCATCACAGGTTCAGGTTTGTTCTCACAGGTTCAATATCAGGATTTATTCCAAAGGCCAGAATCTAATTTCAGCTAGCAGTCATATAGATCAGTACATGATCAGTAAAACATATATTGTGTGTACAAAGTAGGTTCAGTCAATGAGTTAATGCCAGTTCAGGCTTGAAGTAATGTAGGTAAGGGCTAATGAATGTGTTTTCTGGTTTCAGTTCAGTCACAGCTAGGTTCCGGCTATATAGGTGAGGTAAGTTAGTGTAATGAGGTTCAAGTGTACATGCTATGAGCCTATACAGTTTAGTGAATGCAACCCTAATTACAATCCATCATTACATCAAAATCTAGGTTGAAATCTCATTGGAACAGGAAAAAAAACGGAACTCAGAACATTCCAAATTCAGTAAAACTGGAAACATGGAAATGCATGCTCGAATTCAAACACAACCAAGGAATTAAACCCTACACTACATCTAGCATGCAAACAACAACTAACTAACATGTTAGCGTCTAGTTTAACACATTAAAATGGGATTAATCAGGGAAAATACATGGAGGAACCCTGATACCTTTCCGTATCAGAGATTTGGGGAAACATGCAAATAATGAATCAAAACATGAAATAATTGCAAGTGATTGGTTGGTAAATAATGAAGCATGTGTACACGTGTTATACAGGTCATTCGTGTCCCAAAAATGGACATGAATCGTGTCCAAACCATCACATGACACACAGGCCGAAACTCAGTGCACTGCAGTGTCGTGGGCACGTGCACACGCGTCTAGCACGCGGCACAGGCCACGTGGAGACACGTGGTCGTGCACACGTGTTCGCCAGGGGTTAGGGTAGGTGTCCAACCGCCTGCAAGGGGTCCACGTGGTGTCGTGTCGTGTCAAAATGTGCGTGTCAGTGAGTGATTCCCGCGCGTGTGCACACAGTGCGTGTCCAGTGCGTGCGTGATTTCTCTTCGTGTGGTGAATCATATGCTCCCTAATTTTGGGAGCATAGTGTCAGTGAGTGCCCCAACAACTCTACAAAATTTCGTATCCCCACGTGTCCTACACATTGAGTTATAGGACCCGAGATGCAGGACACTGCACGCTATCCAGAACAGCAAGTTCGTGTCCCCGTATGGACACGACACAGCACAAAAATCATAAATCAAAGACACGAAATCAAACACTACACCAATCACTACAAATTCATTCAAACACATTTCAAAAATAATAATAAAAATACGAGTGCGGCATTTCATCAAACACCCTACTCAGTCTCTGATACGTGTCCAGAACGGACACGAAACCCATGATACCTGACACGAAACCTATACAGATACTTAGAGGACACCTAGGGCTTCCTATCCATGTAAAGAAATCGAGATTTGGTGGAGGGAATAGAGAGTTACCTATGTGTGTTCCTTCACAAGGAAAAGCTCCAAAAGTGAGATCTCCTTAAGCTAGCTAATGACTCCAAATTGTATCAAACCTGAGAATAGCCTCCACCAACAGTAGGGGGACACTAATTAGGTTACAATGGAAGAAGTTTCAATGAAAATGGACAAGTATTGAATAAACTAGGAAGAAGTTTCAATGGAGAACAAACCTTTCCTTAGAAAAATAAAAGAATGAATAAAAAGGAGGCACAAACTTTGAGAGGGATTTTATAGTGTTGGGGGGGGGATCCCTAGGCTGGTCATAAATGCTACAGTTAGGGTTTTGGGATGAATCTAATGGCTCTTATTCTATCTAGCCTATTCAATGGCCTAGAATCTAGGTTTCACACATGACTTAAATGCAACCTAGTTAACTCTAACTATCATGACTAAATCAAAACTAATCAATACTAACCATCACTAACCATGGCTAGCTAAGTCTAGGTATGACTAATCAAGGTTAGGGCTAAACACAACACAAGACAATTGATTAAAATAATATTTAAATCACACCATTCTAAATAATTATTTTAAATTCCACAATAATATATATTAAATTCAAATATTTCAAAAAATGACAAAAATATCCTTAAACAAAAACTGATAAATAAAATACCCTAACCACATGGCTAGGCTCTAGGGTAGACAGTCTCTACGGTTTCACTAGCAAAACACCAAAGTCATAAGTCATGATTTTAAATAGTTTAAAATTAATTAAAAATCACCAAAAATTATAATATGAAATAAATATCAATAATTAATAATTATAATTTCAAAATTTCAAAATTACCCTCATTTTAGAAAATTGGGTGTTACAATCCTACCCACCTTATAAAAATTTTGTCCTCGAAATTAAAATGGTAGTAGTCCTTCTAGGTCAACACCCCACAATCAAAGTCTCAACCATACCGTCAGATAATCATATTCGTCTGTCCAAAATCACGATACTCAAAATCTTCGTCATGCTAGTGAGCACAGCTACGATAATCACAGAGTCCTTGACTAAGGTACGTACCTCTAGGTTTATGGTATTTAAAATTTTCGTATTGCCGCACGCGACGGCGAAAACCTTAAATTCTCATACCCGAGAAATACATCCAAAGTCTGACTACGTGTCCTCACTATGCCAACTATCACAACTATCGAAGATTCTAGATCCCATGATTTAGGTGACCTAGCCCATATGATTTTCTCAGAAGAAAAACAAACATAACAAAGAGCAACATGACAAAATTAATCAACCAATAAGGAACAGATGGAATCGGATTTCTAGGTGGTTATAAAAGACAATTCCGGGAATGGAATTGAGAAGAACGGAACTTGCAGCAAGATCTCCAATGGTCTGTGTATCCTCGACAGTCCTGACGATGGCTCGCCCTGCTAGTTTTCCCCGGTCTGCTGCTGATGCTGCAAGAATCACCGCTGCTGAGAGAAATCAGAAATGACGAAAGAAAATCTCTGTACAGATAGAGGTGCACCTCTAATGTAGCAGAAACGCCAACCTGAGTCGACACAATAGAAGCTGCGGTCTCGAGGCCCTGACGAACAGGACGAGAGGTGGCCAGCCTCTCGATAATATTTTCCGAACCGAAGTGATGAGATCGTGTCTTCATAACCATCATGAAAACAGATCAAAACAAGAAGCAATTTCTGAGAATGAAGCGAAAATTCAAAGGATGGTAGTTTATATTCAAAAGGGAAGTCAATAAGCAACAATTTTAGACAAAAGGAATCTGATTAAGAGTTTTTTCTAATGTGATTGAGTACCTCCAAAAATAATCCTAATCCTACTGCAGGCTGTAGTGATACTCTAGTTCGAATACCACTACATAAACTCGACCTGCATGGGCCACCACTAAAAACGTATCATGACCCGCACCCACCGTGAGGGTACGAGTACGTAACAGTGCCCAGCCTACGCCGCAGTATCGGCGGTAGAACGCTGTTCTAGGTCATGAACTATAACTAACATAATATGAATACCCTCCATAAGGAGGCCAACACAGAGGTATAACTCAATCACAAACTATAGATAGAAAATGGCACGATAAAATAGATAAGGAAAAACCTCAACTGAAAAACAACAGAAATGATATACAAGTCTCAACATCTCTACAATATACAACTCTGAAACAATGACAAAAGCTAAACATGAAAGGAAAATAGTCTAAGCTAACTACACTATACAAGGTATCATCCTGAGCAGCTGCTTGAACCTCCCCAGGGGTCCAGGTCGCGAGTGTCATCTAGGCAAGCTCCAAGTAAGGGTGCAGGGTGCCTCATCATACTCTGTAAAAATTTTAACCGGTCCAGTCAGGACGGGAGCAAGCACAAAACATCTCACGCAGTTCATATCATGTTAGGAAATATAAAGCATGCAATAGAGTAAGGTACATGAAACGCAGTGAGAAGAATGTATATGAAAAATAGTAGAGATTTATAACAGAAAATATCTAAATATGATAAATAAGAACTGTAAGTCTACTGTGATTTAGAGTACAATATGGTTATGTAAACGGGTTAGGTTATAAAATGGGACTCCTTTGTACGTGAGTGTACAATGGACATATACAATTTCTTATACAATAGGTTTGATCACATAACCAATTCTACTCTCCCTCCCCAATTAATACACAAGGATCCAATTCAGTTACGTTATCTTGTACAATGGCTTGTACAATGGCTTGTACAATGGCTTGTACAATGGCTTATACAATGGCTTGTACAATGGCTTGTACAATGGTGTAACACCCAGTTTCTAAAAAGAGGGTAATTTTGAAATTTTTTGATTATAATTACTATTTAATGATATTTACTTTATATCAGAATTTTTAGTGATTTTTAATTAATTTTAAACTATCTAAATTCATGACTTGTGATTTTAGGTGTTTTGCTAGTGAGCCGTAGTGACTGTCTGTCCTAGAGCCTAACCATGTGGGTAGAGATTGTTTAGTATTTTTAGCTTGAGGATATTTGGTTATCTTGAATTTATTTGAATTTATTAAAATTATTTGAAATTTAATGTATATTATATTAAATGGTGTGGTTTAATATTATTTAATTAATTGCCATGTGATTATTATTAGCCCCAACCTAGAATTGACCTAACCTAGGTTAGTCCTAGTTAGTCATGGTTAGACTAAGTTAGAAATTGATTTGGTCATGGTTAGTTATGACTAGTTAGAATGACTAGGGTGCAACTTGATTAAAGGGGACCTTGATTTTGACCTTTGAATATACTAGATGAGATGAGAGCCCTTGGATTGAATCCCAAAAACCCTAACCCTAGCATTATAACCAGCCTAGGGATCCCCCCCTTTTGCTATAAAATCCCTCTCAAAGTTTGTGCCTCTTCTTTATTCATCCCTCCATTTTTTCTAAGGAAAGGTTTGCTCTTTATTGAAATCCTTCATAGTTTATTCAATATTAATCCATTTTCATTAAAACTTCTTCCATTGTAACCTAATTAGTGTCCCCCTACTGTTGGTGGAGGCTATTCTCAGGATTGATACAATTTGGAGCCATTGGCTAGCTTGAGGAGATCTCATCTTTGGGGCTTTTCCTTGTGAAGGAACACACCTAGGTAACTTTCTATTCCCTCCACCAAATCTCGATTTCTTTGCATGGTTAGGAAGCCCTAGGTGCCCTCTCTCTGTTGGTATAGGCATTGTTAGGGTTCGTGTCCAATACGTGTCCGTATTGGACACGTATCTGGCCTTGGTCGTAGGTGTTCGACGAAATGCCCCAAAGGACATTTCGTTCGAATTTTTGAATTGTATTTGAATGAAAATTCTTATTTTGTTGTCGCTTACTCGACTGTGCTTGACTGAGATGGATTTGGGTCGTGTCCGAGTCGAAATGGACTCGCGGACACGGTCGCGCGTGCCTGGGCGCACTGTCCTGCTACCCGCAGGGTCGTGCGACTCATACAGGATACCTGGGCACGTGCCATTGGACGTGGAGCTTGGGGCAGTATCTGACACGACACTCCCCAAGTCTCGTGTCACTTGGTGGCGTGTCGTGTGCGTGCGAGCACGTGCACTGGTTCTACACTGTTTCAGTGGCTGCTGAATTTGGCCACTGATACGCACGTCTCTTGTCCCGTACACGCGACGAGGACGCGAGACAGGGTATCCTATCACTAGCCCTAGTCTAGGTGAACACGTGGACACAATCTCGTGAGTCGTGTCGCTGTGTGTCGTGCACACGATCGACACGAACTCGTGCACGACGATTGGCCTATTTGTGCACTGTTTTCATGTTCTTTGTGATTGGACACGTTTGTGTCCACTTGGATGGACACAAACTCGTGTGGGACACTTACACAATATGCTTTCATGTTACCAACCCCTGTTTTAGTAGTTTGATTTGATTTAGATGATTAATTCTCATTTCCCCTATGTTTCTGAAACTGTGTATCAGACTATTCTTTTTTTTTTCTTTTTCCAGATTTTGATATGGTTTGACATCGATTTCTACCCATTATACACTGTTAATTTCATGGTATTAAAGCTCTAATATGTGCTCCTATGTGTTTTCTAATTGTATGATAAATTTGGGTTTGTTTTGAAGCTGTTTGGTTCAGGAAATCTGAGATAGCATTGTAGGACTGTTTTCATGGTTTATGTGCATTCATGAGTATTAGATATCTGAGTTTTAATGAAGGGTTAACTGTTTAAAGGATTTCTTTTTACTGAGATAACTGAGAATTGATTTGTATGACTGGAAAAACTGGGTTCTAATAAAGAGTTGATGTTCAAGGGGTTTAACTGATTGTTGTATTTCCAAATTGACTTGAAACTTTATTTTTCCTGCAAGTAGAACCCTGCCAACTGATGTTGATCTTTAATATTGATCCTTTAATCTGGGAATCAGTTGCATTTCTAGATTTGTGTGCCATGTTCAAAACCTTTTTACACTGATTTCCTCTTCATTAAATTCAATATTGTTTCCTGTTAAACCTGGTAATTTAGTTCCCTTCATTCTGTTTTATATGAATACCTGGGAAGTTATGAATGATAACTCGAATTATTGTGTTCCAGTTTTTATTCAATTTGGACTAATGACTTAAGTCATGGGTTGCATTGCATTGTACAACTGTTGTGAATTGTTTTCCTTGCTTTACATCAACTGCAAACTAAGTTATGGGTTATTTTGAATGGTTATTCTTGATCACTGTCTTACATTCTTCCTTCCACTATTAGCCTTCACTGTAAACTGATTTTCTTCCTTAGTAAACTGATATTGGGTTAAGGTTGATAACAGTCCTTGTTTTGGACTGTTGGTTAATGTCAGTTGTTGGTTTCCCTTTCCTTATATTGGCTTGATTTCCTTTTACCTGTTAATTGATTTTGTTTCCAGTTTTTCCATTCTTTGAACTGTTGATAATCTGAGATTAGATATTAGATGTTGTATACATGTAGTTACATATATAGGTGTGTATGTGTGTGGATTCTTGTGAACTGTGTGTCCAGTTGTGGGTTGGTAGCAGAACATTAGTTGGCTTGGTATTTGGCCTGGCTGTTCATGCAACTGCAGCAGGGCAGTAGCAGTAGAAGGCAGCAGTGGGCATGCATTACATTGCCTTGGCTGTCTTGACTTGTCTGGCCCTCCATTTTGCAGCAGTTGGCAGTGGCTTAGCAGTAGCAGTAGGTAGTAGAACATTGGCCATAGGCCAATGTTCAGGCAGTGGGAGCAGGCTAGGGGCCTGTACAGGCAGGAGGAATGAGGGTGTGTATTGTATAAGTGATGGGAGGTTTTTCCTATACCTGTCATGTATAACAGACCCCCCTAGTGATTAGTTATCTAGGTATATATATATTAGTGTATAGGAACTTGTGTCTTGGTTATACAATTGTGAGAGTGAGTTTGTTAGGATTGTTAGATTGTTAGAAGTGTTAGGTTGTGGTAGGCTTAGGAGTTGCTAGCCTATAGAGTTGAGTTAGGCTTATTAGCTTGAGGTTAAGTGTGGGTTGTAAAGTGATATAGCTTTAGGATTTTGTAGTTAGGCTTTAGGCTCTAGTGATTTAAGATTTGTTAGTAGGACATTACCTATAGCCTATAGGTAGATGTGTGTGTGTGTGATACCTTAGCCTTGGGTTGGTATGCACATTGTTATAGGATATAGTATTCTAGTTCACTAGCCTAGGGATAAGCTGTTATTGCACTTGTATGGATATGTAAATATGTAATGTATACTTAATATATGTATCTATATATATATGACATAGGTTTGTGTAATATATATAGGTATCTAGTATAGATATACAATGGGTGTATAGGTTATATTAGAATATATCCTAGTATCATGGATTGTGTAGTATTATAGATATAGGTAAGTCATGTTGTCTTGTTTTATGGGTTGGCTAATAGGCATGATATAGCCTATGGCCTATGTGTGTGTCTGTTTGGCTAGTGGGCCTAGGTTGGGCTTGTATAGCTTGATTAGCCTAGAATGACTTGCTGGACCTAGTTGGTTGAGTATAGACTATTTTTGACCATAGTTGACCTAGTCTGACTAGTGCAGTTGACCAGAGTTGACCAAGGGTTGACTTTAGCCTAGTTTGACATAGACTCATGTAGAATGCATCGTAGAGCTCAATATTACCATTCTGGACTTATTATGATTTGTGTTGCTCTAACTAGGAGTCAGGTACCTCATCTCGGACAGTACATTACTTCAGACATTCAGATACGAGGCGAGTACATTCTCTGATCATTTCATATCCTGCTTAGAATTATTTCCTGCATTAAATTACTTTACTTGATACTGTCACGTTGGTCACACGGATTAGTACTATATGGATCCCTTCTTGAGATGTTATCCCTTCAGGGAGCATCGGGTACTCTATGTTCGGTGCGTTTCACTTACATGGCGTATCATATGCTTCTTCGGTTCTTTGATCACTTGTGACATATACTCATATGATCACAGAGTCTTCTCTGAATCCTTATCCCATTTATTGGGTCTATCAGAATCCCTATTTTTGGGACTACTATGTATCACCTTCGGGGTCTACCACCTTCGGGGTCTACCACCTTCGGGGTCTGTTACATAGAATCATAACATAACCTGTTTGGATCCTTGTGTATTAGTTGGGGGTACGGGGGAGTATAAATAGTCATGTGAACAATTTCCAAAGTAGAATAGCCATGTACGCCTCTTTAGTATAGCCATGTACAAATCAAGCCGTTCACATGTCGACTTTGTACTCTTAATCACTAGTCACTGGTAGCTCTTATTTATAGTAGATATTTCTATTACAGCTCTCTCTCTGTTTACATACAGCATTCTTTCAGTACATGTATCTTACTTTACTGCATGATTATATTTTCTAACCTGCTATGAACTGTTGAGATGTACTGTGCTCGCTCCCGTCCTGACTGGACCTGTTGAAAATTTTACAGAGGATGATGAGGAACCCTGCACCCCTTACTTGGAGCTTGCCTAGATGACACTCGCGACCTGGACCCCTGGGGAAGTTCAGGCAGCTGCTGAGGACGATACCCTGCTTAGTATAGATAGCTTAGACTGTTTTCCATTTTATGATTAGTTGTTGTTCTTGATTCAGAGTTGCATATTTTTAGAGTTGTTTAGACTTGTATTTCTTTTCTGTTGTACCTCAGTTGAGGATTCTCTTATCTATTTTATCGTGCCATATTCTATCTCTAGATTGTGATTGAGTTGTACCTCTGTGTTGGCTCCTTATGGAGAGTATTCATATTATGTTAGTTATAGTTCATGACCTAGAACAGCGTTCTACCGCCGACACTGCGGCGTAGGCTGGGCGTTGTTACGCTCTCGTACCCTCACAGTGGGTGCGGGTCGTGACACGTTTTTAGTGGTGGCCCATGCAGGTCGAGTTTGTGTAGTGGTATTCGAACTAGAGTACCACTACAGCCTGCAGTAGGATTAGGATATTTTTGAGGTACTCAATCACATTAGGAAAAACTCTTAACTGGATTCCTGCCATCTAAATTCCTGTTGAAGTTTGCTTCCTTGAATAACTGTCCTCCCTCGAATTATCGATTCTATCTTAGTATTGATTCCTTGTTTGATCTATCTCCAGGATGGTGATTGAGACACGATCGCATCGCTCTGGCCCAGCAGACGCCGGTGAGAGGCCTACCACCCCTCGCCTGATCGTAGACGCTGGGACCACAGCACCCCCTATTTTTGCTCATATAGGAGCTTCTGCACCTTTTGGGAGTGCACCTCCACCTGTCCGGAGGCCTTCCCCCGTCATCCCAGATATGTCTCAGCAGCAGTTACCTTCAGGGATAGTAGATGCGGCTCAGATGTTTACCCTCTTCCAGCGATTCATGGAGTTTCAGCAACAGATACAGCAGAGCCAGTCTACTGATATCCGACAGAGCATACAAGATACTCACCAGTTGGTTAGGACGACAGTAGAGCTGATGGCTGCTCAGCCACAGGGAGGCCAGATGCAGCCGTATCAGCCGAGGACTCCAGACATCCATTCCTTCAAGAAGATGGGACCCCGAGACTTCAAGGGTACAGAGGGCATCATATACGCTGACGATTGGATAGAGCACATTGAGGAGATATTCCGATTGGCACAGATACCATCAGGATTACAGATCGAGGCAGCTGCCAGTCAGATGCAGGACTTGGCCCATACCTGGTACCAGACGGACCCGAGGGTTGGTACCACCGGTCAGACTTGGACAGCGTTCAAGAAACTATTCAAGGAGAAATTCTTTTCTGATACTGCTCTCCGTGCTCTAGAGGCACAGTTCGAGAGTTTGGTTCAGGGGAACCAGACCGTTGAGGAGTACGCTGGAGAGTTCAGCCGTTTGAGCAGATTCATCGAGGACCTTACCGAGGTCGGAAAGGCGAGGAGGTTCCGCAGGGGTTTGATCAAGGAGATCAAGTCATATACCAAGAGCGGCCGCGACGCCACTTTCGAGCAGATTCTGGTAGGAGCCATGACAGCGGAGGACGATCTTGGGCTGAAGAAAAAGAGGACGCGAGACACTCAGGGAGCTAGTGGCAGTGCAGGCCCGGCCAAGAGGCCCCACCTACAGACTCAGCAGCAGTATCCGCAGCAGATGCTACCCCTACAGTTTCAGCAGCAGTATCTGCAGCAGATGCTATCTCTACAGTTCCAGCAGCAGATGCTACTTCTACAGTTTCAGCAGCAGTACCAGCAGCCGAGGGTCTACCTTCAGCAGCGGCAGTTTCAAGACCGTGTACCCTTTCAGCAGGCGCAGCAGCCGCAGAGACAGCAGCAGACCCCGGGACAGCAGCTTGTTATCGTTTGCCCTTTTTGCAAGAGACCAGGGCATGGTTGGGGCGAATGCCGGAAGAGGTTGGGCAGATGTTTGCTTTGCGGAGGATTCGATCGTCGTCTGAGAGAGTATCCTGAATCATCGGGACAAACAGTTCAGGGAACAGGAGCTAGGGCCCCGGTAGGCCAGCAGAGGGGATTACCCTTACCGACTCAGCAGCAGAGGTACATGTAGCATCAGCAGCAGGCCAGGGGAGGCCAGCAAGGGCGAGCTTTCGCCAGGACAGTCGAGGATGCTCAGGCCGTTGGAGATCTAGTTACAGGTTCCGTTCTTTTGAATCAAATTCTGCAATTGCCTCTTATAACTGCCGTGAAATTTCGATTCCTTCTGTTCTTTTTGATTTATCAATTTTGTCCTGTTGTCCTTGTGTTATGTTTGATTTTCTTTTGAGATGAATCATATGGGCTAGGTCACCCAGTTATGGAATCTAGAATCTTCGATAGTCGTGTTAGCTGGTATAGTGAGGACATATAGTCAGATTTAGGACGTATTTCTCGGATGTGGGAATTTAAGGTTTTCGCTGCCAAGCATGCGGCAATGCAAAAATTTTAAATACCATGATTCTAGAGGTATGTGCCTTAGTCGAGGACTCTGTGATTATCGTAGCCTTGCTCACTAGCATGACGAAGATTCTGAGTATCATGATTTTGGACAGACGCATATGATTATCTGACGGTATGATTGAGACTTTGATTGTGGGGTGTTTGACCTAGAAGGACTGCTACCATCTTAATTTCGAAGACGAAATTTTTATAAGGTGGGTAGGATTGTAACACCCAGTTTCTGAAAAGAGGGTAATTTTGAAATTTTGTGATTATAATTATTATTTAATGATATTTACTTTATATCAGAATTTTTAGTGATTTTTAATTAATTTTAAACTATCTAAATTCATGACTTGTGATTTTAGGTGTTTTGCTAGTGAGCCGTAGTGACTGTCTGTCCTAGAGCCTAACCATGTGGGTAGAGATTGTTTAGTATTTTTAGCTTGAGGATATTTGGTTATCTTGAATTTATTTGAATTTATTAAAATTATTTGAAATTTAATATATATTATATTAAATGGTGTGGTTTAATATTATTTAATTAATTGCCATGTGATTGTTATTAGCCCCAACCTAGAATTGACCTAACCTAGGTTAGTCCTAGTTAGTCATGGTTAGACTAAGTTAGAAATTGATTTGGTCATGGTTAGTCATGACTAGTTAGAATGACTAGGGTGCAACTTGATTAAAGGGGACCTTGATTTTGACCTTTGAATATACTAGATGGGATGAGAGCCCTTGGATTGAATCCCAAAAACCCTAACCCTAGCATTATAACCAGCCTAGGGATCCCCCCCCCCTTTTGCTATAAAATCCCTCTCAAAGTTTGTGCCTCCTCTTTATTCATCCCTCCATTTTTTCTAAGGAAAGGTTTGCTCTCTATTGAAATCCTTCATAGTTTATTCAATATTAATCCATTTTCATTGAAACTTCTTCCATTGTAACCTAATTAGTGTCCCCCTACTATTGGTGGAGGCTATTCTCAGGATTGATATAATTTGGAGCCATTGGCTAGCTTGAGGAGATCTCATTTTTGGGGCTTTTCCTTGTGAAGGAACACACCTAGGTAACTTTCTATTCCCTCCACCAAATCTCGATTTCTTTGCATGGTTAGAAAGCCCTAGGTGCCCTCTCTCTGTTGGTATAGGCATTGTTAGGGTTCGTGTCCAATACGTGTCCGTATTGGACACGTATCAGGCCTTGGTCGTAGGTGTTCGACGAAATGCCCCAAAGGACATTTCGTTCGAACTTTTGAATTGTGTTTGAATGAAAATTCTTATTTTGTTGTCGCTTACGCGACTGTGCTTGACTGAGATAGATTTGGGTCGTGTCCGAGTCGAAATGGACTCGCGGACACGGTCGCACGCGCCTGGGCGCACTGTCCTGCTACCCGCAGGGTCGTGCGACTCATACAGGATACCTGGGCACGTGCCATTAGACGTGGAGCTTGGGGCAGTGTCTGACACGACACTCCCCAAGTCTCATGTCACTTGGTGGCGTGTCGTGTGCGTGCGAGCACGTGCACTGGTTCTACACTGTTTCAGTGGCTGCTGAATTTGGCCACTGATACGCACGTCTTTTGTCGCTTACACGCGACGAGGACGCAAGACAGGGTATCCTATCACTAGCCCTAGTCTAGGTGAACACGTGGACACAATCTCGTGAGTCGTGTCGCTGTGTGTCGTGCACACGATCGACACGAACTCGTGCACGACGATTGGCCTATTTGTGCACTGTTTTCATGTTCTTTGTGATTGGACACGTTAGTGTCCACTTGGATGGACACAAACTCGTGTGGGACACTTACACAATATGCTTTCATGTTACCAACCCCTGTTTAGTAGTTTGATTTGATTTAGATGATTAATTCTCATTTCCTCTATGTTTCTGAAACTGTGTATCAGACTATTCTTTTTTTTTTCTTTTTCCCGATTTTGATATGGTTTGACATCGATTTCTACCCATTATACACTGTTAATTTCATGGTATTAAAGCTCTAATATGTGCTCCTATGTGTTTTCTAATTGTATGATAAATTTGGGTTTGTTTTGAAGCTGTTTGGTTCAGGAAATCTGAGATAGCATTGTAGGACTGTTTTCATGGTTTATGTGCATTCATGAGTATTAGATATCTGAGTTTTAATGAAGGGTTAACTGTTTAAAGGATTTCTTTTTACTGAGATAACTGAGAATTGATTTGTATGACTGGAAAAACTGGGTTCTAATAAAGAGTTGATGTTCAAGGGGTTTAACTGATTGTTGTATTTCCAAATTGACTTGAAACTTTATTTTTCCTGCAAGTAGAACCCTGCCAACTGATGTTGATCTTTAATATTGATCCTTTAATCTGGGAATCAGTTGCATTTCCAGATTTGTGTACCATGTTCAAAACCTTTTTACACTGATTTCCTCTTCATTAAATTCAATATTGTTTCCTGTTAAACCTGGTAATTTAGTTCCCTTCATTCTATTTTATATGAATACCTGGGAAGTTATGAATGATAACCCAAATTATTGTGTTCCAGTTTTTATTCAATTTGGACTAATGACTTAAGTCATGGGTTGCATTGCATTGTACAACTGTTGTGAATTGTTTTCCTTGCTTTACATCAACTGCAAACTAAGTTATGGGTTGTTTTGAACTGTTATTCTTGATCACTGTCTTACATTCTTCCTTCCACTATTAGCCTTCACTGTAAACTAATTTTCTTCCTTAGTAAACTGATATTGGGTTAAGGTTGATAACAGTCCTTGTTTTGGACTGTTGGTTAATGTCAGTTGTTGGTTTCCCTTTCCTTACATTGGCTTGATTTCCTTTTACCTGTTAATTGATTTTGTTTCCAGTTTTTCCATTCTTTCAACTGTTGATAATCTGAGATTAGATATTAGATGTTGTATACATGTAGTTACATATATAGGTGTGTATGTGTGTGGATTCTTGTGAACTGTGTGTCCAGTTGTGGGTTGGTAGTATAACATTAGTTGGCTTGGCATTTGGCCTGGCTGTTCATGCAACTGCAGCAGGGCAGTAGCAGTAGAAGGCAGCAGTGGGCATGTATTACATTGCCTTGGCTGTCTTGACTTGTCTGGCCCTCCATTTTGTAGCAGTTGGCAGTGGCTTAGCAGTTGCAGTAGGTAGTAGAACATTGGCCATAGGCCAATGTTCAGGCAGTGGGAGCAGGTTAGGGGCCTGTACAGGCAGGAGGAATGAGGGTGTGTATTGTATAAGTGATGGAAGGTTTTTCCTATACCTGTCATGTATAACAGACCCCCCCTAGTGATTAGTTATCTAGGTATATATATATATTAGTGTATAGGAACTTGTGTCTTGGTTATACAATTGTGAGAGTGAGTTGGTTAGGATTGTTAGATTGTTAGAAGTGTTAGGTTGTGGTAGGCTTAGGAGTTGCTAGCCTATAGAGTTGAGTTAGGCTTATTAGCTTGAGGTTAAGTGTGGGTTGTAAAGTGATATAGCTTTAGGATTTTGTAGTTAGGCTTTAGGCTCTAGTGATTTAAGATTTGTTAGTAGGACATTACCTATAGCCTATAGGTAGATGTGTGTGTGTGTGATACCTTAGCCTTGGGTTGGTATGCACATTGTTATAGGATATAGTATTCTAGTTCACTAGCCTAGGGATTAGCTGTTATTGCACTTGTATGGATATGTAAATATGTAATGTATACTTAATATATGTATCTATATATATATGACATAGGTTTGTGTATTATATATAGGTATCTAGTATAGATATACAATGGGTGTATAGGTTATATTAGAATATATCCTAGTATCATGGATTGTGTAGTATTATAGATATAGGTAAGTCATGTTGTCTTGTTTTATGGGTTGGCTAATAGGCATGATATGGCCTATGGCCTGTGTGTGTGTCTGTTTGGCTAGTGGGCCTAGGTTGGGCTTGTATAGCTTGATTAGCCTAGAATGACTTGCTGGACCTAGTTGGTTGAGTATAGACTATTTTTGACCATAGTTGACCTAGTCTGACTAGTGCAGTTGACCAGAGTTGACCAAGGGTTGACTTTAGCCTAGTTTGACATAGACTCATGTAGAATGCATCGTAGAGCTCAATATTACCATTCTGGACTTATTGTGATTTGTGTTGCTCTAACTAGGAGTCAGGTACCTCATCTCGGACAGTATATTACTTCAGACATTCAAATACGAGGCGAGTACATTCTCTGATCATTTCATATCCTGCTTAGAATTATTTCCTGTATTAAATTACTTTACTTGATACTGTCACGTTGGTCACACGGATTAGTACTATATGGATCCCTTCTTGAGATGTTATCCCTTCAGGGAGCATCGGGTACTCTATGTTCGGTGCGTTTCACTTACATGGCGTATCATATGCTTCTTCGGTTCTTTGATCACTTGTGACATATACTCATATGATCACAGAGTCTTCTCTGAATCCTTATCCCATTTATTGGGTCTATCAGAATCCCCATTTTTGGGACTACTATGTATCACCTTCGGGGTCTACCACCTTCGGGGTCTACCACCTTCGGGGTCTGTTACATAGAATCATAACATAACCTGTTTGGATCCTTGTGTATTAGTTGGGGGTACGGGGGAGTATAAATAGTCATGTGAACAATTTCCAAAGTAGAATAGCCATGTACGCCTCTTTAGTATAGCCATGTACAAATCAAGCCATTCACATGTCGACTTTGTACTCTTAATCACTAGTCACTGGTAGCTCTTATTTATAGTAGATATTTCTATTACAGCTCTCTCTCTGTTTACATACAGCATTCTTTCAGTACATGTATCTTACTTTACTGCATGATTATATTTTCTAACCTGCTATGAACTGTTGAGATGTACTGTGCTCGCTTCCGTCCTGACTGGACCTGTTGAAAATTTTACAGAGGATGATGAGGAACCCTGCACCCCTTACTTGGAGCTTGCCTAGATGACACTCGCGACCTGGACCCCTGGGGAAGTTCAGGCAGCTGCTGAGGACGATACCCTGCTTAGTATAGATAGCTTAGACTGTTTTCCATTTTATGATTAGTTGTTGTTCTTGATTCAGAGTTGTATATTTTTAGAGTTGTTTAGACTTGTATTTCTTTTCTGTTGTACCTCAGTTGAGGATTCTCTTATCTATTTTATCGTGCCATATTCTATCTCTAGATTGTGATTGAGTTGTACCTCTGTGTTGGCTTCTTATGGAGAGTATTCATATTATGTTAGTTATAGTTCATGACCTAGAACAGCGTTCTACCGCCGACACTGCGGCGTAGGCTGGGCGTTGTTACGCTCTCGTACCCTCATAGTGGGTACGGGTCGTGACAAATGGCTTATACAATAGCTTGTACAATGGCTCAATGTGATATTCAGAGTACAATATGCACAATGAGTGTACAATGATAAGGGTATTCAGTAAATACAATATGTAAGTGAAACGCACATCACAATATGTATTCAGTGAATACAAGGAGATAACATCTCAGAAGAAGATCCACATAGTACCAATCCGTGATAATGATCGTGTCAGCGTCAAGTACAGTAATCTAGAGCAAGAATGTAAATCCAGACAAGTATAAAATGGTCAGAGAATGTACTCGCCTCGTATCTGAAGGTCTGAAGTAAATGTACTGTCCGAGATGAGGTACCTGACTACTAGTTAGAGCAACACAAGTCAAGATGTATACAGAGGGTGATATATGAAATGTACAATGCATCTGTATGCTGTCTAGGTCAAACTAGGCTAAAGTCAACTCTTGTCAACTAGACTGGTCAAACTAGGTCAAGCCTAAGCCAAACAAGTCTAACAAGTTTCACTAGGCCTAACCAAGCCTAGTCTAGCAAGCACACACCAACCAAAGCTATACAAGCCAAACACATCAAGCCACACATCAAGAGTACATTCACATTGAGCTATAATCAACATTGTATAATGAGAGAGAAAGGATTGCATGTATTGCTATGTGTGTGTGTGAACATGGAGGTGCACCACAAAGGAGAAATCAAACACTAGTTATAGATTACACTAGAACATGGCACAGGTTAACAAGGTTACATCTATTTACATTTTAGAAGTAGACTAGTTATGATATATGTAACATGTATCTTTACTCTACAATTATCTATATACATCATGGCAAACGTCAGAGGAGGGTTACATGGCATGGTGGTTTACATATGAAATCCTAAATTAACTGGCATTTCAATTTAAGGGTTATGGGTTGCATTACAAACAGGCATTTAATTAGGCACTCTATATTAGACTTACAATATTAGGCATTCATCAACTATATATAGTACATAACATTTATGTACATACATACATAAATACATATAGATTCATGATAAATATATTATTATACATTATAACATATATATATATATATATATATATATATATATATATATATATATATATATATATAAGAGGGAAAGGCCACAAGTGCGTGTTCATATACATGTGGTGTCTCAAAACTCAGCACAACAATCTCAGATTACAACACAACTCAGAAACATGTAGCAGTTAACAGGGATTCATTATGGCATGTAGAGGCTAAGGTGTTCTGGGAGTTAACAAGTGAGTGTATGCATGTGTGTATGTGTAGCTATACATATAGGGTGTGATAGATTTAGGGATTTAAAGCTAGTGTACAACATATATAGTGTAGTGAAGTATAGGCATGCATATAGAGGGGGTTAAGGTGTCAACATGGCAGTTTAGTTCGGTTCCAGGAAAGGGGTTCACACAAGCTTGTGTGAAGCAAACTCAGGAAAACACAGCATGTGCAACCTTCATAACCCAGCAACCAACCTGCATATGCTCAGGTATGCATGTATAACTCAGTTATATCTATTTAATTCTCAGGTTACCACATGAGATCCCCAACTCAGGTTAGCAAGGCTATGTTAAGACACTATTACAACATCATCATCACAACAACAACACCATAGCAAGTCTAAAACCTAAATCACAGCTCAGAAAAATAGAGGCATGCAGGTAATACATTAAGGTTTAGATAATGCTTCAGTTTAGGCAAACATTTCAGGTATGTAAACTAAATTAACATAGGCAAGATGTTTAAAATATTAAATGAACCTTCAATTCACAGAAATTAACATATTAAATCTCAGTTTTTGTGTGTTACAGGAAGAGTGTGTTCTCAGGAATTTGGCAGTGACAGTGTGTGTGTGAGTGAATGAAGGAAACAGTGTGACAGATTTTAGCTTGGTGTGAGTGAACTGTGAGTTAAATTTGGGAGTGTGTGTAGTGTTAATGGATAGGAAGACAGTGCAATATACTTCAGTCCTCAGAAATTAGTGTTTAGGAATATGCATACAAGAGGAATCATCACAGGTTCAGGTTTGTTCTCACAGGTTCAATATCAGGATTTATTCCAAAAGCCAGAATCTAATTTCAGCTAGCAGTCATATAGCTCAGTACATGATCAGTAAAACATATATTGTGTGTACAAAGTAGGTTCAGTCAATGAGTTAATGCCAGTTCAGGCTTGAAGTAATGTAGGTAAGGGTTAATGAATGTGTTTTCTGGTTTCAGTTCAGTCACAGCTAGGTTCCGGCTATATAGGTGAGGTAAGTTAGTGTAATGAGGTTCAAGTGTACATGCTATGAGCCTATACAGTTTAGTGAATGCAACCCTAATTACAATCCATCATTACATCAAAATCTGGGTTGAAATCTTATTGGAACAGGAAAAAAAAGGAACTCAGAACATTCCAAATTCAGTAAAACTGGAAACATGGAAATGCATGCTCGAATTCAAACACAACCAAGGAATTAAACCCTACACTACATCTAGCATGCAAACAGCAACTAACATGTTAGCGTCTAGTTTAACACATTAAAATGGGATTAATCAGGGAAAATACATGGAGTAACCCTGATACCTTTCCGTATCAGAGATTTGGGGAAACATGTAAATAATGAATCAAAACATGAAATAATTGCAAGTGATTGGTTGGTAAATAATGAAGCATGTGTACACGTGTTATACAGGTCATTCGTGTCCCAAAAATGGACACGAATCGTGTCCAAACCATCACATGACACACAGGCCGAAACTCAGTGCACTGCAGTGTCGTGGGCACGTGCACATGCGTCTAGCACGCGGCACAGGCCACGTGGAGACACGTGGTCGTGCACACGTGTTCGCCAGGGGTTAGGGTAGGTGTCCAACTGCCTGCAAGGGGTCCACGTGGTGTCGTGTCGTGTCAAAATGCGCGTGTCAGTGAGTGATTCCAGTGCGTGTGCACACAGTGCGTGTCCAGTGCGCGCATGATTTCTCTTCGTGTGGTGAATCATATGCTCCCAAATTTTGGGAGCATAGTGTCAGTGATTGCCCCAACAACTCCACAAAATTTCGTGTCCCCACGTGTCCTACACATTGAGTTATAGGACCCGAGATGCAGGACACTGCACGCTGTCCAGAACAGCAAGTTCGTGTCCCCGTGTGGACACGACACAACACGAAAATCATAGATCAAAGACACGAAATCAAATACTACACCTAGAACTACAAATTCATTCAAACACATTTCAAAAATAATAATAAAAACACGAGTGTGGCATTTTATCAAACACCCTACTCAGTCTCTGATACGTGTCCAGAACGGACACGAAACTCATGATACCTGACACGAAACCTATACAGACACTTAGAGGACACCTAGGGCTTCCTATCCATGCAAAGAAATCGAGATTTGGTGGAGGGAATATAGAGTTACCTATGTGTGTTCCTTCACAAGGAAAAGCTCCAAAAGTGAGATCTCCTTAAGCTAGCCAATGGCTCCAAATTGTATCAAACCTGAGAATAGCCTCCACCAACAGTAGGGGGACACTAATTAGGTTACAATGGAAGAAGTTTCAATGAAAATGGACAAGTATTGAATAAACTAGGAAGAAGTTTCAATGGAGAACAAACCTTTCCTTAGAAAAATGAAAGAATGAATAAAAAGGAGGCACAAACTTTGAGAGGGATTTTATAGTGTTGGGGGGGGGGGGATCCCTAGGCTGGTCATAAATGCTAGGGTTAGGGTTTTGGGATGAATCTAATGGCTCTCATTCCATCTAGCCTATTCAATGGCCTAGAATCTAGGTTTCACACATGACTTAAATGCAACCTAGTTAACTCTAACTATCATGACTAAATCAAAACTAATCAATACTAACCATCACTAACCATGGCTAGCTAAGTCTAGGTATGACTAATCTAGGTTAGGGCTAAATACAACACAAGACAATTGATTAAAATAATATTTAAATCACACCATTCTAAATAATCATTTTAAATTCAACAATAATATATATTAAATTCAAATATTTCAAAAAGTGACAAAAATATCCTTAAACAAAAAATAATAAATGAAATACCCTAACCACATGGCTAGGCTCTAGGGTAGACAGTCTCTACGGTTTCACTAGCAAAACACCAAAGTCATAAGTCATGATTTTAAATAGTTTAAAATTAATTAAAAATCACCAAAAATCATAATATGAAATAAATATCAATAATTAATAATTATAATTTCAAAATTACCCTCATTTTAGAAAACTCGGTGTTACAGTCGGTCTTGGAGTAGTGGCCGCTAGGTTTGGGGGGGGTTATGGAGTAAGGGGCGGTTATGAGAGAAAGGGATGGTTAGGGTTTTATAGGTATATATATATATATATATATATATATATATATAAATATATATATTTTTTTCTTTATATATATATATATATATATATATATATATATATATATATATATATATATATAGTACATGGGCTTTGGTTTGATCTAATTTGGATAGGATTTGGTTCTCCAAATCATACTATTAATAATAGATTTCCTATTTTGTTAGATGTTTGACCAAGCCAAATATATAAGGGAATATTGCATATGGCAGCAATTAAACCTCTAAAATTTCCTTAAATATATGTATACTTGGTTTTGGTACTCCTTGTTAGGCTCTCCCTACTAGGGTTGACTAGGTTAGGGTCGAAGTAGCATTACTTGTCAAATTGGACCCGAAAATCGATTTAGTGAGTCTTATGTGCCATTTGCAAATAAGTAGCACATGAGAACTCGATTGGATGGTACACCCTAGGCATGTGCATTGTAGACTCAAAATGGATCAAAACCATATATTGGGTTATACAGTTTTAATCTATATCAAGTCCCAAAATCAAATTAGAAGTTGGCTTAATATTACGTCAATGGCTCAAATTGGCCTAAGTTGGCCCGAAGTTATGCGAAGTCAAAGGAATGCTGAAAAGCAAAATTGGATGGGACATGATATATCAAACTGAAGGTGGACGAGTCTAGAATTCAAAAATGGAACTGGATTTGAAGAAATAATATTCGTTGTGCTTCAAAAATCAAAGCTACGGTAAACTACTAACATAGTCATTATTAACTTTAATAAATTAAAATATCCATATAAAATAATTAAAAATAATTAAAAATAAAATCCAAAAATCAGGGGGCTTATAACCTACCCACCTTAGAAAATTTTGTCCTCAAAATTAAAAATAACATAATTATATAAAAAAAACTTATCATAAGAATAATTAAGCTAAGACTTACCGGCATGTACAAATAAGTGGGGATAACGCTCATGCATAGAATCTTTACGCTCCCAAGTTGATTCTTCCAGAGAATGGTGCCTCCATGCAATATGAACCAGTCTAATCGTCTAGCTTCTGAGCGTCTTCTCACTCGTACCCAAGATACCTACCGGCTGCTCCTCGTATGATAGACTGGGTCCCACCGTGATCTCAGAGTGATCGACCACATTACTGGGACCAGTCACATACCTCCTCAGCTGTGAGACATAGAATACATCATGCACTCCCTCTAGTGATACGGGTAATGCAAGATGATATGCCACCTCTCCTACACGCTCAATGATGTCGAACAGTTCAATATATCTTGGACCCAACTTCCCTCTACTCCCGACTCTAATGGTGCCCCGTGTCGGTGAGATACTCAGAAATACATGCTCTCCCTCCTTGAATTCTAGTGGTTGATGATGCGCATCGACCCAATGCTTTTTTCGATCTTGAGCTGCCTGAAGATGACTCTAAATCTGCTTCACTTTCTTGACTGTCTGCGTAAGCTTTGGTCCAAGTATCTGTCGCTCTCCTATGTCGCTCTAACATATGGGTGATCTACACTTCCTCCTATACAATGCTTCATATGGTGCCATTTGTATAGTAGCTTGGTAACTGTTGTTGTAGGAGAATTCCACCAAGTGTAGGTGATCCTCCCAAGAGCTTCCAAAGTCCAATAATCACACCCTCAACATGTCTTCTAGGGTCTTAATTGTGCTCTCCGACTGATCCGTAAATATCTCCACACGCTCTCTATACAAATAATGCCTCCATAGCTTCAATGCAAAGATCACCGCTGCTAACTCCAGATCATGAGTAGGGTAATTCTTCTTATGTACCCTCAGCTGCCTCGATGCGTAGGCTCCGTGTTGCATCAAAACACATCCAAGTCCACTACCCGACGCATCACTATAAACAACGAATCCTCCTGATCTAGAAGGAAGCATCAAAATAGGTGCTGAGGTCAACCTCTTCTTCAACTCTTCAAAAGCCTTCTGACAATCTTCTGTCCATCGAAACTCTTGATTCTTGTATGACAACCGCGTCATAGGCTCTGTAATCCATGAGAAATTTTCTACGAACCTGCGAAAATATCCGACAAGTCCGAAAAAAACTCCTAACTTCTGCAATTGATGTTGGTGTAGGCCAAGACTCCACGGTAGCTATCTTTTCCGCATCAACTGAAAGTCCTTTTTTCGAAACGATATGGCCTAGAAATGAGACATTGTTTAAGCAAAAGTCACACTTACTGAGCTTGACATACAACTTCTTCTAGTACATTACTCCCATTAGAACTCTAAGATGCTCCTCGAAACAAAAATAAGCTAGGGAGAAAAGGGATAAAAGTGTTTACTATAGAAGGATTCTAATACGGCTAGTCGTACTATTCTATCGTAGGTATAGTATTATTATCTATCCAATGATACCCGTCAGTTCACTCCTAGTAATTTCTTCTAATAGGCTCTATGCATCTGATATCCCGACATTCATGCCCAACTCATTATCTCACTAGGATCCATCTCTAAGCAACTTACACGTTCTAGCTACCCACTATCACGATCACACCAATAATCTAGCTTACTTATATTCTAAAACATAACTATATGGTTTGTCTATTTTAATCATTTAATAAGTAGAAAGTAACGGAAACCTAAACCTGGGTCAAACAAACCTACATACAAACTGCAAACAATGGTAGGGTCAAACAAAGAAGGAAGGTTTGTCAAATTATTTCCAAGAACGGTATAAGGTCAAACAAGATGCATAGAATGTAGTCTAGGTAAGACTCGAGAACCATGTATCTCCGTGATTATGTCACATGAAGTTACTACCACGCCAGTAAGCATCTGGCTGCAAATAACTTTTTTGTTCCATAATGTGATGGATGACTGCAAAGTACATCTGTCATGCCAAATAATACAGGTTCTTGAGCTTATCTTGGCCAAATCCATAAATATTTTCGAATTAACTTTTTACAAAAATACAGGAGAATAGATCAATGTATAGGATATGGTTCAAGTAGAATTCGAGAAACATATGTAGCCATGATGTTGTCATCTGAAGTCCTGCCTCGCTAGTATTTCTTTGGCTGCAAAAACATTGATTTCGTAATACAAGGATAAATATAATTTCTCAAACTTTTCATTGGACCAATCCATAAGACACTTTCCAACAACTTAGCAAAAAGGTATGAGAAAAATTTCTCAAGAAGTCAACAGGAAAGGGTTTAGTCAAGTCTCGAGTAGGGAGAACACAAAAGCAATCATATTAAGAAAGAAGATAACATGAAAGCAATCATACTGAAGAGTCTTAGAGAAGTCTATAACCATATTGGTGGATGGATGTAGTCTCAAGTCCTATTCCTCAATCAGTTGTAGGCTCGCAGTAGTACGACTATCTAGGTATCACCATGACTTCGCACAATTCACGAAGACTGCACCTGCACTTATGGCTTCTAGTGTCTGTGCCCCACTTTCATGATGTGATAGTAAGGGGAAGTTACGGCCACTACAAAGATTTATCTTGCTTGCATGAATAAATAAGGATTATGGTAGAACATAATCAAACTGG
This sequence comes from Iris pallida, assembly GCA_029216955.1. Classification (NCBI taxonomy): domain Eukaryota; kingdom Viridiplantae; phylum Streptophyta; class Magnoliopsida; order Asparagales; family Iridaceae; genus Iris; species Iris pallida. The sequence continues at coordinate 69,633 of JANAVB010003206.1, forward strand.
ATACAAATCAAAAAGTCAAGTGAGAGTTCGAAACAAAGTCAAGAAAGGTATTAAGCATGTGGATGTGATCCTATGGGTTATTTCTATTCTAATTGCAGGCTTACGTCGGTACAGTAACGTAACCGAAATAAATTAACGTAGACCTGCATGGTCCACTACAAAAATATGTAATGCCCCAGTCCCAAAATACGTAGGACCAGGAATACGAATAACATGCCATCAGCACTTCTCCAATGGGCCAAGCTTCATAAATAGCCCATTAACAAAATACTTAAGCTATAAATCATGATAACACCCAGAAATACAACATAGTCCATAGGTATATACATCTAATCACATCCACAGAGCCACAAAGAGATCAAGAATAAATAAGGAAATGTCTCAAATATCCAGCATTAAAAGTAATAAAGTCTGTGCAGGTAAAACATCTTGAAACCACAGAGATGGAAACAAAGTACAAATCAACTACAAGTCTGATGAAAAGAAAATGGAATAATGTAGCAAAACTAAATAGGAAGGTAACATGATCACGAGAAATCCTCTGGCACTATCTTGTCCTCGTGTGCTGGTACGCCTTCGGTCTCAGCTCTAGAACCGTAAACCTCCGGGTAGTCTTCAGCTTCGTCTAAGTTTAAGAAATAGCCAGGTCCTCAGGGGAATAGAAAGGTGCATAATATACATGCCAAGGTACAGAAATAAAAATATAAACTAAGACAATCTGCTGTATCCGTCTTTGTGCTATACAAGTGAGATACTTTTCTAGAATACCAGACCCCTTCCACTAAGGCTCATTATCACCTCAGTAGGATATTGTCCCCAGTACCTATGTCGTGGCACCAAGGACAATCAATTCTCGATAGCGATAATCCTCTACTCTGCTACAGAGATAAAAGTTACTAAACAACGGACCACACGACAATAGGTCTGATATTGTAGTCAAGTTCTTCCCAGTCCCTATGTCTAGGATCTAGTAATATTAAGTCTGTACAGTCATCTCGAAAGTAAAGCAATACTGATAAAGAAATCTAGAATGCTAACACAGGGTCAATACCACGAATAGTCATGTAAACCTCGCATCATGAATGTGTCGATGTCCTATGGTCAAACGTGTTAACGGATATGTCAATATGTACGCAATGTCTAATATCAATACTCGGTGTCATCATCATAACATCGGTACCCATCTATAAATGGACACTAATTATCGACGCCCCTATTTCACGCAATGTTAATCAAAATAAACAATAAGAAAAAAATAAAAATGATCTGTAACCACGACAAGGCACACTTGCCTGTAACTGCTGTCTACGAGTAGGCCTGGCCAACTCCAGTGTCCTTGTCGATCCTCCCAAGCTTACCTATAATAATATATTATATTTAATATTCTATATAAGCATACCATATATATATTATATGAGTATCTATGCCTCCTAGTTGCCATAACGTTGCTACGATATGCATCTATTATATAAGTACATATAGGCACCAAATTCTCTCGTAAATACTTTACAATTATAACAAAATAATATATTTAAATTCTAGAATTTATCTATAAATATTTATATATTTCTATAATGATATTTTCAATAGGAAAACCCTTTCACAGAAGGTCTTATGTCAATGCCACATATGACTTCCTCAATTCGACCCATTAATTTAGTTTCGAAACAATGACAAAATAAAATTAATTAATTCTGTAAAAATTTTAGAAATTAGTTAAAGTAGTATTTATAATTTTAAACCTTGCACGACATAAACTTTAATATGGATTCATGGAGTTTTGACACCTTTGGACACAAGAAAAACAGATTTTTTTTTCCGAGTTCGGTGACACGATAAATGTCATAAATTTTTAAAAGTAGTAAACGAATGCGGAACCTAACATTCAAATATGCGTCGGAAAGGTATCGACGTCTAAATTCTGGATAAAAATATAAAAAGCTTATAAACTAAACTTAGATAGGCAAAAAGTGTTCCTCAATAGAATTCGTCAGTTATGGACAATCTGTCGTAGAATCGATGCCACAGGCAAACTGCTTGGAACTAGGGGATCGGGAAACCAGAGGTTGGAGTAGACATACAAAGGTAACTCTCAGAATTAGTTTGAAGAGAAACAGATGAGAAAAAGTGGGTAAAATATCATCTACAAGTCGACTAACCTGGTGTGATGTTTCAGACTTCGATTCGACGGAGTTTTGGCCCAAGTAGCACGTCGTGCACCTCTCTAACGGCCGCAAGGTTGCTCCTATAGTTGCTAGGGTGGAAGAGGATGTTGAGAGGGTCATGTGAGTGGTGGTGATGGCACAAAAATTAAGGAAAAATTGGGGTTTTGAGAAGGAGAGGAGGTCGGCTAATGGGGGTCGGCCTTGGAGTGGTGGCCGCTAGGTTTGGCGGGGTTTATGGAATAGTAGGTGGTTAAGAGAGAGGGGGATGGTTAGGGTTTGATATATATATATATATATATATATATATATATATATATATATATATATATATAGTGCATGGGCTTTGGTTTGATCTAATTTGGATAGGATTTGGTTCTCCAAATCATACTATTATTAATAGGTTTCCTATTTAGGTTAGATGTTTGACCAAGCCAAGTTAATAAGGGAATATTGAATATGGCTGCAATTAACCTCTAAAATTCCCTTAAATATATGTATACTTGGTTTTGGTACTCCTTGTTAGCTCTAACTAGTAGGGTTGACTAGGTTAGTGTCCAAGTAGCATTACTAGTCAAATTGGACCCGAAAATCAATTTTGTGAGTCTCATGTGCCATTTGTAAATAAGTAGCACATGGGAACTCGGTTGGATGGTACACCCTAGGCATGTGCATTGTAAACTCAAAATGGTTGAAGACCATATATTGGGTTATACACTTTCGATCTATATCAAGTCCCAAAATCAAATTGGAAGTTGGATTAACGTTACGTCAATGGCTCAAATTGGCCTAAGTTGGTCCGAAGTTGTGCGAAGTCAAAGGAATGTTGAAAAGCAAGATTGGATGAAAAATGATATATCAAACTGATGGTAGACGAGTGTAGAATTCAAAAATGGAACTGGATTTGAAAAAATAATATTTGTTGTGCTTCAAAAATCAAAGCTACGGTAAACTACTGTAACACCCAGTTTTTCAAATGAGGGTAATTTTGAAATTTTGTAATTATAATCATTTAATAATGATATTTAAATCATATTGTGTTTTTTGGTAATTTTTAATCAATTTAAAACTATTTAAAACATTAAAATGTGATTTTGATGGTTAACAAGTGTAACCCTAGAATTGCTAAGCCTAGAGACTAACCATGACCATGAAAGCCTAGTCATGTGATTAGAATGTCATATTAGTACTTTTTAGCCTAAGGGTATTTTGGTCATTTTTGACTTAATAATGAAAATAAATTTTGATTATTTAAATATGTGCTAATTATTTAGTTGAGACTTGACCTAAAATCTTAGCCTAATCTAGATTAGCCTTGAGCTTAGACTCTTCATTAGGATAACCTAGTAATGACAAGATTAACAATACCTAGATATTTCATAGTAGGATATTTATCCCTTAGGATATTTGTGAAAAAGGAATCCTTAGGACTATTGAACCAATAGAAAGGTTTAGAATTGGTTGGACAAGCCCTAGCCACTCATCTACATCTAAACCTAACCCTAAATTTATTTGTGGCCAACCATACAAGCCCCCTCCACTCCTATAAGTATGCTCCTATGTTGTTCTTGCCTCTTTTTAAATACCTAGAAAAAGCCCTATTTTGTTCTTCCCTAAACTTCTCCCATTTAATCCAAATTGAGTCCAAATTGAGTCAAATCAATTGCATCATTATTCCCAAAAGTAGGGGTGCTAAGGGAGGCTAGCTAGCAAGGTTTTGAAGTGAATTGACCATTCAATTGGAGAAGAAAACTTTTCCTTGTTCATTTTTCATTGAGGTTTCACATTCGATTGGTAATTGCCATAAAACTTATTTAAATTTCAGTTTCTTTTCATAGATGCATTCATTTAGGGTTCCCCTAGGTGTTGCCCAAGTTTGGTAGGAATTTGTATCCATTTTGTGTCCGTATCGGACACGTATCAGCCCATATAAACCGGTGTTCGATGAAATGCCTAAACCAATGTTTTGATAACCATTTTTGAAACTAATTTCATGAGTTTATAGCCCTATATATGGGGATTAGTTTTGCATGTGACTGAGTCAAATTCTGCTCATTTTTTGTGTCCAAATTGGATGCGTACACTGTGCACGAGACACTGCACAGGGGATACTGTGATCCCCTGCTGCTCGCGTGTCCTAGCGGACACGACACGGCACCATTTGCCATGAAACTTCATAGGCACGTGGGGGCGCCCACTTGCATCATGTCCATGAAGTTTTATGCGACTTCGATCAGTGTGCGCGAAGAAATCGCATGTGCACTGGTTCTTGCCTACGCGTGGCCGCACAGATTTTGCTCTCTAACACACAACGATTGACACATGCAGACACTATTTGGACATCTCATGTCGTGTCCAGTATATAGCCCTAGTGCTAGGCTACATGTGGGTATGACCACGAGGCGTGTCGTGCCCCGTGGCGTGTCTACGAGGGCCATGACACGCCGCACGAGGCTGTGTTCAGAGAGAACACTGATACTTCCTATTTTTGTGGATTGGACACTTCGTGTCCACTCGTGTGGACATGAATGCACCCTTCTGACACGCTAACATGTGGCACACACTCTACACATACTGATTTTTGGGTTTTGATTGGTTTTCAAGTTCGGATTTGGGCTTTTTAATGTTGAAATGGGGGTTTTCTGATACTGAACTGAAATGTTTTTTTTAAAGTTTAAACAATTTTCTAAATGATTAAATATGAAATTAGATGTTAATTAATAATTATTATATACTGGGTTTAGTTTAGGTTCTAGATTAGTTTTCACGTTTGAATTCGAGTGGGATATGGTTTTGTTCATAAATGTGATAGGTTGGGTTTGTTCATGTGAAAACTTAGTTTTAAAAGTGATAACTGAGAAATTGACTTGTTTACTGATACTTTAAATTGAGAGTTGGGTTTCCTTTGAAAACTAATTTAGGTTTTGAACTTAGAATGAATGAATAGGTTTGATTGTTGTATGGAAACTTGAGATCTGTTGAAACTGAACCCTAAGAATAAAATGGGGTTTGTATGAGACCGGGTTTAAACTGAAATATAATGTAATGCTAAATAAATGAATGCATGAACTGAATATGAATGTTAACTTAGAAATTATTGATTGAAATTGTATGCATATATGATGGCATGTATGTATATATTAATGTATACATACATGTATGAATATATATGTGGATGTATGTTAACTGATATTGAACCTGAGATTTGTATGTTAAGTTCACTGAAAATTTGGATTGGAATTGGGTGAGCCTATGTATGTAGCTGTAGGAGTAAGGATGGACATATCATATCAAGTTATATAGGCCTCCATGTACCATATATATGATTGGGTTTCTAGTATCAGTTAACTTAAGAGAGGATGTGAGTTATTCAGTTGTGTATTGATTGGGGAGTCTCAGTGTGTGCTTGGCAAAAGTAGGCCTAAGTACTGCCTGCATAGGCAGGTACCACACCTGTGCCATAGGGACTTGAGATGGATTTCCAACCCATGTTACAGTAGGAATTAGGGTCGGGCAAGGGTTATTTAGATTGTAGTGTGTTAAGAATTGATGAGTGAATGAGTGAGGCCAGTGTTATGGTAAGGATGAGGGTACATGTAAGCTTGGGCAGTGGCCTAAATGAGAAGAGAGGTGAGTGTGTATGTGTGTCTTTGAGTAAGGGGTATGGCAAGTCATATAGGTAAGGGTTAGGGTGTCTAACTAAGAGTTGGTAATATATGCAAGTAAATATATATATATATATATATATATATATGGTGCATATATATATGCCTATGTACATATATAAATGATAGGTAGATAGATAATGTTAGGATTTGATTTTGTGTATGAGTGTGAGTAGGAGGATAGAGAGTTAGAGGGTTATGTGAGTGTGAGTTTAGTACAGGTTATCTTTAGTTGAGGGTTACCCTCATATAATTTTAGTGATATATATATAATGTAGTATGTAAATATATATGTCAGTTGATGCTTGTATATGTAATATATATGTAAATATATAGCTTCCCTATATATAATGTATATATATTACTAATTATAGGCAATAGCCCTATGTGTGGTATATATATACCTACATGGTATATATATATGCCTTGGTGGGGTTCACATTGTTTTGCTTGCTTATGTCTAGCCTTGATTGCCTAGGCTAACTTGGTTAGGCCTAGTTAGACTTGTTAGACTAGCTTGGATCTAGAATAGCTTAGTTGACTAAGATTGACCTAGTTTGACTAGGCTATGTGTTGTAGTTGGTTTTAGATTTAGACTTGACTTGTTAGACCTAGAATGACTTGGTATTGAACCTAATAGGCTAATTAGACTAGAGTTGACCAAAAGTCAATATTAAGTCAATAGTGACCAATTGACCAAATTGGCCCTTGATAGCCTAAGTTTGACCAGTTGACCAAGATAGCCTTGTTGTTGACCTAGTTTGACTAGATGTTGACTTGGTTTGACCCAGAGTTGTCTAAGAGTTGACTTTGACCTAGATTGACCTAAAAATCATGTAGATGCATTGTACACTTCATTTATAACCCCTTGTATACATCATGACTTGTGTTGTTCTAAATAGGACTCAGATACCTCATTTTGGACATTGTATTCTCACAGACATTCAGATCGCAGGCGAGTACATTCTCTGATCATTTTATAACTTGCTTAGGATTATATTTCTACTCTAGATTACCTTATTTGATGCTATCACGATATTATCACGGATTGGTACTATATGGATCCCTACATCGAGATGTTATCCCCCTCGGGAGCATCGGATACTTCATGTCATGTGTTTCATGTACATCATGTATTCCTCGCTCTCATGTTATTCATGTTTCTCATGTGCTTCATATACGTTCATGTACGCTCATGTATTCTCATGTGCTCTCATGTTCGGTCATGTTTCTCATGTACTTCATGTGTAACTTATACTTCATGTATACCCCTTCATGGGCCTTCATGTGGAATTCATGTGCACTCAGTTCTGAGTCCTCAATGTATACTTCATGTGCACCTATTTATGGGCCTTCATGTGAAATTCATGTCCACTAATTTATGAGCCCTCATGTATACTTCATGTACACCCATCTATGGGCTTTCATATGAAAATCATGTGTGTGACATAACTTGTCTGGATCCATTTGTATTGATTGGGGTATAGGGGAGTATAAATAGTCATTGAACAATTCCAAAGTAGTATAACCATGTGAGCCTCTTTAGTATATTCATGTGCAAATCCAGCCGTTCACATGTCGACTTTGTACTCTACATCACTAGTCACTGATAGTTCTCTACTTATAGTAGATATTTCTATTACAGTTATCTCTATTTACATCATGTACATTCTTTCAGTTTTCATGTATCGTACTCTTTTGTATGTCTATATTTTCTAACCTGCTATGATCTGTGTGAGATGTATTATGCTCGCTCCCATCCAGACTGGACCTGTTGAAAATATTACAAATGATACCGAGGACTTCTGTCCAACCTACTATGGAGCCCATCTAGACGACACCTGTGAGTTGGACCCACAGGAGGATCCAGCTCTAGCTGAGGACGTCATCCATACTGCTTAGACTAGATTAGCTAGGCTTTATCTTATTTTTTGTGTCATTTGTTTTGACTTTAGAGTTGTATTATTTTCTGGATGTTGTGATGTTGTGTCGTTTAGACACTTAGACTTTCTCTTCTGTTTGTACCTCAGTTTGAGAATTTTATATTTATCATATCGTGTTATTTCCATCTCTAGATTGTGATTGAGTTGTACCTTATATGATTTGTCCTCCGTTTGGAGAGTATATCATATTGTATTTAGTTTTTGATAGTGACCTAGGACAGCGTTCTACCGTCGACACTGCGGCGTAGGCTGGACGTACCCACTTCTCGTGCCCCTACACTGGGTGCGGGTCGTGACAACTACTAACATAGTCATTATTAACTTTAATAAATTAAAATATCCATATAAAATAATTGAAAATAAAATCCAAAAATCAGGGGGCTTACAGGAAGTGTTTGGACCTATTCCGGTAAATAGTCTAATCTCTATTCTAATTAATTGGTCATGACTAATGAGTCTAATTGTGTCTAATAAATTGAGTTGGTTCATGAGTCATGTCATGCTAATTATTGGGCTCTAATCTTGTATTTACTCTAATAGGTTCACTAATCACAAGTCTAACCAACAGGCTTGCCTGCATCCGTAATAACTAGCACAATATTAAATAAATAAATATACACAACATAAAATAAATAATTAAATAATTAGGCACAAATATATATATATATATTTATATATATATATAATATATATATATTATATATATATATATATATATATAATATTAGGCACAAATATATATATTGTAGGATAGATGAGCACCTCTAGAGGGGGGGTGAATAGAGTGCGTGTGTGCAGCGGAAATATAATCACCAATTAAAAAATTAAACTATGGCAGATATGTAAGAGACAGTAAATAAAGATAGGAGAATCAAACTCAGTGACACAGCGATGTATACTGGTATCCCTCTGAGAGGACTAATCCAGTCTCGAGTACTCTTGCTCGATGTTAATCCACTATGGCACAAGCTTTAACTGAGAGCTTGCAATCTCTTACAACACCGTGCTTGGTGACAAGCGCACGACCGGCTTCACAACACCGTGCTTGGTGGCGAGCGCACGACCAGCTCCACAACAGAAAAGTTGTTGAAACTTGAACGACCTCTTACAACTCTTGAGTAACCAAAAGACTCTAAATCAACTCTGATAGTACTGGCTTTTGGCTAAGAGATGTGTAGGTGAGATTTGAAAATCTTAGATCGTTTAGAAAATACTTGAATAGTAGAGAAGAGAAGATGAAGAATGAATTGATGATTTGACGTGAAAAGTTCTTCTCTATTTATAGGTGTTTTCACCAACCGAACTCGGGCAGAACTCGGACAGAGTTCGGTTGCAAATATCTCGCAAAATAGACGTTGCTCGCAGATTTGGAGGCAACTGAAGTTTGAATACAAACTGACCGAACTCGGTCAGAGTTCGGACCGAACTCGGGCCGAACTCGGCTTGGAGTTCTGTCAGGAGATATTTTAAAAATCTTTTGTAAAAACAGTTTTCAAACATGTTTTTGGTTATTTGTAAAATCATTTGAAAAGAATATTTTTGAAATATGTTTTTGAAATATTTGTAACCGAAAATACGAAAGGGTAAAAATAGGTTTTTAGAAGGGAGGACAATTTTAAACCTAAGCCAGTATTACCATAATTGATTTTACAAAGTAATTCCTAGACTCAATAAAATATAAAATACAGAATAAAAGTAGAAAAGAGTCTTCAGAAGATTTTGATGACTTTGACGCTTTGATTTATGCAGTACATCGTCCGTTGAATATGATTTCATGCATCCTGAAATAGTTAGCAGCATTTTCTATATTTTGTGTATTGACTAAAGTATATGTTGATTATCGAAATCGGGTGTGACCGTGGAATGGGCCTACAATCTCCCCCATTTTGATAATTGACAAACTTGAGTCTATACCAAAATATATTTATATCAAATAGAAAAAAATAACAAAAATACCTGAAAATTGAGATGTTTTTGTTTTTGGATATATCTTGCGTTTGGTTTGGTATACTCTTTTTCTCCCCCTTTGTCAAGTAGTAAAATGAATAGGCTCCCCCGTAAATCATGAAGCCAACAATAGAATAGACAAGACAAAGTGAAGTAAAAAAGAAGTAATCACAGCATAGACAATTGGAATAAAATGAACTATGTCATAATAAACTAAAATATCATAGAGGTTCCACTAATAATCCAAAAAGTACAACTGATAAAGTCTAACTGAAACAGTTTAGACATGAAATAAAATAAAACTACTACATAAACTGCATCAACTAATCAAAACTAAATCCACTATCCCATGGCTGAATCCACATCACATCGCTGGGTCGTCCGCACTAGGAGGATCATGAGGGAAATAAGCAGTGGTCGGGTCGAAATACTGAAAAGTGACCTCATCAGTAAAATGAGGACCAGGAAAAGCCGGTTGTGGAAGGATAGTGAGTGGACGGACTGGATCCTGAACCAGGCTGTAGTGGAGATCGGTAATACTGTTTCTCAGCACCTGGGCCTGAGAAATGTGCCGGAACTCGGAGTCCTGATGACGTTGCGTGGAAACGGCAACGAAATCATCAAACCGCTGGTAGAATGCCTGATCGAGTCCTGGGGCAGGGGCCGGAGCAGGATGAGCATCAGCTGGAGGGGCCTCAGCATCAGCAGCTGGGACAGCAGGAGCAGCACCAGGAGGTTGAGGAAACCGACGAGAGCGGATCAACTCAACAGGTGGAGAAGAAATGGCACACGTTTCAAGGTCAATCTCAAAACGTCGAAATATACTAGCAAGGTGCATAGGAAAGACTAGGTTCCTACCTGCATTCTTGCAGTTGAGCATCCAAGACATCATAGTTTTTGGAACGGAGAAAGGAATTCCAAAATGAATGTGATAAAGAACAGAAAGTTCCAAAAATGTAACTTCATCGGTAGAGCCTTTCTTCGAAAGAAGGGCCGAGAAAATCATACGATGAAGCTCGTAAAAATTTTGGTTTAGATGTCTAGAAAAGATTCTCCGGGGAGGAGGAGTAGGGTGACAAATCAATTCCCTAAAGGAAGCTAAAGTGACATCGGCAGGGAATTGAACATGGTGGATGTCAACAAGTGCATCACCAAGATCAGGAACGTGAAAGTATTCACTGATATCGGTGGCGCTAAATTCTAATTCCTGTCCAACAATGCAGGAATAGAAATTCCCGTTTTGTTTTACTTGCAAATTGCAGTAAAACATACGGACTGCATTGTCGTAAATGCTATCTTGGACCTCGAAAAAGTCGCGGAATCCAAGTTGATCAAAACAGGAGCATATTCAAAGAAAGTTATAAAATTGACGAAGGCTCCAGCACAAATACGACGAAAAGAGAAAGAATCAAACCAGAGATCGGAGAAGTCTTTGTCGGGAAACAAAGTGCTATCATATTCCTCGGGATCTCTAGGTCTGGCTGGACTAAAGAGACTTGCCGGAGTGTAGTCGGATGAGGAGGAAGCACCTTGAGAAGAATTTTCTCGTTGACGTTTCGGAGCCATGAGGAAGAAGATCGCCCACTTGAACTTGTCGATTCCAGGAGGAGGAAGGACTTCTAGTAGGAGATGGAAGTATTCCACATTTTGGTGTGGAGAAAAAGTGGAAATAAGGATGAATTATATAGGTGCTAGGGCCGGCTGTTCGGTTCTGGAACCATCACAGCGCTGACCGAACTCGGTCCGAATTCGGTCCGAACTCGGTCAGAGTTCGGGCCGAGTTCGGCCACTTGCATTCCCCAGACAGTCAAAGCAGTCAGGTAAATAAAGACTGTAATAAATAACATTTGACTGGTTTATTAAATAACTGCTATTATTTTCGGGTTAACTATAGGGGTTGTCCCAGCTAACGGTGGTTCACCGGGGAACTCTTAAGTACCGCTTCGCTTCGACCGTAGCCGTGGTGACAGACATACCCTTTGTAAGTTTGTCCCCAAAAATAATTTTCATTAAATAATAAATTGTCAAGTCATAAATGCAGTTTTAATTACCATATGTTTTAAGAATCCGAGAATTCAAGAATGCCGAGCTCACGCCTCAAGATGTTAAAACGGTCTTCAGCCAATGGTTTAGTAAAAATATCAGCTAGTTGATGTTCAGTATCAATAAATTCTAAGCAAATATCCCCGTGTTGTTGATGATCATGTAAAAAATGATGTCTAACTTCTATGTGCTTTGTGCGAGAATGACAGATAGGGTTCTTAGTCAAATTAATTGCACTAGTGTTATCACAATAAATAGGAATATTTGTATAGTGCAGATTGTAGTCCTCTAAGGTTTGCTTCATCCACAAAATTTGAGCACAACAGCGTCCTGCGGCGATATACTCAGCCTCAGTTGTTGATAATGCTACTGAATTTTGTTTCTTGCTAAACCAAGAGACTAAGGCCTTTCCTAAGAAATGACATGTGCCACTGGTACTTTTACGGTCCACTTTGCATCCAGCAAAATCTGCATCCGAGTAACCTATAAGGTCAAAGGATTTGGTTTTGGGATACCATAAGCCAACTGTAGAAGTTCCTTTAAGGTATCGGAAGATACGCTTAACGGCACTAAGATGTGATTCCTTAGGGTTTGCCTGATATCGTGCACATATGCAAACACTAAACATAATATCAGGGCGACTAGCAGTTAAATATAATAAACTACCAATCATACCTCGATACCTACGCTGATCAACCGGTTTGCCACTTTCATCAGCATCAAGCTTTGTAGATGTAGCTATAGGAGTCCCAATTGGCTTTACATTCTCGAAGTCGTACTTCTTCAGTATGTCCTTCGTGTACTTGGCTTGGTTGATGAATGTTCCGTTTGAGTGTTGTTTGATTTACAATCCTAGAAAGAAGTTCAGCTCTCCCATCATGCTCATCTCAAATTCACTCTGCATACACTTAGCAAATTCTTGACAGAGTTGTTCATTAGTAGAACCAAAGATAATGTCATCTACATAAATTTGCACTAGAAGTATATCATTATTCATAGATTTAATAAAAAGAATAGTATCAATCTTGCCTTTTGAAAATCCATTATCAAGTAAGAAGGCGCTTAGGCGTTCATACCAAGCACGAGGTGCTTGTTTGAGTCCATAAAGTGCTTTCTTAAGCTTGAAGACGTGATCAGGTTTTTGAAAATCTTCAAAACCAGGGGGTTGTTTCACAAAAACCTCTTCTTTCAAATAACCATTTAAAAATGCGCTTTTTACGTCCATTGGAAAAAGTTTGAAATCATTAAAACAAGCAAAAGCACAAAACATGCGGATGGCTTCTAGTCTAGCAACAGGAGCATAGGTCTCATCATAATCAATTCCATCTTCTTGATTATAACCTTGTGCAACTAGACGTGCTTTGTTGCGTAGAACTTGTCCATCTTCACTAAGTTTATTTCGGAACACCCATTTGGTACCAATTATCGATTGACCAATAGGTTTAGGAACGAGTTCCTAAACTTGGTTTCTCTCAAATTGATTAAGTTCCTCTTGCATGGCAGAAATCCAAAATTTATCAGAAAAAGCCTCATCAACATTCTTAGGTTCTATTTGTGAAATAAATGCTACATTAGCTGCTACTTCAGAATCTCTAAGAGATGAACGAGTACTTACACCTTTGGATACATTACCTATTATGAGAGTTTCTGGATGATCTGGTTTGAATCTCAATGATTCGAATCTTTGGGCCATACCTTTCACAAGGCTCTTCTCAGTTCCTGCATCTTCGAAACTTTTATCAATTCTTGCCTCTTGGGTAGGATCTTTCTCAGAACTCTTCTTTGTCTTTGTAGGTGCATCTTCATCATCACTGTCGCTAGATCTATGACTATTCAACTCATCAAAGGTAACATTAATACTTTCTTCAACAATCAAAGATCTTTTATTAAAAATTTTATATCCCTTACTCTTAGCAGCATATCCGAGAAATATTCCGTCATCTGCTTTGGAGTCGAACTTACCCAAGTTATCCTTGGTGTTCAGGATGAAACAGCGACAACCAAAAACTTTAAAATAAGAAATGTTTGGAATTATTCCAAACCAAAGCTCATATGGTGTTTTCTTCGAGATTGGTCGAATTAATACCCTATTTAAAATATGACAGGCTGTACTAACAGCTTCTGCCCAAAAATATTTAGGAAGATTATGCTGATTAAGCATGACTCTAGCCATTTCGCTTAGAGTACGGTTCTTCCGCTCGACAACACCATTCTGTTGGGGAGTTCTAGGACAAGAAAATTCGTGGTAATATCCACTATCATCACAAAACTTTTTGAAATCAGAATTTTCGAATTCGCCACCATGATCACTTCGGATACGAGTAATCATGAAGCCTTTTTCGTTTTGTACCTTTTTACAAAATATCTGAAATTTAAAAATAGCATCACTTTTGTTTGATAAAAAGTAAACCCATGTAAAACGAGAGAAATCATCAACAATGACAAAAGCATAGAGTTTACCGCCAAGACTAGCGACTCTACATGGACCAAATAAATCTATATAAATCAACTGCAAAGGTCTCGAAGTACTTACAGCGTTGATGGATTTAAAAGAAGACCTATGTGCTTTGTTCTTTTCACAGTCAGCACATACCATGTCTCTCTTGAATGGAATTTCTGGGAGTCCTTTTACCAACTTCTTTGTGTTCAGACGTGAGATAGTATCCATGTTTGCATGTCCTAGTCTCATGTGCCATAGCCAGCTTTCATCTTGATTGGCTACTAGGCACCTTCCTGCATTATTAGTATTCTCCAAAAAGAAAACATAAATATTGTCTTCTCTAATCCCTTTATATACGGGATCACCAGATGACATATCATATATGGTACATTTATCTTTCACAAAATTGATACCATAACCATTATCTGCCAAATGACTTATGCTCAATAGGTTATGTTTCAATTCAGTTACTAGACAAACATCCTTTATTATTGGGTAAGGAGAAATACCTACAGTACCATTACCTATAATATCACCTCTCAAGTTATTTCCGAAGGAGACGTATCCTTCTTTCTTCATCGATAGCGTAGCGAATAAAGATGCATCACCAGTCATGTGTCACGAACATCCGCTATCGAGGATCCATTTGCTTCTAGTATGAGAGGGTTGAGGGTCCACTTACAAAACAAGTAGATGAATCCTTTGGTACCCATTTTCTGAAGGGTCCATGCTGATTAGCTTTAGGTCTCCAGACTAAAGTATGGTTATCAACAAGCTTTCTTGCAAGACAATACTGTGATATGTGTCCGTGTGTACCACAATAAGTGCAAGTCAGTTTAGAACCAGGTGTGGTTAAAACTGTGTTCACGTGCTTGTTTGGTTTCTTGGAGAACCTATAAGTGAAAGCATGATGATACTCGTGTTTCTTCTGTGCTTTCTTGTTTTTAGTCCTCTTAGGTGTATGCTTTGCATTAGGACTAAAATTAGGCTGTGTCACAGGTATTTTCTGTTTGCCTAACTTGATTTCTAACTTTTTAGAAATCGCAATAGACTCTTCATATTTAGCAGTCATAACTGAGAGTCTATGTTCTGTTACTAAGTGCATCCTCTTCTCTGTGTCATACAGTTTTTGCATCTTACCATAATCTCTTTCTTTCTTTTGAATAGTGAGGATAGCCTCATGATAGTCTACCTTGAGTTTGGCTATCTCTTCCGTGTTACCGGTAGTAGACGTCTCTTTAATATCTTGAATAAGATTGGACAGTCTAGCTAACTCGGTTGTGTATGCCTTAATCTCTTTTCGAGATTGCTTATACTTGTCAAGCACATTTTTGTGTTCTTCAAGTAAATCGCTAAAGGCATTTTCTAACTCATCGAAAGTAAATTTATCATATAGAGGGTTTGAAGATACCTTGTCAAATGCCATAAGACAGACATCTGCATTGCCGCAGGGTCTATCCTCTTCTTCAGAATCACTGGCATCGCTTTCATGCCATATACTTGTGTTGGCATACTTTCGACCAGTTGTAGCTTTTCTGCTTGATCTTGATCTGTCATACGGACTGCTCTTCTTGGTAGCTGGACAGTCCTTCTTCATGTGCCCTGACTTCTTACATCCAAAGCATATG
Organism: Iris pallida; assembly: GCA_029216955.1. Lineage (NCBI taxonomy): Eukaryota > Viridiplantae > Streptophyta > Magnoliopsida > Asparagales > Iridaceae > Iris > Iris pallida. Next base: position 85,461 of record JANAVB010003206.1, read on the forward strand.
GTTTCATCTTCATTGCTTTCTTGGACGTCTTTCTTTTTTCTGCTTGTAAACTTTAGATACTTTCTGAAGTTCTTCACAAGTAGGGCTTGTTCATCACCACTTGAGGATTCTTCATCGGAATCGTTGTATGTCGACTTTCTTGCATGAGCTTTGAAGGCAATAGTTTTCTCCTTTGGTGTTGCTTCTTCAAAATCTTGCAAGTCGAGTTCATGGGTCATGAGCTTGCCCATCAAAGTTTCTAACGACATTGTGGTGAGGTCGTTTCCTTCAATAATTGCTGTGGCCTTTGGATTCCAATTCTTTGTTAGAGCCCGCAGTACCTTTCTAATCTTCTCATGATTGCTGTAATCTTTACCAAGAGATTGCAGAGGATTAGTTATATCAAGGAAACGAGTAAACATTTGTGTAATTGACTCATCGGGTTTCATCTTAAAAGATTCATATTCCTGAGTCAGTCTACTAATTTTGGATTCTTTCACTTGGGAAGTCCCTTCATGGGTTACCTCAAGGAGTTTCCAAATTTCGTGAGACGTCTTGCAGGTTGAAACTCTGTTGAACTCGGTTTTGTCAATTGCACAGAATAGTGCATTGATGGCTCGAGCATCAAGACTAGCCTTTGCTTTTTCAGCATCGGTGTACTTGTCATGCAGCTTTTCCATAAGAATACCTTCAACCACTATAGGTGGTGGTTTCTTATACCCATCAATGACTATTGACCAAAGATCAAAATCTAGAGACTTAAGAAAGAAAGTCATACGTGTTTTCCAGTAAGTGTAATTTGTTCCACAAATAGGGGAGGTCTATTTGTGGATTGCCCTTCACCGTTGAATATAGATTTCACGGCTGCCATATATATACTCTCTAGGGTATGTTATATAAGAATATAACCTGCTCTGATACCAATTATAGGATAGATGAGCACCTCTAGAGGGGAGGGTGAATAGAGTGCGTGTGTGCAGCGGAAATATAATTACCAATTAAAAAATTAAACTATGGCAGATATGTAAGAGACAGTAAATAAAGATAGGAGAATCAAACTCAGTGACACAGCGATGTATACTGGTATCCCTCTGAGAGGACTAATCCAGTCTCGAGTACTCTTGCTCGATGTTAATCCACTATGGCACAAGCTTTAACTGAGAGCTTGCAATCTCTTACAACACCGTGCTTGGTGACAAGCGCACGACCGGCTTCACAACACCGTGCTTGGTGGCGAGCGCACGACCAGCTCCACAACAGAAAAGTTGTTGAAACTTGAACGACCTCTTACAACTCTTGAGTAACCAAAAGACTCTAAATCAACTCTGATAGTACTGGCTTTTGGCTAAGAGATGTGTAGGTAAGATTTTAAAATCTTAGATCGTTTAGAAAATACTTGAATAGTAGAGAAGAGAAGATGAAGAATGAATTGATGATTTGAAGTGAAAAGTTCTTCTCTATTTATAGGTGTTTTCACCAACCGAACTCGGGCAGAACTCGGACAGAGTTCGGGTACAAATATCTCGCAAAATAGACGTTGCTCGCAGATTTGGAGGCAACTGAAGTTTGAATACAAACTGACCGAACTCGGTCAGAGTTCGGACCGAACTCGGGCCGAACTCGGCTTGGAGTTCTGTCAGGAGATATTTTAAAAATCTTTTGTAAAAACAGTTTTCAAACATGTTTTTGGTTATTTGTAAAATCATTTGAAAAGAATATTTTCGAAATATGTTTTTAAAATATTTGTAACCGAAAATACGAAAGGGTAAAAATAGGTTTTTAGAAGGGAGGACAATTTTAACCCTAAGCCAGTATTACCATAATTGATTTTACAAAGTAATTCCTAGACTCAATAAAATGTAAAATACAGAATAAAAGTAGAAAAGAGTCTTCAGAAGATTTTGATGACTTTGACGCTTTGATTTATGCAGTACATCGTCCGTTGAATATGATTTCATGCATCCTGAAATAGTTAGCAGCATTTTCTATATTTTGTGTATTGACTAAAGTATATGTTGATTATCGAAATCGGGTGTGACCGTGGAATGGGCCAACATATATATATATATATATATATATATATATATATATATATATTTTATATATATATATTTTTATATATATATTTTATATATATATATATATATATATATATATATATAAAAGAAAAAAAAAAAAAATATATATATATATATATATATTATATATTATATATATATATATATATATAAATATATATATATATATATATATAATTATATATATATATATATATATATATATAAAAAATATATATATATATATATATATATATATATTTCACAAAAATACCTTTCTCCCGGATTTAGGCAGTTACAACCTACCACCCTAGAAAAAATTTGTCCTCAAAATTTAAGTTGGTCGTACCCTTCTCTAGGTAAAGCCCCCAACAATCGAAGTTTAGCAAAATCCTATCTAAAGTTATACAACGTGCAATTCTATGGAGTGTAAACAAACTTGCATGGTTATAGCGTCTAAAGTACCATGTTATTGTAGTCTCTACTAGGGTTGTACTACTTTAGCATGAAAATCACAGATGCAAACCAAAGGTACTAAGAAATCAATCAAGAAATTAATAGATGGAAAGGAACATGAAGAAGGAAAGCATAGACCCTAACATTCTAGTCCATCACCTGCAGTATGGGTCCCCTCGACCGCTATCACAAATGCCATGCCCTGATAAGGTATCTCCCCCTGCTGGTGCGAGGCATGATGCGGTGTCATAGGTGCCCTAGCTGGACCCTTTTGTTTCGGAGCTACACGCTGTCCGAAAGATAAGGAGCTAGGAGATAATCCTTCACTCGATGTCCTGCAGCGCTGCAGTACAAACAAAATCCTAGTCTGACTCTACAACTATCCCAAAGATGACCCAACTTCTTACAGAAATAGCACTGTTGGGTTTTCCTCTGATGCTACAACTGATCCTGTTGTACTGGAACTCGTAATGATGTATAAACTGTTGAACCTGAGCCGTAGCTGTAGCCTGAAACTGCTGTTGCGGCAACTGGAATGATTGATACAGAAGTTGGAGATGCTTAGCAGGCCCCGCGCTGCTACTAGCCCGCGAAAAGAAATTGCGCTCTATCTTGGGGTTCAAGCCCAACTCCTGTACCACATTGCATGCCTCCACAAGGATCTCTGCATAAGTTTCATAGAAGGAAGGGATAAGGATTTTCACATCCAAGTTCAGACCCTCCCTGAAGCAACTCGCTCTGATCTCTAGGTCCTGCACCATATACTCTGCGTATCGAATCTGCCTACCGAACTCTGCAGCGTACTCCTCAACTGATATACCTCCCTACTGGAGGTTCTGGAACTGTCTGGCCCAATCCAATCTGTCAGTAGGAGAAAAGAACTTTTTTGAAGAGGTCCTTGAATTAAGACTAGGTATGACCCTCTCCAGCAAGAGCCAGCTCATTCCAGAACCAGGTGCGAGCGATATCAAGTAGCTGCATCCTTACAACCTCAACCTTCAAGTCATCAACAAGGCAGGATACCCTCATAAGTCGCTCGATATCCTCGAGCTAGTCATCAGCGTAAATGATGCCCTTGTATCACGACCTGCACCCAAAATTTGGGAATGAGTCATGTACACGCCAAGCCTATGCCGCAGTGTCGACCGTAGAACGCTGTATAATATCAATATGATGAACAACCCACATAATATATTCACTCAAATTGGGAGGACAATATTGTATAGCCAACAAATACTCAATCACAACTCTAAATAGATAATCGCATGATAGAAAATAACAAAGAAATAATAGTCTTTAATTCAAAGAGATAAACGAATTCCAAAAGTTAACTACATGGTCCAAATGTCAAATAACACTACAAGAAAAGCATCTTTTTATGACATTAAAATTATGGCGTACATAGATAGTGCGTCGTAAATGCTTAATTTATGGCATGCATTGAGCTAAACGTCGTAAAAAAAATGAAAAAATATAATTTATTGCTACTATTGATGGCGTGTATTGAACGCTGTATTTACTTATACCAAAAACGACACACATTAAATGCTGTAATCGCCATAAAAAAATTAGTGCCTATTTTTTTTCTAATTTTGCGCTTACTATATTTTAGCCTAAAAAATTGTTCTATTCCCTTCTCTCTCCTTTTGCCCTCGTTCACTCTCTCACACCCTTTTTATCTCTCACTCTCAGATCTCTTATTGTCACGACCCGTACCCTGTTTAGGGGTACGAGGATGTGGGTACGTCCAGCCTACGCCATAGTGTCGGTGGTAGAATGTTGTATAGGTCATCTATACCATCTAATATCTAACAATAGTGAATATAAACCTGTCATCTCTGCACGGAGGAATAATATGATATACCAACTATATAATCTCAATCATAAATCTAAAGGAAGATAGAGCACGATATTTGGAAAGAAGATAAATGAGAATAACTAAATAAATAATAATGTCGTTAACACATGAGTCTAGAAGTCCAAGACAAATAAGTACATGTCCTGAATATAATAATAAGTCTAAAATTCCACAATCAGAACAATCCGATACAATATGAATACTAAAACTATAAACTATATCTAAGGCACTCTACACTAAGCATGATCCTCCTCAGACTTCTGTGTGCTACCCTCTACACCCCCTGCTCATAGTAGATCGAATAGTCATCTAAATCATCTGTAAAATTTTATCAACGTATCCTGTCAGGATTGGAGCGAAGTACATAAACTAACATCATTTCCATTTAAATTGATAAAACTATAAAGCAGTGATATATAGAATGCTATGTACGATGAAGAAACATGTCTGAGGTAATAGTATAATTGTAAAACCCTTATTTCTTTTTATCATTTTTATTATTTTATTAGACTTTAAATTAATTTATGCAATTTATGATATTTTTATTTATTTCATTAGAAATGACCTTAGCCATTGTTGAATTTTGGAACACAAGACTACCATGAATTTTGGCACGGAAGATGTAGCAGTGTGCCTTGACTAGTGTACTAGCCATGCCGGGGGAAGCCTAGCCATAGTAATGTCCAAATTAGAAAAACCAGACCAGATGGTGAATTGACTTATTTAAAGTATTTTAATTAAATATTATTTTATATATTGATTTTTAAATGACCCGGTTGGACTAAACCAGCCCGAACTGGGCCCGGACCGAACCAAGCCAAGTAGGCACGTGGTGTGACCAATGACGACCATGTAGGCATATCTTATGTATGTAAAAATATTTCCTAAATTATTTTAGAATTTGCATGTACAATTTCTAAGTATTTGATTATCATTGGTATTGTTATTAAATAATATTTTACAATATTGTACAACTTTTCTGGACCCGAATAGGAGTGTGGGGTATATGCTCACCAAAACCACCATTTGATATTTTATTATTTTACTTTTATTTAATATTATTTTTGGGGACTAACTCACTAGCTAATTTTTAGTAGTTATTAATATTGATGTTTATCTTCAACCATATTGAGAATATATTTGAACATATATTTAAATATCTTATATATATGGAAAAGGATAATGTTAAAATTATTTTCTCAATTGTGGGGATTCATTGAATGTATTTAGATATATATACATATATATAAAAGAAAAGAAAAGGATAAAGAATGATATATATATATATATATATATATATATATATATATATATATATATATATATATATATATATATACAAGGCTGCTACTTAACTCGTGGGTGCCCCCTTGTGGCCGCCCATTAGTAGATATACATAAATATTATATATATATATATATATATATATATATATATATATATATATATATATATATATATATATATATATATATATATTTTTTTTATATATATATATATATATATATATATATATATATATATATATATATATATATATATATATATATATATATATATATATATATATCTACTAATGGGCGGCCACAAGGGGGCACCCACGAGTTAAGTAGCAGCCTTGTGCAGCTGTTGCTCTCGGCCATAAAAAAAAAGGGGGCCGCAACCTAGCAAAATTATTATGGTAACCATATCCCAGCCGATCCCTAGCAATTATTATGCTAACAGCAACACCAACAACATGGCCGCCACCATCTAATCCAAACACTAATTTCTTCTCCTCCTCCCTCCTCCATCCTCCTCCCACTTCTTGGCATGCGTGCCAGCCTCGCCGGAGCGACAGCATCTCCGCCTCCCGATCGTCACGGCGACAACAACAACCACAACAACAACAGTTTTCCACTTTAAGGTATCCCACTTCCTCGATCTATTTATCCTTCAATTCTAATCCGATTTTAGATCCGTAAATTTGTGTAGAAAGCCCACATGACCCTCTATCATCCCCTTCAAATAGATTTATTTATTCTGCAATAAATTTCAGTTTTAAATAAATTAAAAATCTCAAAAAATTAGTTTTTATAAACCTTAAAAATCCCGTACGAGGTACATCCCGACAAACCAGATGACCCCGTCGCAAACCGAGAGTACCGAAAGGTCCGTATCGAATTTACGGACGTGCGGGCTTTGACAGAATTCAAATTGGTTGCGTGTGCGCGACGAATTTGACCCGTATCCGTCAAATTTTCCCGTATCGGGCTTTTCGGAATTTCCCAATTACTTTGTGCACACTCATCAAATCGCGGCGAAACTTGTGCCACTGGACTCGAAATATTTTTTTGCTCCTGTGAGCCAAGTTTGGTCCGATTCTGAGACCGTTGATCGGGACGCTATTTTGGCGGGCCCACAATCCCACTCAACGGACGATTTTGTGCACAGTCCACCGGAATCCAAAATTGGACATACCGTTGGGTTCGTCTCATCAAAACAAATCTGTAGACATGTAGTTTGACGACTTTAGAGACCATTGATATTGGCATGCATTTCGGTACAAAGCGGGTCCAACGACGGACATCGTTTTGACCCAAATTATGATTTTGCCCCTGTTCCAGAATTTAACTTTTGGACAGGCGTTTCCTAGGCATATCTTTTATTCCAAACTCGTTCGTGATGTTTGTTTCAGCATCCGGAGCTTCTTGTGGATTTTGACTTTCGTGTTGACGATTCTGATTGTTGGATTTTGTTGTTTCTCGTACCACCCGCAGGCAAGATACCTTGCCCTATTTACTGTTTATAATTAGATGCATCTTTATTTAATTATTTACTGCATATTTATTATCTGTTTTCAGTTGGATCCATTACTTGCTATTTTTAGTTCATTTTATTTTTACTTCAGTTATTTTTCCTTCTTGTCTTTTTTATGCATATGGACCTAGTCTTAGCGAACTACCTTTTGTTAGTGTCCTTGGGAGGGAGAAGACAGTTAAATGTATGGGCTACCCCAAATCTAAAAGCTGTAGTAACTGCATAGTACGGTAGTCGAGTCGCGGGGGTCACTAGCCTCGAGCTATGTGGACTGATGGGTCACGTGGGCCGCTAGCCTCGAGTTATGTCGGCTGATAGTATTGGTACTTGACGTGTGTGTGTTGTGAGTTGTTACCTTGTCCTGGGGGAGTCAGCCTTCACCTGCCCATACATCGATATGTCTTCTAAATTGCCTACTAGAAAGGTTAGGAGACCTTAGCAAATTTCATGTTCCAATCATGGCATGTAAAAATGTCACATCGCGGAATAGTAAGTTACCCCTTGTCCTTGTTTGGTTGTAGGGGTAGCCTACTATTTCGATGATGGGATATTGAGCCATGTTATGGTTTGGACACTTTTACTTTATCTTTATTTTATGGTGCATTATATTCAGTTCATATGGCATGTTCTTCCTGTATCTTGTTACGTCCCTCTGAGGACCTATTTATCTCTCCAGGTGTGTGCTTCTGTGATTTTGCAGATGTTCTAGCCAAGGCCGCGATCTTTTCCATTCCTTCGAAGACGATTGCGCTTGGTTCGTCTCATTATTTTATCGATCACTTCTTGTACATTTTATTTGAGATAGTTGGTAGTGGACTTTGTCTCCGCCCAACGATTATATACATGAAAAATTCAAAGTTGTTTTTATATCATTTATTTATCTAGTAGATGAGATTTAGTTATTATGGTTCTACTGCACTTTACAGCTTATGTATACATACAAGGTTTCCATATATTGGAGTATACTTTGTATGTATGCAGCTGGCATGAATACGTACCTAGTCCTAAGTATTTTAGGACTGGGGCGTTACATGTTTTTGTGGTGGCCCATGCAGGTCAGTTTGTCACTTCGATTACGTTACTGTACCGATGTGAGCTTGCAACATAGGATTAGAACCTAGGAATCTCATCCATACAGCTTGACCTCTTCCCTGGCTTCAAATTCCGAACTCTCGATCGACCTCCTTGAATTGCATCTTGCTTGATTCCTTTCTACCGTCGATTTTTATTTTTGTGCTTAGCATCAACTAGGAAGATGACTACACTAGTATATGCTCGTAGGTCAAACACATGGCTAGAATGGTTATATTGGCAATTGGAATACATTTAAGACTCTAATTGAGTTAAAAAGGCTTCTTGTGTGAATTAATGATTAGTAATTTGTAAAGTAGGATACTACCAAGGAAGGTTTTAATCTTGAAATTTCTAATATAGTAAACACCAAGGTTTGATACTGCAAAAAAAAAGATAGAATCTTTATACCATTGATTTAAGAAATTGATTGGCTTTTTGAGATTTGATATTTATGATTTATTGGGTTATAGTTATAATTTTTTGCACAAGTATAAACTTTATTTGCTTTTCGAATTGTGATATTTATAATTTTTGGGTGATAGATATACATCTTGGAACAATATAAAATTTATTTAAATTTAGAGTTTTGATGATTTTTTGGATTACAGTTATACACCTTTGCACAATTAAAAATTTGGTTTGAAAATGATCTTAGCTTTTAAAAATAGCCGTAGGAATTATTTAAATTTGCGTTGTATAACTTACGATTTTCGTGTTTAGTAAATTTTAAAGTTTAAGTAGAAATAATGATGGTGAATTTTGGTCAAAAATATTTGAAAGTTACGAAAACGATTTTTGAGAAAATTTTTTATTTTAAATGGTGTCCCGTGATTGAGAATTTACAAATCTATTTAGATTTATGGTAAAAAAAAAGATTTGACTGATAATATTATTTGAAAATTTAGTTTAATGAGTGATTGCTAATATTAAAAATTTTTTGGAAAAATTTCGATGGAGGTGATGGAAAGTTATTTTGATTGATTAAAGGAAGTTACCCTTTTAAAAGTTGTAATTTTGTTGGAATAACTTAGCATGAATAGAAGTTAAAATTGATGAGAGCATTGAGCTTAATTTTGATATTGCTTTAAATATGCTAAGAGTTGTATTATGAGTTATTTAAAAATTTTAGAGTGTTAAATTTTTGATTGATTGTGAAATTTTTTATGGATTCGTAAATTATGAACTCTTGAGTTAAATAGTTGAATTTAAACGTAAATTTTGGAAAATGTTAGTAGTGACGTGATAAAGTTTGCTTTGAAATTTATGAAAGTGATTTAATTTTGGTCATGATTAAATTGAACGACTTGCAGTGAATACAAATTTTTGGTGGTTATTTTTGAAAATTTCATTTAGAGACTTTTGGAGGAAGCTTGAGTTAAAATTTTAATGGTAGGCCCCAAGATAACCCTACTAAGTATTCCACACTAATTGCCATGTCACTCATGACCATGATAGTAGTATATACACAAGTGTTGTTAGTCATCTACCCAGCTATGTGACTGTATTTCCACCTCGACTTACTCGACCTTCCTTCAATTCTAGATCTTTTAATTGCGACCTTCTAACCCATTTGCAATTTGAATAATGAGTTAGTGGTTCCTTAACTGTATTCATAGGAGACTATCTTCTCTCCGGAATTGTGTTCCTAAATTATTTTTACTGGATTCTTTAATTAATTTTATTTCATGCTTAAACTTGATCTTCTTTATTTTGTGCATTAATTATCACCTCGTGAGCTCCCACTTTCTATTTTAGATCTTTTGGCGTCCCTTACCATGACTTGGATATTTGGAGCACAACACTAGACTTTTCCTTCCAACAAATTTCATGTGTAAGACCTAGACAAGTCCACCTTCATGTAGATATATCATGTCTCACTAAAACACGTCTCCTTGTACACTATTTTCATGATATGACCTTCTAATCAAAGTGGCCAAACTATAATCTTTACCATGATACCGATATATTTTTGACCACGGATAGGGATTCCATCTCGACTCAATTCTTTCGACCGATATGTGATTTTGTTCTACTTAATTCCGTAAATGCTAACCTTGTGTTTTACCTTGATTGCTTGACCCGTTGTCCTATCACACTACTAGTTTAACTCTTGTAAGTTGGGTAGAATACCTCACCACCTAGCAAACCTTTTTCCTCATGAACCACATTGGTAAGTTCACTTAGACTATAAATTCAGAGGACCCTACCTTATCTAGTCTACCAAGCCATAAATGAGGAAATACTAGGACTACTGTATAGCTCCCAAACTTCGGACGAGACTTGATGTTAAAAGATCTTGGACTAATTAAATTCCTTCGATATTACCTCCCTTACTTATATTTCAACAGCCCGATGCTGCTAAATTATCTTTGGTTTTGCAAGCTTATCTTTTTCGAGCTTGATCATGACATATTTTATTGGGTGCACCCACTAACATATTGTCTAATCAGAACCGGTGTATGATGGTCTGATCAACTTATTGTACTTTGGTTCGCTTATCACATATTATTCTACGTGGATGGAGACATAGTTAAACTTGCCTTAGAGTCTCACCCGCGACAGCCTTGGCAATTCTCTTTTGAATTATTTTTGCCGCCTATGAACCCCGCAATTCGTACTCAATATATAACACCGTCTTTGAAACCTTTGTTGTTCTTGTCTTTTACTTATTTTGGAAAGACAAGGCACTGTACTTGCTAAGATAGACTAAAAGTATTATCTTTGGTTGCCCAATCGGTTAATTATACACAAATGTAGATAGCCACCGACCGACTCATGTGGCTATATCCTCGCCTTTAGCTACTCCTCATTTTTCAACCCTAGAATTATTATCGTGCCCTTCCAAATATTCTTGAGCACTCTTGAATGATTCTAATCATTCACTTAAATCAAACTCCCAATCGAGGCGATTAGTCTCCAGCTTCTCTCTAGGAACCTGTCACGCCCCAGAACCAAAATACTGGAGAGCGGGGGCAGACATAGCCAGCTACGTATATTGAAGTGCAACCCACCTCGCTATACGGTCACGGCTGTCTAGGATACATGAGGGTTTATCTACAAGCCAGCAGTCTCTTAAGGTCAAGAACAAGCCTATTGTCTCAATCACAAGCAAGTAAATAGATGTTACAAGATGTATGATCACTAAATATATAATAGTAAGGCGTCCCAAATATTACATATTCAGTTGATCATGAAGCTAGTCATTACAAAATATCGGGACTAGCAAGAGTTTAGTCACACATGATCAACCCTAGGATTTGTTAATCATGTTACAGCCCGTAGGCAGACAGTAAGTAAAGTGCAACCGAGCTAAACATGTGCTCGTCGGCTAAACGCCTCAAAAGAATATTTTTACAATAGAGCGGGAGAGCCAAAAATAACCCACTCGTTGCCAGGGTTCCGTCTAGTGGCCACCATCTGGCTGGAAGGTCGGTAGATCCTCTGGAGCTGCTCCGAAATCTGGCCACACAAAACCAGCTGGGTCAGACCCCAGAAAGAGCAAGTGCCACAAAGGAGGCTTCACTTAAGAACTAAAACCAGCAATCAGCACAGGAATATAATTAATATAATAAAAGACAGGAAATATAAATAACTGGTAAAACTGGAAATAAGAAAAACATGCCAGGATGATATACGACGAGATAACCATGGAACTATTCAGATAGCTAGGTTACAATCCCGTAACCCAACAAGGACCGGGGTTGTAACCCTTCGTCTGAACGGAGCTTGGTTTCTCACCATCTATCGAGAAAATAAATACAAGCATGCTGGTCATGTAACAGTCTGGAACAAGATCAGGGCAAGACTAGACTGGTTAGACTCCATCCAATTACTTCACGGCCAAGCAAGAATTACGGCTTGATACTTAACTAACTAGGGTTGTCACAAGCCTAATTACTAACAAGATGCAGTGAGATTTTTCCACAGCCACAGGCCCTGCAGACCATCCAGGTTACCCAGGTCGAAAGATTAGGGTTGAATTCAGGTGGGTACATCGTCCAGGAAACGCATGTACCCTTAAGTAGCTTGAAGGGTGCAACACATGGCAGTGTACTGGAAATATGCCCTACTTGACGGCAGGCTACAGATCCCAAGCGCGCCCAGGTAACGGGATTACCTGTAGCTAGAAAATCTCTTCATGACTAATGTATTAATCTAGTTGTTAACCTTAGTCCATTTTAGTAGGTACTCCTGACCGTGGTACTCAGGAGTCCCCTCCTAGACATGATGCAAGACAGGACTGGATTATTTGTACAAGCACAATCGCCCACGGTGTCCAGGTTATACATACAGGTCATGTCATGTCAGGTAGCCGTCGCAACAGCTTATCAAGATATAACATGTCAGGTTTATCATGTCAAGTGTACTTGTCAGGAGTGCGCCACGACGGGCCACTATCAGGTCATGTCAGGTCATTATGTCAGGAGTGCACCACTACGGATCACTATCGTGTCAGGCTCAGGTATCATTTCTAAACATATCAAGTAATTTCGAGAATTATCAAGTTCAGGTCAAAAGGCGTAAGGATATAAAATGGACGTTAATTATCTAATAAAATATCAATATACAGGGCTATAAATCCAGGATAAGGAAAATAAAACCAAACTGACATGCAAATATAAGATCAAGTCTGCCAAAGGCCATACGCTCAGGTAGGCATACGCTCAGGTAAGCATACGCTCCCAAAAGGCAGCATAAAAGGCAGTGTATGGGGGTCACAAGCTCTCGGGTTGAACCGGGGTGATAAGATAGGCTAGCGTACGCTCAAGCCAGCGTACGCCTTGCTCGCTCAAGCTAGCGTACCAAGGCACGCGTACGCTCAAGCTAGCGTACGCTCAAGACATGCTGCCAACAGACAGCGTATCAAGGTGAGCGTACGCTCACTAAAGAGCAGCGTACGAAGGCACGCGTACGCTCGCTAAAGAGCAGCGTACGAAGGCTAGCGTACGCTCGCTAAAGAGCAGCGTACGACTCAGCGGCATAAGCTAAAAAGCTAGCTCACTGTTCACAGTCTTCTCCATAGGGCAAGAACAGCAAGAACTGCAAGAACTCCAAGGATGGAACCCAAAACTCCAAATGCTCATAACTTGGTCAAAACAAGTCCGAATCCAACTTTCCAAAGGTCAAAATTGGGTAGAATAAAATTATCTACAACATGGAACCATCCAAACTTGAAAACAAGCAAGTTTAATAGATCAAAACACCAAAAATCCGAAAATAGCAAAACTCTAGATCTACAAGAATTAAAGCCTCAAAATGGAAAATGACAAGTTATAATGTGGTTTAGAATCATGAGAAGAAGCTAATGGAACCATAAAATGAGTTCTCTTGTGGAAGCAAGTTGCACTTGCCTAAGGGTTGGGGAGTTGTGGAGAGGAAGGAAGAAGAAGAAGAAATAAATGAGAGTTATGGAGGAGAGAGAAGGTTGGTGGGGAAATAAATATCATGGGTTGGTGGTAGGTAGGGGGTTCACCTTGGTCCATGATGGACCAAGCAACCAGCCGGCCAAACTAAAAGAAACTCAAACCGAGAGTTAAGCCAAGCCAAGAAAACTAAACAAGGAACAATACAAGAAAATACGTACACGTATTTCCAAAATACGTAATACGAACCACAGGCATTACAACTCTACCCACCTTAAAAGAATTCCGTCCTCGGAATTTAATTAAGAGGCTAGAGAGACAAGAACAAGCTACACTATTCACAGGCAATTATACTAGGCAATCAATCAATCATGCAAGCAAAGAATTGTTGGCATGAGGCATAAGAAAGACATTATACCTCACGAGTCAAACAAATCGGGATATCGTGATCGGATATCATCCTCACGCTCCCACGTTGACTCCCCCAAAGAGTGATGACCCCAAGCAACTCGGACTAACTTGATAGTCTTGTTCTTGAGGATCTTCTCTCTCCGGTCCAATATAGACACGGGCCTCTCCTCATACGAAAGGTTGGTACCAACAACCAATTCCGAATGATCCAGGACGTGGCTCGGGTCTGGAATATACCATCGTAATTGGGATACATGGAACACGTCATGCACCTCGCTTAGCGACGGTGGAAGAGCGAGACGATAGGATACATCTCCTACTCGCTCCAGAATGTCAAACGGTCCTATATACCTAGGACTAAGCTTGCCCCGTACGCCGAAACGAATGACGCCACGGTTAGGCGAAATCCTCAGGAATACATGATCGCCGACCGAGAACTCGGGAGGGCGCCGATGAGAATCGGCCCAATGGCGCTGGCGATCTTGGGCAACTCGAAGGTGATCTCTGACTCGCCTGACTACTTCAACGGTCTGAGCAATCATTTCTGGACCAAGCATCTGCCTCTCTCCAACATCATCCCAGGCTAGCGGGGATCTGCACTTCCTGCCATACAGTGCCTCGAACGGTGCCATCAGGATACTGGCCTGGAAACTGTTATTGTACGAGAATTCTACCAGGTGCAAGTGATCTTCCTATGAACCACCGAAGTCAAGTGTGCAAGACCGCAACATGTCTTCAAGAGTCTGGATCGTACGCTCCGACTGACTATCTGTCTGCGGGTGATATGCGGAACTGAACTGGAGATGAGTTCCCAAACTCTCTTGCAAGCTACGCCAAAAGTGCGACGTAAATCTTGAATCTCGGTCCGAGGTGATACTGACTGGCACTCCGTACAATCTGACAATCTGCCTGAGGTACATCTCTGCTAGCTGAGCCGTCGACTGACCAACTCTAAATGGAAGAAAGTGAGCCACCTTCGTGAGCCTGTCAACTATAACCCAGATAGCATCTCTACCAGCTGGGGATCTAGGTAGTCCAGTCACAAAATCCATGGTCATATGCTCCCACTTCAATTCTAGAATCGGTAAGGGCTGAAGAAGTCCAGCCGGTCTCTGATGTTCGGCTTGAACTTGTTGGCAAATCAAACACCGAGAGACAAACCGAGCTATCTCCCGCTTCATGCCATTCCACCAGAAGTGCTGACGGATATTACGGTACATCTTCGTACTGCCGGAATGGATAGAATACTGAGAACTGTGCGCCTCTGACATGATCTCCTATCTGATATCTCCACTGGGTACACAAAGACGCTTACCATGCCTGAGGGTACCATCCTCATGAATACATAACTCTGGTCTTCGTCCTGCTTCACACTCTGTTCTGAGTCGCTGAAGCTTGGAATCTGCTGACTGTGCCACCCGGATCCTCTCAACTATAGTGGACTGAACTTGCATGCTGGCCATCAACGCTACACTGGAAGGGAGAACAACTTCAATACCCATCTTCTGAAGATCTGCTAACAGCTCTGGTTGCGCTGTTAGGAAATAAGCTCCGCCTCTTCTGCTCAATGCATCTGCTACGACATTGGCCTTCCCAGGATGATACTGCACGTTGACATCATAATCCACAAGAAGCTCCAGCCACCTTCTCTGACGCATGTTAAGATCCTTCTGGGTGAAAACATACTTCAGGCTCTTGTGGTCGGTGAAAATCTCCACCCTGTCTCCGTACAAGTAGTGTCTCCACAACTTAAGTGCAAACACCACTGCTGCCAGCTCCAAGTCATGGGTTGGGTAATTCTTCTCATGATCACGAAGTTGTCGTAACGCATAAGCTATTACCTTTCCATGCTGCATCAGAACACATCCTAAACCTCTGTCTAAAGCATCACAGTATACTGAGAATCCTCCGGTCCCATCTGGAAGCATGAGAATAGGAGCTGTTATCAGGCCTCACTTCAACTGCTCAAAAGAACTCTGACACTCTGCTGTCCAAGTAAACTGCGCATCCTTGCGGGTCAACTGGGTCAATGGCGCTGAAATCCGAGCAAAATCTGAAACAAACCGCCGGTAGTAGCCGGCCAATCCTAGAAAACTATGAACCTCTGCAACTGTGCTGGGCACTGGCCATGACTCAATAGCTACAATCTTCTGGGGATCCACTTCTACTCCTCCTCGAGTGATGATATGACCCAAGTACGAAATGCGGTCGAGCCAGAACTCGCATTTACTAAACTTGGCATATAACTGGTGCTCTCTGAGGATCTGAAGAACTATACGGAGATGCTGCTCATGCTCCGCCTCACTCTTGCTGTAGACCAGAATGTCATCCAAGAACACAATCACAAACTGATCCAAGTAAGGCATGAAGATGCGATTCATGAGGTCCATGAATACTGCCGGCGCATTGGTTGCTCCAAAAGGCATAACAAGGAACTCCCAATGCCCATATCTTGATCTAAAAGCTGTCTTCGGGATGTCCTGCTCTCTGACTCTGATCTGATGATAACCTGAGCGCAAATCAATCTTCGAGAATACTGAAGCCCCTTTGAGTTGATCAAACAAGTCATCTATCCTCGGGAGAGGGTATCTGTTCTTGATTGTCACTGAGTTCAAGGTACGATAATCAACACATAACCTGGACGTACCATCCTTCTTTTTCACAAGAAGCATCGGGGCTCCCCAAGGCGATCCACTAGCACAAATGAATCCCTTGGTTCTGAGTTCTTCAATCATCTTGTACAATATCTTCAATTCTGATGGCGCCATCCTGTAGACTCTCTCCGATACTGGGGCTGTCCCGGGAATCAAGTCTATAGTGAACTCGATTTCCTGCTCCGGAGACATACCTGGAAGTTCTTCTGGGAAAACATCTGGAAACTCCTCGACTATCCTGGGCAACTAAACTGCTGCTACTGCCATCCGCAATACTGGAGGAGAAGGCTCAACTTCACCTCGGGAAAAGGAAAACTCTGGCTCGCCTGGAATGCTAAAAACAACCCTGCCGATATGGCAGTCTATTCTAGCATACTGGTTCCTCAACCAATCCATCCCTAGGACCACATCATAATCGGCCATCGAGAATTCTATCAATCTAGCGGGGAATTCTCTACCGCTAACTACGATCCGACACGAGGAAAATACTCTATCTACTCCCACAAGTCCGTTACAGTAAGTATATTGAGCCTTACTGATAATGACTCGGGCTCCAATCCTACCCGTGTCGCGAATCGTGCAGACATAAAAGAATGCGATGCATCAGAATCAAATAAAGCTGAAGCTGTGAAGGAGTTGACGAGAATAGTACCTGCCACTACCTCTCCTGGTGCCAATTCTTCCTCCACGGTCATCACCATAGCCTGACCGTGCCCTTGGGGTGCTGGTCCCCTCTGCTGATATCCTCGCTGCCTATTCTGACTCAAGGCCTGGGCTTGCACATACTACTGAGGGCTCTGCTGCTGAAACGCCTGGGACTGAGGCAGCAAGGGCCTCATCAATGGATACTGCTGCTGCTGCTGGACTGGTGCTGGTCCACTCACCGAAGAACTAGAAAGGTTGGACGAGGATGAACCACACCTGTTCGGGCAGGATCCAACCCTATGGTCTGGTGCTTCACAAGCCAGACACAATCCCTGTGCCCTACGGCACTCTGCCACCACATGGCCTGGCTTTCCACAATGAGAACATCCCACTGCGGAAGACTGCTTCTGCTTCTGCTGCTGCTGAGGGTACGTCGGAGTGGAATGCTGAACCGACGTCACTGAGGCTGCTCGCCTCGGAACTCCAATAGTCAAAGCCCTGGCTGCCGGGGCTGGTACTGAAGACTGATTCATCTGGCCGTGAGATCTCTTCCGACCCCCGGTCCTATCCACGATCCTCTGGGAGGTATACTCATGCCTCCTAGCTGCTCTCAAGACTGCATCAAAAGTCTGATGCTCAAACTGCTCGACTGCCAACAAGATCTCCAGGTGAAGTCCCTGCTGGAACCGCTGGGCTCTATCATACTCGGTTGCCACCAAGGTGGGAGCAAACCGACTGAGTCTGGAAAACTCGGCCGCATATCCATCGACCGTCCTGCCACCTTGCTTCAGATTGGTGAACCTGGTCTGCAGATCATACCGAGCCACGGCATCAAAATACTTGGTCTGGAATCTCTCCCGGAATACTGCCCAAGCAATGGGGGCTGCTAATCCAACGGCTTGCGCTGCCCACCAGCTGCGGGCAAGATCTAACAACTGCAGGCGCACAACTGCCACCTTCTCATTCTCTGGAGTCCTGGCTGCTTCTAGAATCACTTCTGTGTCCTGAAGCCAAGCATCTGCCGCGATAGCATCTTCACTACCGTCAAAGAAGGGAGGGTTCAAGCGCTTGAAGCTGTTGGCCGCGCTGTTCCCTGGATGACCACCCCGGGTCAAAGCATCCGTCACTGCCTGGTGCAAGGCATCTCCACGCCGGTCTTGGGAAGCTATCAAGGTCCTGACGAGTCCTACTAATGTGCCATCATCATGTTCTACAGGTTGAACTGGCTGGACTGGTGGCTCTCCGCCAGAAGGTACGACTCTGGAGGCTACTCCGGAATGCTGGGCTTGATCTCCAGGTTGCTGCTGGTCCGCGGAAGGTGCTCCGCCTTACTGGTCGGTAGGACCACGAACAATGCCGCTGAAGAAGACGACATAGGGAACAATAAGGAAGGACCAGGACAGATCAACGATACAAGCATATGATCAGGACAAGAATCCAGGGATTCAGAAGATATGAGCAGAGATCAAGGACGAATACTGATTGAGACATCTATTCGGTAAACCCTCATATATCTTGATTTACAAGACCTGCATGGGCCACCACTTAAACCATGTCACGCCCCAGAACCAGAATACTGGAGAGCGGGGGCAGACATAGCCAGCTACGTATATTGAAGTGCAACCCACCTCGCTATACGGTCACGGCTGTCTAGGATACATGAAGGTTTATCTACAAGCCAGCAGTCTCTTAAGGTCAAGAACAAGCCTATTGTCTCAATCACAAGCAAGTAAATAGATGTTACAAGATGTATGATCACTAAATATATAATAGTAAGGCGTCCCAAATATTACATATTCAGTTGATCATGAAGCTAGTCATTACAAAATGTCGGGACTAGCAAGAGTTTAGTCACACATGATCAACCCTAGGATCTGTTAATCATGTTACAGCCCGTAGGCAGACAGTAAGTAAAGTGCAACCGAGCTAAACAGGTGCTCGTCGGCTAAACGCCTCAAAAGAATATTTTTACAATAGAGCGGGAGAGCCAAAAATAACCCACTCGTTGCCAGGGTTCCGTCTAGTGGCCACCATCTGGCTGGAAGGTCGGTAGATCCTCTGGAGCTGCTCCAAAATCTGGCCACACAAAACCAGCTGGGTCAGACCCCAGAAAGAGCAAGTGCCACAAAGGAGGCTTCACTTAAGAACTAAAACCAGCAATCAGCATAGGAATATAATTAATATAATAAAAGACAGGAAATATAAATAACTGGTAAAACTGGAAATAAGAAAAACATGCCAGGATGATATACGACGAGATAACCATGGAACTATTCAGATAGCTAGGTTACAATCCCGTAACCCAACAAGGACCGGGGTTGTAACCCTTCGTCTGAACGGAGCTTGGTTTCTCACCATCTATCAAGAAAATAAATACAAGCATGCTGGTCATGTAACAGTCTGGAACAAGATCAGGGCAAGACTAGACTGGTTAGACTCCATCCAATTACTTCACGGCCAAGCAAGAATTACGGCTTGATACTTAACTAACTAGGGTTGTCACAAGCCTAATTACTAACAAGATGCAGTGAGATTTTTCCACAGCCACAGGCCCTGCAGACCATCCAGGTTACCCAGGACGAAAGATTAGGGTTGAATTCAGGTGGGTACATCGTCCAGGAAACGCATGTACCCTTAAGTAGCTTGAAGGGTGCAACACATGGCAGTGTACTGGAAATATGTCCTACTTGACGGCAGGCTACAGATCCCAAGTGCGCCCAGGTAACGGGATTGCCTGTAGCTAGAAAATCTCTTCATGACTAATGTATTAATCTAGTTGTTAACCTTAGTCCATTTTAGTAGGTACTCCTGACCGTGGTACTCAGGAGTCCCCTCCTAGACATGATGCAAGACAGGACTGGATTATTTGTACAAGTACAATCGCCCACGGTGTCCAGGTTATACATACAGGTCATGTCATGTCAGGTAGCCGTCGCAACAGCTTATCAAGATATAACATGTCAGGTTTATCATGTCAAGTGTACTTGTCAGGAGTGCGCCACGACGGGCCACTATCAGGTCATGTCAGGTCATTATGTCAGGAGTGCACCACTACGGGTCACTATCGTGTCAGGCTCAGGTATCATTTCTAAACATATCAAGTAATTTCGAGAATTATCAAGTTCAGGTCAAAAGGCGTAAGGATATAAAATGGACGTTAATTATCTAATAAAATATCGATATACAGGGCTATAAATCCAGGATAAGGAAAATAAAACCAAAGTGACATGCAAATATAAGATCAAGTCTGCCAAAGGCCATACGCTCAGGTAGGCATACGCTCAGGTAAGCATACGCTCCCAAAAGGCAGCATAAAAGGCAGTGTATGGGGGTCACAAGCTCTCGGGTTGAACCGGGTGATAAGATAGGCTAGCGTACGCTCAAGCCAGCGTACGCCTTGCTCGCTCAAGCTAGCGTACCAAGGCACGCGTACGCTCAAGCTAGCGTACGCTCAAGACATGCTGCCAACAGACAGCGTATCAAGGTGAGCGTACGCTCACTAAAGAGCAGCATACGAAGGCACGCGTACGCTCGCTAAAGAGCAGCGTACGAAGGCTAGCGTACGCTCGCTAAAGAGCAGCGTACGACTCAGCGGCATAGGATAAAAAGCTAGCTCACTGTTCACAGTCTTCTCCAGAGGGCAAGAACAGCAAGAACTGCAAGAACTCCAAGGATGGAACCCAAAACTCCAATGCTCATAACTTGGTCAAAACAAGTCCGAATCCAACTTTCCAAAGGTCAAAATTGGGTAGAATAAAATTATCTACAACATGGAACCATCCAAACTTGAAAACAAGCAAGTTTAATAGATCAAAACACCAAAAATCTAAAAATAGCAAAACTCTAGATCTACAAGAATTAAAGCCTCAAAATGGAAAATGACAAGTTCTAATGTGGTTTAGAATCATGAGAAGAAGCTAATGGAACCATAAAATGAGTTCTCTTATGGAAGCAAGTTGCACTTGCCTAAGGGTTGGGGAGTTGTGGAGAGGAAGGAAGAAGAAGAAGAAGAAATAATGAGAGTTATGGAGGAGAGAGAAGGTTGGTGGGGAAATAAATATCATGGGTTGGTGGTAGGTAGGGGGTTCACCTTGGTCCATGATGGACCAAGCAACCAGCCGGCCAAACCAAGAAAAACTCAAACCGAGAGTTAAGCCAAGCCAAGAAAACTAAACAAGGAACAATACAAGAAAATACGTACACGTATTTCCAAAATACGTAATACGAACCACAGGCATTACAGAACCACATCTCCCAAATGTCTAATTTATTTTCTTTGGTCTACTCATTTCCTTACTGTTCTTCTAAATTGGATATTCAAAAGTTTGTTACCATCACTAGCGATCCTTATTCAATTCCATAACCATGATATATTTTTGTATATATCGACTCCATAATTTTCTACGACATGGTGGTGTTGAACGCCTTTTTATCGCCTCCACCAAATTTAATTGCATTTTTGGTATTGACGAACTCTTCCTATCCCTCAACCCTATCTACCCTAATAATCCTAAATTTTGAGGACAAAATTCTTGTAAGTTGGGTAGGATGTAAAACCCTTATTATTTTTTTATCATTTTTATTATTTTATTAGACTTTAAATTAATTTATGCAATTTATGATTTTTATTTATTTCATTAGAAATGACTTTAGCCATTGTTGAATTTTGGAACACAAGACTACCATGAATTTTGGTACGAAAGATGTAGCAGTGTGC
>JANAVB010003207.1:0-46312 GCA_029216955.1 Iris pallida
TCATTCGGATCTCTAGTGGCCATTGCCGAAGAGACCCGAAGCCTCTCTAAAGGTAACTTCGCTAGAATATGCGTGGAACTGGATCTATTATCAGACCCTCCTGAACAAATAGAGCTCTAACTCGACAGCAGATCACACTCCCAGGCGCTGGTATATGACAATAACATTATCTATTGCAAATACTGTCAGCTTAGAGGACATCACACCAGGCACTGCTACAAGGCCCACCCGGAACTGAAGAAACCAACCACCCGCAAGACTTCATCACTACATAAGGACCAATCCTACCCGTCAGAGCCCATCCTCCCTCTTTCCAACTCTCATAGTCGTTTCGCCGATTGCGAAGCTTCATCAAGACCTACCACCATTCTCCAACCCACTGCAAAAATTATGCCCTCCCACTCCCAATCCACCTTGGAATTAGTTTCACCTGCTGCCAGGCCATTCATCTCCACAACTCTTCGACGTACTAGCCCTCTCAGAAGAGACACATCATCTGAACTCAGCGATTCCAGTACAGTTTAGCACCATTCCGAAGAGCACAAAGGGAAGTGAGATGACGAGGAGTCAGATCCACACCCCCTAAAAAAGACAAGGACGATCTCACAACACCCTCAGAGGTCATTCTCGTATTACTGGGTCCAGACACAAATCGTAGGCTACAGCTAGACAAGGAGGCAGGCTTCCTTGACCCCTCCAATCTCCTCTGCGCACTGAGAGAGGCCGAGCTAGAGGCCCCCGCCTAGATGTTAGCCTCCGTTCAAACATCGCCTAGACAGATCAAGGAAACGAAAGATCAAGCTACAGCCTCTCCAAAAGCACACAGCAAACCTCACAACAAAAAGAAAAAATAATGCAAAAAGTCAACGATTATGACCAAAAGATCAGCCGCGAAACTACACAACCCCCACCCCTACCCCCCTCAATGCTTAACAACCTTTCGTGGAATGTTCGTGGGTTTGCTAGCAAACCCACTAGGAACAGAATTATCGGCCTCAAGAAAATTCATCATATTAACATTTTTATCATCATAGAACCCAAGATTCAAAAAAAACAAACTCAAAGCTCTTACTCTAACTCTAGGCTTCCCGGAAGCAATAGCCGGGTGCAACGACATCTGGATATTCTTTGGCCCCAACATCAAGTTCGGCTCCATCCAGGACTCTAGACAAGCTCTCTTCTGTTGGGTAGAGCACCCCACTCTCCAGAGTCGATCCATTTTATCAGTAGTTTACGGCATTTGCGACATTTATGAACACAAGGCCCTTTGGGACACCCTTTCGGACATGCATCAGCAACACAGCAACCTGTAACACCCAGTTTTCCAGATGAGGGTAATTTTGAAATTTTATAATTATAATTATTATTTATTTATAATTATTTCATATTATGATTTTTGGTGATTTTTAATCATTTTTAAACTATTTAAAATTATGACTTGTGATTTTGACATTTTACTATTGTTTGGTTTTAATTTCGAGGAATTTGTCATCCCCAGTTTTTAGGAAGAGGAGTATTTTTGTTATTTTGTATTTTTGAAATATTTTTGAAATTTATTTTATTATTTATGATATTGTTTTGGGGTTATTTGAGTCGGGTTCGAATTTCAGCTCAATTCGACTTGAAACGGGAACCCGGGGGTATTGTTGACTTTAGTGGACCCACACATTAGTTAGCCATGGCCCACATGATAGAAATATTTTAGTTAGAGGTTAGACTAATTATTATGGATAAGGTTAGTGTGATTAGAGACTTTAGAATGACTAATTTAGCCCTAACCAATTAGCCCTTTCCTAATACTAATAGAATAGGTTAGTGGGGGCATTTTGGACCTTACCATAATAGGACAAATAGCCCCATATGGACAGCCACTTTAGGAGAGGATAGGCTCAAGTTCATTTCATTATTCTCATCCACACTCTCTCCCTTGTTCTTCCCCAAATTTCTATAGAGCAATCCCTAGGAATTGCTCCACCAATTCCTTCCATTTCGCCACCAAATCTTCTTCTTTCCTTCTCCATTCTAGCTAAGGAGAAAGCTACCCAAGTTTGGGAGGATTCGGAGCTCGTTCGTGTCCTTTTGGAATCTCTACGTGTCGGTGTCGCTCCGAGAAGGCTTTTCTTCGATTCGATATACCGGGAGGTATAAATCCCTTCTCCTTTTCATTTCGTCATGCATATAGGTCTATTTTGAATCCATAGAAATGACTCCCATGGTTTTATCTCTATTTGTGTCCATTTCGTGTCTATTTGGAGGTCATAGGAGTGTCCTTTGTGTTGTGGTTGTGTCCATGTGGGAAAATCCCAAATTTGGACACACTATGTGTTGTTGTTATGTATGAATGAATTATTACATGTTTAATCTCATATTTTTGTATTGGAGATGTTTTCTATAGTGTCTCATATATATATATTAGTGTAGAGAGTGAGTTCTTGCTATATTATGTTATATTCTTGTGTTCTTTTGTCTCAAACTACCCAAATTCGTCATAATTTTTATCCACGTTTTTAGTAGCAATAGCAACTTAGAAATGTCATAACTTTTAGCTTAAAACTCCGATTTATCTCCCGTTTTTTTAAAAGAACCGTATCGAAGTTAGCTTCCCAAATATATATTTTAATAAGCCAAATTCCTTCTGTAACTTTTTGTAGAATTATTTGAGTGTCAGCTGTACGAAAGACGAACGCGTTTCGGTATTTTTGCGATTCCGGGAGCTTTCGGACACGAAAATGCGATCCGTTTGAAGTTTCGGAAAGCTAACATGAAGTAATATAACATACTTTAATCCTAGAATTTAGTGAATTACCAATTGGTACAGTATTGGTTTTAAGTAAAAGAGTGACTATACGATATATGCATTTTGTGTAACCTACGAGCCTATGTAGTATGGATATTAAATGAATATAGAGTATGTTATGCATGATATGTTAGATGAATGAAATGATATATATATGATATATATCCTATTTATATTAATGTATATATATGGTTGAATGCAAGCATGTAGGAATGCAATTAATGTAATATATGTAAGCAATGCATAAATGCATGAATGAAAGAATGATATACAATGCATGCATGAAAGTATATAATGAATGCTAGATATAAATGCAAGGTATATATGTAATGATAGATATGAATGCATAATGTATAAATATTGTAAATGCAATATCAGATTTCATATGTAGACATAGAACCAATGCATAGCTGATATTTAGATTGAATGTTAGTTCATTTTAGGTTGTTCGAATACTGAACTATCCATGTAAGCATATATACCTTTCTTTTTCTATTGCCAAGCCAATTTCAGTTTTCAATATAGTGGAATGTCTATGAATGTAATATTAACCTTCAACCCCTTAATTCGAAATGTTAGTTAATTTCAGTATTAGACAATGCATGAGCTGTATACATATGGGATGTTGGCTTAATGGCATATTTCAGATAACATGGTTCATTTTATGTGGTTAGTTACACCAGTTTATGGGATAGCTCACTTTAGTTTATATGTAAATGTGGAACTAAACTGAGAATGAACTTCACCCTCTGCACAAGGACACCCCACTCTATATCAACCACCATGCCATGTAACCCTTCTCTAAATGATTGCTATAATATATATAGATTTATGTAAAGTATAGATGCATGTTAGTTATAACTTAAATAGTCTCTACTCTAATGTTTATAGATTTATACTTGTAGCCATGCATGTTAAGTATAATACATGTGTAATGTAGATGGGTTAGCTTTGTGCCATGTGTAGTGTAAACTCATAACTAGTGTTGATTTCTCTTTTCATGTACACCTCTATGTTCACACACACACATAGCTTTACATGTTAGTTCTTTTCTCTTATATATATATATATATATATATAAATATATATATATATATATATATATATATATAATGTTGAATATGCACGAATGTGATGTATCTTGATATGTGACTTGTGTTGGCTTGTATAGCCTTGGATTTGTATAGTGTGTACTAGCTAGGGTAGACGGGTTAGGCCTAGTGAGACTTCATTGAATCTATGTTGACCCAGTTGACCTAGCTTTGACTAGATAGTTGACTAAAGTTGACCAAGTGTTGACTTTAGCCTAGTTTGACCTAGATAGCATGTAGATGCATTGTAGCAGTCTATTTTCTTATCTTAGACATGTTGTAACTTGTGTTGCTCTGATTAGGAGACAGAAACCTCTCCTCAGGCAGTACATTTACTTCGGACATTCAGATACGAGGCGAGTACATTCTCTGATCGTTTTATACTTGTCACGAATTATATTCTCGCTCTAGATTACTTTTACTTGATGCTGTCACGTTATCATCACGGATTGGTACTATACGGATCTATTCTTGGGATGTTATCCCCCTTAGCGGGCGCATCGGATACTTTATGACATGTGTTTCATGCACATCATGTATTCCTTGCTTCTGCGTTATTCATATACACTCATGTTCTCTCATGTTCTTTCATGTATGTTCAAGTACTCTCATGTTCTTTCATGTACGCTCATGTTTCCTCATGTGTTTCTTGTATAACCAAAACATCATGTCTGTAACGTAACTTGAATAGATCCTTGTATGTTGATTGTGGGTAGCGGTGAGTATAAATGGTCATATGATTTACCCATCATGTACACTCTGTTACTTCCATATTTTATCATGTACAACCTAAGCCAATTACATGCCATCTCGTACTCTAAATCACTAGTCACTTACAGTTCTTACTTATCATGTATATATTTCCAGTTATCAAATATCTCTCCTGTTTTCATGTACATCTTCTTACAGCGTTTCATGTATCTTACTCTATTACCTGCTTTATATTTTCTGACATGATATGAACTGCATGAGATGTATTATGCTCGCTCCCGTCCTGACTGGACCTGTTGAAAATTTTATAGTGGATGATGAGGAACCCTGCACCCTTACTTAGAGTTTGCCTAGTTGACACTCACGACTTGGACCCCTGGGGAGGTTCAGGCAGCTGCTCAGGATGATACCTTGTATAGTGTAGATAGCTTAGACTGTTCCTTCTTTTCATGCTTAGCTGTTGTCTTTATTTTCAGAGTTATATATTTTAGAGATGATGAGACTTGTATTCCATTTATGCTGTACCTCAGTTGAGGATTTCTTATCTATTTCCATCGTGCTACATTCTACATTAGATTGTGATTGAGTTGTACCTCGGTGTTGGCCTCCTTCTGGAGAGTATATTTCATGTTATGTAGTTATAGTTCATGACCTAGAACAGCGTTCTACCGCCGACACTGCGACGTATGCTGGGCGTTGTTACGTTCTCGTACCCTCACGGTGGGTGTAGGTCGTGACACGTTTTTAGTGGTAGCCCATACAGGTCGAGTTTATGTAGTGATGTTTGAACTAGAGTATCACTACAGCCTGCAGTAGGATTAGGATATTTTGAGGTACTCAATCATATTAGGAAAAACTCTTAATCAGATTTTTTTGTCTAAAATTGTTGCTTATTGACTTCACTTTGAATATAAACTGTCCTCCTTTGAATTTTCGCTTCATTCTCAGAAATTGCTTCTTGTTTTGATCAGTTTTCATGATGGTTATGAAGGCACGATCTCATCGCTTCGATTCGGGGGATACTATCGAGAGGCTGGCCACCTCTCATCCTGTTCATGAGGGCCTCGAGACCGCAGCTTCTGTTGTGCCGACTCAGGTTGGCATTTCTGCTATATTGGAGGTGCACCTCTATCTGTACAGAGATTTTCTCCCGTCATTTCTGATTTCTCTCAGCAGCGGTGATTCATGCAGCATCAGCAGCAGGCCAGGAAAAACTAGCAGGGCGAGCTATCGTCAGGACAGTCGAGGATGCACAGACCGTTGGAGAACTTGCTGCAAGTTCCGTTCTTCTCAATTCCATTCCCCCAATTATCTTTTATAATTACCTTGAAATCCGATTCCATCTGTTCCTTGTTGATTGATTAATTTTGTCATGTTACTCTTTTGTTGTGTTTGTTTTTTTCTTCTGAGAAAATCATATGGGCTAGGTCACCTAAATCATGGGATCTAGAATCCTCGATAGTCGTGTTAGTTGGCATAGCGAGGACATATAGTCAGATTTTGGATGTATTCTCGGGTATGGAAATTTAAGGTTTTTGCCGTCGTATGTGGCAGTGCGAAAATTTTAAATACCATGAACCTAGAGATACGTACCTTAGTCAAGGACTCTGTGATTATCGTAGCCTTGCTCACTAGCATGATGAAGACTCTGGACAACATGATTTTGGACAGACGCATATGATTAACAGATTATATCTTGAGAAGGTTTAAACATCATACCCTTTTGATTGTTATAAATGACTTAGGAGTAGGGATATTTAGTTTTGTAGAGCTTATTCATAGGTAGTTCCTTCATAGTATAATGGTATGATGACTTGTAGAGTGTCTGTACCCTAGAGGTGATAGTTAACATTGGTGTTAGAATAGTAACCCATTGCAGATAATTCTCCTGTTATCTATAATACCAACCAGTTACACATAGGATGTTAGTATGCCTTACATCCTTGATGATTATTACTACTTTTCCTTACCTTTTCCAGTGAGGCACCCATGACCAGAGCCTGCCTTTGAGTATAGTTGTAGTTTCACCTAAGACCGAGAGGTCTATTTGCATAGATAGATTACAGATGATATTGGCATATGGGATATAGGTTAGTTGGTATCTATAGGCCATTGTTGTATAGGGTTATAAACATGTTGTTTAGCCTATACTTGGTTCAGTTTTCCATTTTAGTTAAGTTCCCTTCGTGTTGAATTCCTTTGTGTTGATCACCTTTATAGGCAGTGTGCAGACCATTCACTAGATACCATGTCCCCTTGATTCAGACCATTCATCCTTAGCCTAGTTCTAAGCATTGTTTCAGACCCTTATAAGTTTAGTCTGCCTTAACCCTTGGTTGATCAGTCATGTATATATATAGATGATATACTTAGGATATATGTGATGGGTTGTTGTTCTTGAGCATATATATATATATATATATATATGTGGTATTTGGTATTCATGTGCTTAGCTTGTAGGTATTTAGTTATAGGTGACTTGATAGGATTGGAAAGTTAAGAGCTAGTCTATTATAGAGTTTCTCTTTTGCTAAATTCTAGTTGCCAGCACCGAAATAGCTAGCATAGATAAAACCCTAAGAAGTTGACCAGTTGATGACCAAGTACTTGGATGTTGAGAAATTGACTAGTGATTGACCCTTGACTATGTTTGACCTAGAAGGGGGTACGATCATCTTAATTTCGAGGACAAAATTTTTATAAGGTGGGTAGGATTGTAACATCCAGTTTTTCAGATGACGGTAATTTTGAAATTTTGTAATTATAATTATTATTTATTGATAATTATTTCATATTATGATTTTTGGTGATTTTTAATCATTTTTAAACTATTTAAAATTATGACTTGTGATTTTGACATTTTACTATTGTTTGGTTTTAATTTCGAGAAATTTGTCACCCCCAGTTATCAGGTAGAGGAGTATTTTTGTCATTTTGTATTTTGGAAATATTTTTGAAATTTATTTTATTATTTATGATATTGTTTTGGGATTATTTGAGTCGGGTTCGAATTTCAGCTCAATCCGACTTGAAACGGGGACCCGGGGATAGTGTTGACTTTAGTGGACCCACACATTAGTTAGCCATGGCCCACATGATAGAAATATTTTAGTTAGAGGTTAGACTAATTATTATGGATAAGGTTAGTGTGATTAGAGACTTTAGAATGACTAATTTAGCCCCAACCAATTAGCCCTTTCCTAATACTAATAGAATAGGTTAGTGGGGGCATTTTGGACCTTACCATAATAGGACAAATAGCCCCATATGGACAGCCACTTTGGGAGAGGATAGGCTCAAGTTCATTTCATTATTCTCATCCACACTCTCTCCCTTGTTCTTCCCTAAATTTCTAGAGAGCAATCCCTAGCAATTTCTCCACCAAATTCTTCCATTTTGCCACCAAATCTTCTTCTTTCCTTCTCCATTCTAGCCAAGAAGGAAGCTACCCAAGTTTGGGAGGATTCGGAGCTCGTTCGTGTCCTTTTGGAATCTCTACGTGTCGGTGTCGCTCCGGGAAGGCTTTTCATCGATTCGATCAACCGGGAGGTATAAATCCCTTCTCCTTTTCATTTTCTCATGAATATAGGTCTATTTTGAATCCATAGAAATGACCCCCATGGTTGTATCTCCATTTGTGTCCATTTTGTGTCCATTTGGAGGTCATAGGAGTGTCTTTTGTGTTGTGGTTGTGTCCATGTGGGAAAACCCCAAATTTGGACACACTATGTGTTGTTGTTATGTATGAATGAATTATTACATGTTTAATCTCATATTTTTGTATTGGAGATGTGTTCTATAGTGTCTCATATATATATTAGTGTAGAGGGTGAGTTCTTGCTATGTTATGTTATATACTTGTGTTCTTTTGTCTCAAACTACCCAAATTTGTCATAATTTTTATCCACGTTTTTAGTAGCAATAGCAACTTAGAAATGTCATAACTTTTAACTTAAAACTCCAATTTATCTCACATTTTTTTTAAAAGAACCGTATCGAAGTTAGCTTTTTAAATATATATTTTAATAATCCAAATTCCTTTTATAACTTTCTGTAGAATTATTTGAGTGTCAGCAGTACGAAAGACAAACGCATTTCGGTACTTTCGCGATTTCGGGAGCTTCCGGACACGAAAATGTGATCCGTTTAAAGTTTCGGAAAGCTAACATGAAGTACTACAACATACTTTAATCCTAGAATTTAGTGAATTTCCAATTGGTACAATATTGATTTTAAGTAAAAGAGTGACTATACGATATATGCATTTTGTGTAACCTATGAGCCTATGTAGTATGGATATTAAATGAATATAGAGTATGTAATGCATGATATGTTAGATGAATGAAATGATATATATGATATATATCCTATTTACATTAATGTATATATATGGTTGAATGCAAGCATGTAGGAATGCAATTAATGTAATATATGTAAGCAATGCATAAATGCATGAATGAAAGAATGATATACAATGCATGCATGAAAGTATATAATGAATGCTAGATATAAATGCAAGGTATATATGTAATGATAGATATGAATGCATAATGTATAAATATTGTAAATGTCATATCATATTTCATATGTAGACATAGAACCAATGCATAGCTGATATTTAGATTGAATGTTAGTTCATTTTAGGTTGTTCGAACACTGAACCGTCCATGTAAGCATATATACCTTCCTTTTCCTATTACCAAGCCAATTTCAGTTTTCAATATAGTGGAATGTCTATGAATGTAAGGTTAACCTTCAACCCCTTAATTCGAAATGTTAGTTAATTTCAGTATTAGACAATGCATGAGCTGTATGCATATGGGATGTTGGCTTAATGGCAGATTTCAGATAACATGGTTCATTTTATGTGGTTAGTTACACCAGTTTATGGGATAGCTCACTTTAGTTTATATGTAAATGTGGAACTAAACTGAGAATGAACTTCACCCTCTACACAAGGACACCCCACTCTATATCAACCACCATGCCATGTAACCCTTCTCTAAATGATTGCTATAATATATATAGATTTATGTAAAGTATAGATGCATGTTAGTTATAACTTAAATAGTCTCTACTCTAATGTATATAGATGTATACTTGTAGCCATGCATGTTAAGTGTAATACATGTGTAATGTAGATGGGTTAGCTTTGTGCCATGTGTAGTGTAAACTCATAACTAGTGTTGATTTCTCTTTTCATGTACACCTCCATGTTCACACACACACATAGCTTTACATGTTAGTTCTTTTCTCTTATATATATATATATATATATATATATAATGTTGAATATGCATGAATGTGATGTATCTTGATATGTGACTTGTGTTGGCTTGTATTGCCTTAGATTTGTATGGTGTGTACTAGCTAGGATAGACTGGTTAGGCCTAGTGAGACTTCATTGAGTCTATGTTGACCCAGTAGACCTAGCTTTGACTAGATAGTTGACTAGAGTTGACCAAGTGTTGACTTAGCCTAGTTTGACCTAGACAGCATGTAGATGCATTATAGCCGTCTATTTCCTTATCTTAGACATGTTGTAACTTGTGTTGCTCTGATTAGGAGACAAAAACCTCTCCTCAGGCAGTACATTTACTTCAGACATTCAGATACGAGGCGAGTACATTCTCTGATCGTTTCATACTTGTCACGAATTATATTCTCGCTCTAGATTACTTTTACTTGATGCTGTCACGTTATCATCACGGATTGGTACTATACGGATCTCTTCTTGGGATGTTATCCCCTTAGCGGGTGCATCGGATACTTTATGACATGTGTTTTACGTACATCATGTATTTCTTGCTTCTGCGTTATTCATGTACACTCATGTTCTCTCATGTTCTTTCATGTACGTTCATGTACTCTCATGTTCTTTTATGTACGCTCATGTTTCCTCATGTGTTTCTTGTATAACCAAAATATCATGTCCGTAACGTAACTTGAATATATCCTTGTGTATTGATTGTGTGTAGGGGTGAGTATAAATGGTCATGTGATTTACCCATCATGTACACTCTGCTACTTCCATGTTTTATCATGTACAACCTATGCCAATTACATGCCATCTCGTACTCTAAATCACTAGTCAGTTACAGTTCTTACTTATCATGTATATATTTTCAGTTATCAAATATCTCTCCTGTTTTAATGTACATCTTCTTACAGCATTTCATGTATCTTACTCTATTGCCTGCTTTATATTTCCTGACATAAAATGAACTGCATGAGATGTATTGTGCTCGCTCCCGTCCTGACTGGACCTGTTAAAAATTTTACAGTGGATGATGAGGAACCCTGCACCCTTACTTGGAGTTTGCCTAGTTGACACTCGCGACCTGGACCCCTGGAGAGGTTCAGGCAGCTGCTCAGGATGATACCTTGTATAGTGTAGATAGCTTAGACTGTTCCTCCTTTTTATGCTTAGTTGTTGTCTTTATTTTCAGAGTTGTATATTTTAGAGATGATGAGACTTGTATTCCATTTCTGTTGTACCTCAGTTGAGGATTTCTTATCTATTTCCATCGTGCTACATTCTACCTTAGATTGTGATTGAGTTGTACCTCGGTGTTGGCCTCCTTCTGGAGAGTATATTTCATGTTATGTAGTTATAGTTCATGGCCTAGAACAGCGTTCTACCGCCGATACTGCGGCGCAGGCTGGGCGTTGTTACGTTCTCGTACCCTCACGGTGGGTGCGGGTCGTGACACAACCTCCCGCGGCTATGTGTCGGAGACTTGAACACTATTTCTTGCAGAAAAAAATCTGGCGGCTGTCTACCTCACCAGATGGCCATGAATGACTTCAACACCTTCATTTTCAACGCACATATGTCCCCCCTTCCTTTCTCAGGCAATGAGTTTACATGGTGAAACATGCAGGAAGGCGCTAGACGCCAGTACTCTCGTCTAGACAGAGCTCTGGTCAACAATTATTGGTCCGACACCGGCCTCATCTCCAACCTATCCCACCTTAACACTACAGAATCGGATCACTCTCCCCTACTAGTTGAAATCAGCAACAACTCTAACCCGATCAGGAAAGCGTTCCAGTTTCAGGACTTCTAGACCATCCACCCGTAATTCAAAAACATCGTAGCGACCAGTTGGGGGGCATCCACTGAGCCAGATCCTCTAATTCGTATCGCTGGCAAGCTCAAATCCACTAAGAAAGTGCTGACCACCTGGAGAAAGAACGCCTTTGGCAACATCTTTCAGGAAATTAAAAAAGCGGAGGACGACGTGACCAAGGCTGAGGTGTTGTTCTACTCGAACAGATCACAGGTTCACCGTACCATGCTTAACCTCACCAGAGCCATTCTTAAATCTTGGCCGAAGGTCGAGACTGAATTCTGGAAACAGAAAGCTAGGCTGGCTTGGGACAGCGAGGGAGACAGAAACTCGACTTTCTTCCACTCCTGCATCCGAGGGCGGAGGAAACAGCTAAACTTCTACCAGATCACAGACGACGACGGCCTCCTTTTGAAAGACCAACGAAACATTCAGGAGGCCGCCACCAGCTACTATACCAGATTATTCACCAAATAGCTCATTTTCAAAGACGTCGATCTCCTGTCCAAGATCCCCATCTTGATCAGCCACAGAGAGAATGAGCTGCTCCAGGTTCCCCCAACCGCAGAAGAAGTCAAAGAGGCGGTGTGGAATCTCAATGAACACAGCGCTCCTAGTCCCGACGGTTTCTCACGGAAGTTCTTCCACACTTGTTGGTACCTCATCGCACAAGACTTCCTAGAAGCGGCCATTGCCTTCTTTCAGGGCACGAGATACCCCAAATCCATCTCCAGCACCAACCTCATTCTCATCCCCAAGAAAGATAATCCTGAGACTTTCAAGGACTTCTTTCCCATTAGCCTTTGTACATTCACTAACAAAATTATCTCCAAGATCATCGCGAATCGCATGTCAACGCTGCACCCTAAGATTATCTCTGAAGAGCAAAGTGGATTCGTCCAAGGTCGCAACATCACAGACAACATCCTTCTGGCTCAAAAGATGATCACGTGCATGAAATTTCTACCCAGGGGAGGCAATGTGGCCATCAAACTAGACATAGAGAAAGCCTATGATCGTCTAGACTGGCAATTCATGATTTGGGTGCTCAGAGCATTCGGCT
Source organism: Iris pallida (assembly GCA_029216955.1). NCBI lineage: Eukaryota > Viridiplantae > Streptophyta > Magnoliopsida > Asparagales > Iridaceae > Iris > Iris pallida. The sequence goes on from JANAVB010003207.1 coordinate 12,736, forward strand.
TCTCCGAATCGTGGATTAATATCCTCTTCAGATCCATCTGCGACTCATGGTTCTCCACCATCATCAACGGGCAAGCGGCAGGTTTCTTTAAAGCTGGCCGAGGGGTCCGACAGGGCGATCCTCTGTCCGCCACCATCTTCATCATTGCGGCTGATGCCCTCAGCAGAAATTTAAATAGCCTAGCTAACTCTCCCAGATTCCGTCATTTCCATACCACCACCGGTTGTCCCTTAATCACACATCTAGCTTATGCGGATGACATCCTAATCTTCTCGGCGGGAGACATTGGATCGGTAGATACGGTTCACAGGATGGTAGAGAGAGACACCAGAAGCTTAGGACAGCGAGTGAACTCCAACAAAAGCGTCATCTACACCCACCACAAAGCCAATATGATCCACTCAGCCACTCTCACCAATCTTACTTCCTTCGCCACAGCATACCAGCCATTTACCTACCTCGGATGCCCGCTGGTTTATGGTAAGTCTAATTCGGGGATATTCGAAGGACTTGTCAGGAACGTCAAAAGAAAAATTGAGGGATGGCACAACGCTACTCTTTTTCCGGGGGAAAAGATGATTCTGATCAAACATGTGCTGTCATCCATCCCAATATACACCCTGGCGGTGTGCACCCCCCCGAAGAAGGTCTTAACATCTCTTGAGTACCTCTTCTCCAACTTCTTTTAGGGTCACAGCGATGGCAAAGATAAGCATCATTGGGCCAGCTAGGACACCATGGCCAAACCCATCAGCGAAGGCGGCCTCAGGTTCTGCATGTTATCGCACATTGTTGAAGCCTGCTACATGAAGTTATGGTGGAAGGTGCGCACGGAAAACTCGATATGGTCTCGTTTCATGAAAGCCAGATACTTCCAACACTCCAACCCAACGATAGTTACGGCTAACTGCCGGGCATCAGCTAATTGGCGCCGCATTCTCCAAGGACGTAGCATTGAATAACCATTGATGATCAGAGACACCAACAGTGTTCTTAGGTGGTCCCCGTCTAACGAGGGAGAGTTCACCCTCGCGTCTGCCAGAAGCGCGATCAGAGTCCCCGGAGAACCGTCCCCACTCACAGCTCCCTTCTGGCAATCCTGCATCCCAATCAAATGGTCGATCCTAACTTGGAGAGCGCAGCGAATAAAGCTTCCCACAGACGACTCCCTCACTTCCCTCGGTTTCAGTCTTGCGTCGAGATGCCACTGTTGCCTCTCTCTTAAGGCTGAATCGGCAGATCATGTTCTTCACTCAGGAGATCTCTCCTCTCAACTGTGGTCCAACCTCTCTAGCAGATGTCACCCCAACCATCAGGCCGGGGGCATCAATGATCTTCTCGGCAAGTGGAGTTCTTCCCACAGGCACCAGATCGTAGCAGCCGCTGGCATCTGGGTTCTATGGAAGAATAAAAATAAGTACAGATATGAGGGCCGCCAACTCAGCGCCACCCAACTTCTCAGATAGGTTCTCAGACATATTAGAAAAATCAGCATCCGCTGCTCTCACTAGTTGAGCAGTTTTTGGAGGATGTTGGACTAACTTTGGACCCGGTCCAGTCGGGCCGTGATCGCCGTTGGCTGGTTTTGTGTTTTCTTTTTCATTTGCGCGAGTCGCGCTCTTTGAATAGGCTACGGCATTTTGCGCCTTATACGTCAATAAAAGAGGGTTCAAAAAAAATATTAATATATATATATATATATATAAAATATATATATTTATATAAATATATATATTTTTAATATATATATATATATATATATATATATTTCTTTTATTTATTTTTGACACTCGCAGTCCTCCTATATATATATATATATATATATATAAAATAAAAAAATAATAATAAAATATGTATATATATATATATTTATAGATAAGTTAATATATATATATATAGGAGGACTGTGTGTGTCAAAAGAGAAAGTTAAAAGAGTTCTTTTAAAAGAAATGACTCTCTTGTCTAGCAAGCAACGGAAGTGCATTTATTAATCAATTGTAGATAAGTTAATATATGAACTTAGGCTCCACGTTTCCAATATTTTTGTTAGAAAGCTATACCATGGTTACAAGTGACTAGTGCTTGATAACCTATAAGTGAAATTAAGCTATTGGTAAATTTACTCGCACGTTTAAGCTAGGTTTCTTCTTAAAATGTTATGAATCGGCTGAGATCATGTTTTCTTTTGACATATACAATGCAATTTTGATAGTCATTTTCCTTAAGTAATCCTTCAAGTAAAATTAAGGTATTGGTAAATTTTAATAAGTGATAATGTCCGAAAGTGCAGTCCGACGTTTGGGGTTAGAACTTTATTAGAGTTTTCTAGCTAGAAGATCGTCAATGGTTCTCTCATACTGAATTACAAGGTTGTGTTGAAACTTCAAAGTGTTGCATTCCAGTGCATTAAAAGAGTTCTTTATTAGAGCAAGTGCTTTTACTAGTCTCAGATCAGGGAGCAAATCTGATACCTATGCACCCGGGCGCTCGGGATACCCGGACCCACAAAATGGATGCAAAGATAGATCACTCTGCTCCCGACTTGCGAGAGAGGTTGTCATTCACAAACGCAAGGAGAGAGAAGCAACCTTGATGTGTGAGAAGCCCTTTCCAGGACATCATTGCACCCAAACCACCATCAACTACTGCTGCCACAAGACAGTGGCTCCACCACAAAGGCAGTCTATGTTTATGCAGATCATCACCCCATGCGGCTAAGTGAAACCAAGCCACAGAAGGAATGCTCCTGTAGACCCCAGGCGGCTAAGTAGACTCGAGCCGCAGAAGCAAGGCTCTCGAATACCCCATGAGGTCAGGTTGACTCGAGCCGCGAGCCGCAGAAGCAAGGCTCTCAAAGGATCCATGCGGCTAAGTAGACTCGAGCCGTAGAAGCAAGGCTCTTGAAGATCCCATGCGGCCAGGTTGACTCGAGCCGCAGAAGCAAGGCTCTCGAAGAACCCATGCAGCCAAGTGCAACCGAGCCACAGAAGCAAGGCTCTTGGAGACAACATGCGGCCAAGTGGACTTGAGCCACAGGAGGAAGACTCTTCGGACTTCATGTGGTCAAGATGATCCGATCCGCAGAAGGATGTCTCGTGAAGACCTCATGCGGCCAATCCAATTTGAGCCGCAGAAGGAAGACTCTTGAGACCTCATGCGGCCAAGATGATCTGAGCCGCAGAAGGAAGGCTCTTGAGATTTCATGCGGCCAAGCCGATCCAGGCCGCAGAAGAAAGACTCTTGGTACCGCATGCGGCCTAGTTGATCCGGGACGCAGAAGATTGATTTTACTCTGTTATGGGGGGGACACATAGAAATTTGACCAAGTCTCAACCACCCAGATTTGCTCCAACAAAGAAATCTCAACAAACCACCAGGTGGCAGCCAAAGAGCGAGTCTTCATGTGTTGTTGCAGTCGCGTGGCCACGTGGCCATCTATGTGGCTCAAAATATCCTTCATCTCGAAATTACTATAAATAGCAGGGTTCCACACCCATGCAAATGGTTGGCAATCCAAGGCTGGCAACCTACAAAGGATAATTTTTTCAAGAGCTAAAGACTGCGTCGGATAGTCCAAGGAGTAAGGCAGAGTTGATAAACTTTTTCGAGCCTCCACCGTCACCCTCCAGAATCAAAAACTAAATAATTGTACTTAGATTGTTTCCTAGGATTTCTTTCTAGAATTTTCTTTGTACAAGCGAGTTTGTAATCAATTTTAGTATTTTTGTAATACCTGTAGAAGCATGAAAAAGAAGAGAAAAGTGATCCATGCCGCCAAGGAGCCGCATGCGGCTCAAACACATAGGCAGCTCGAGTGGACTCTATGCGGCCCGCAGAGGAAAGCCACGTGTCTTTCTAGAACGGCTGTACACACCGTCATTCAAACACAATTAATGCTCTGACGGCTGACAGCTGACAGCCCTGACGTAAAGTAGTCATGATGACTGACACAAGAGCACTATCTTCCTAGGGAACTGTAGAAAATCTTCACAGCTTCGAGGCAAGTTTATGCGACCAGACTAGACGAGTTCACGCGGCTAGTACAGAGAAACCTATGCAGTTCAATCATGAAGGTCCCCACGCGGCTCGGCCATGAAGACTCTCATACAGCTCGGTCATGAAGACCCCCATGCGGCTCGGTCATGAACATATTCATGCGGCTCGGTCATGATAATCTTCATGCGGTTCGAGTATAGAGACTATTCATGCGGCTCGATCATGAAATCATTCATGCGGCTCGGTCATGACGACCTTCATGCGGCCCAAATATGAACGCTTCTCATGCGGCTCAACAAGGATGACAGGACACGTGTCCTAAAGATAATCCAATTCTGGGTCAGATCCCAATAATTTGGGACACGTGGCAAGAGAATGAATTAAATTGATTCATTTAGATTTGCGGACATCAGCAAATCATCATGATGGTAATTTATTACAATCAACATTAATTACTGACATGATATGGCATAATCCTCATTAAGGGCCCAGATCCTTTACGCTCAAGATTAATGGCCCAGATTGATCATTTACCAGGCCGCCGCCACTTTGAGAATGGGCAATCATTGTAAACCCTAATGATGCCCCCCACTATAATAAATAGCAAGGTGCCATTCCCTTGCAAAAGGACGCTCCCCTAATAATCAGAGAGAAAAATACACAGAGATCAATCCAGAGAGAAAGAAGCCAGAAGTGCAATACGAAGAGAGCAAGAAGAGCGTTTCTTCGTCAACGCCAAGCATCTTGTTACAGGAGCCAAGGCTACGTCCGATCGTCCAAGGAGTAAGGCAGAGCTGCCGTCGCTTTCCCGAGCCTCTATCGTCACCCTCCAGAATCAAAAATAAATAATTGTACTTAGATTGCTGTACCTAGGTTTTCGTCCCTAGGCTTTCTTTGTACAAGCGAGTTTGTAATGTGATGTAAAAGTCCAGTCCTTCCATAAAACTGTTCTGCTCTTTTATATTTCATGGCAAACACGATGGCGACTCTGCTGGGGACAAACTTCTCTACGGCTGAGGAGTTGGTGACGCAGTCGGATGCAGCCAAGCTTGGCTCCACGCAACAGAAGATGGTCGTCCGTCTCGACCAACAGGCGTTTGAAGAAATGCTTTCCGACAAGAGCACTGGCCCCGCCCAAAAGCGAGCCCGCACAAAGAAGGCCCGCAAGGAGTGGAGACCCCGATCATTCGTTCCTACTGAAGCTCTTGCAGAGATACCCTCTATCGCTCAAGACGACGGAAAAGACTCTCCTGCGGCCCCACTTTAGACCATAGACGACTCTGCTGTCCCCAAGTCCGGCATCAGAAAACATTATGATGCTGGACTTGCAGGGGCAAAGAGGAACTCTATGCGATCCGAGCCGCATAAGGGTACTAGCCGTATGGAGAAAGCTTATACGGCTACATCCGCCAGCCGGATGAAAAAAACTCATGCGGCCACATCTGTCAGCCGCATAACTTATGCGGCTACAGTTGCCAAACGTATGGATGAAACTTATGCGGTTACTGAAGTCAATCGCTTACAGAAAACCCATGTGGCCACAATTGCCAACCGCATGCGGCCAGCCTGCACGGTCGTGACTCCTAGTCGCACAAGAATAACTCATCCGACAGCTAAAGACAGCCGCATGCAGACAGCTTGTACGGTTTCTAATCCTAGCCGCATAGCGTCTGTTCCACGCTTCTCTCGATCAGTCTTCGACCATCTCTCATGCGGTCCTGTCCCTGATGGTTCTCTGGATGATAAGCCAGACTCTGTAGTATCCAGTTTGGACTCTTCCTGTTACGCACCCGTAAGTGCTAAAAGGAAGAAGTCTAGGGCAGTGCGGGCTCACCAAGCCCAGTCAGCTGCCCCAACCTCTGACTATCGGAGCGTCTCGCTGATCATCACGCGGGCCTCTAATGGAAAGTTGTATAAAGCTACTCGTACCCTGCCCCCTGCGGCCAATGGGCGGGATAGTCATCAAATATCTCCCAATAACGAACGAAGGCAAGTATACGAGCTACCTTCGAATCAGGGAAGAGGCGGGAGGCCTACACACTCGCGTGCCCGGAATTCCCGAGCCAGCAAAGCAAGTGACTTGCATGAGGCCATCCTCCACAAACGCAAGGAAAGAGAAGATGCATCGGGGTACAAAGAGTCCTTCCACGGACGTTATTGCACCCAAGTCATTGTCAACTGCTGCTGTAATAGCACGACGATGCAAGAAGATCGGCAGTCTGTCTTTCAAAGACTGCAACAGCCATCTTCAGAAGACGAGGCACTACCCGTCGTCTCCTGCAACTCTGCTCGGAAAGTCCCCGCTGATGGAAGGGAGAAGAAGACGAATGTTCCCAGCCTGGCGATCTCAACTACTACGACTAAAAGACTGTCGACTAAGCTGGTGCCCACCACTGGAGTTTTCCAAGGTACTCGCTCTAAGGCGAAATCTGCTACAGTAGGAGATTCGGCGTCCTTAACGCAGGGGGTTACTGGGGCTGGGGGTAGTACCCCTCCGAGCCTCCACAGCAATCCGATGTTCCAAGACGACGAGCCAGGGGAGACAACTCTTCCATCAGATACAGCAAACCTCGACGTCCCCGACGACATCCACAACTCCCAAGACGAAGCAAACTCGGAGACTGGGGGAACTGTTTCTTTCGAGTCTGAATCTGAAGGGAACATACCAACATACCCCGATGACTTCTCACTACAGGGGTACGATTCGGAGGGCACTTCCTTCACCGCTCCGTCTATCTCTCCTCATGTGAAGACGGTATTCATGACAGACAGCAACCAAGGTGGTTCCAGTGATCGCCAGCGCATCGACAGTCTCGAAGCCATATTGCTTGCTTTGGTCAAGTCTGTAGACGAGATTAAAGCGGCCCTTCCAACTCTGCAAGGAGGGACGCCTGGCCAAACAAGCACAGGTCCCGCGGTCAATGCAGACTCGAATTCGACGGCACAAAACCCGGGCAACAATCCTCCAGAAACAATAGCCCCCACCGCCATGGATGAAGCAATCGAAGCGAGAAGAGAGGTCCAGGAGCTCCGAGCCATGTTCCACGCTCGAGAAAACTCTTAAGACCTCAGAATACCGCAACCTTACCCTGCTGCATGGAGGGATGTTCCATCCCCACTAAGATATAAGCCGTTCAATATCAATCCTTACGATGGCAAGACCTCGGCAAGTCGGTACATCACTTACTTCGAGGTCACCACCGACCATCTGCCCCATGACGATGCCATTCTCACACGATTATTCATCGAGGCATTGGAAGGAGTCGCCTTCGACTGGTATCGCAACCTGCCGGACAACTGCATCCACTTCTTCGTCGACTTCAAGCGCATGTTCTTAGAGAGATTCTACGAAGTAGGGCAGGACATCACCATGTCCACCCTCATTGACGTCGTCCAAAGAGAGAAAGAGCTGACAAGGAACTACATCGAGCGGTTCTGCCAAACCGCCATGAAGTTGCCCTCTGGAAATCCAGATTCCTCCTTGATTGAAATTTGCCAAAAGCGACTCCTCCCAACAATCAGTCTCTGGATGGGCGGAAGTCAATTCAAGGTCTGAAAGACGTTCATCATCAACGCCACAAGCGCCGAAGAACGATTGAAGAAGGCTCGCCAACTGGGATTGCACATCTCGGACGGAGAGAACAAGGGCAAGCGTCCCAACAACGATAATGGGGGTAGCCGCTCCAACAATCGGGACAGCAGGGGAAAGCAGGCTATGGTGGCCGACACGGCACAGAAACCTGAGCCAAAGCCGGCAGACAAACAATGGCCGCAAATTACTTACTCCTTCGAAGACGGTCATGTCAAGCCCATCTTGGACATGCTCATACAAGGGGACAGAATTCAGCTTCCTCCACCAAGACGGGAACCGCGGCCGGCAGAGATGGAGAACCTAAAGTACTGCCATTATCATCGCTACGTCCATCATGCTACACAGGATTGCTACCAGCTAAAACGATACATCCAAAATCTCATCGATTCGAACGCTCTGGGTATCGATTTCGAAGAGGTAACCGTGGCAGCCAATATGGTGTCCGTACAATTCGGAAGCTTCCCTCCGACGGAAACTCAAGACGGGGTGATCCCCATCCCTATGGCGACAATGGAGATTGCTAATCTTCCACCTCCCCGAGATCAGGCTGCTGGTCTAGTGCCCCTCACCACATCACGAGGGTAGGTCATGTGGATTCATCCAGACTTGGTATCAGAAGTGACTCGGCCCACACCGTCTTCCACCTGCAAGAAGAAAAGTGGAAAAGTCAGGACCTGTCGTACAATCTCGACAGATATCGAAGAAGCTACAGCCGTCGTCACGCGATCTGGGGCACAATCCCAACCTGTAGCTGACAACCCGGCTGAAGATCACCAGCCCACTATAACCGACGCTCCAGGACCGGCTCAGCCTTCGACGACCGACAAGCCTAGGCCGAGGGAGACTCGCTTCGACAAATCCCTCCGAAAAGAGGCAGCCCAGGGATTGGACAGGCCCTACAACTTTGACATCTTGGCACAATTGGCCAACACACCGGCCAAGTTGTCATTATACGAGCTCCTGAGACTCTCCAAGGATGTTCGTGCGGCTTTGAATGATGTACTCCAAAACGCCGACGTATACCTAGCCCAAGTTAACCTCACGGGAGAAAACTCGCCTGCAGATCTCCAAGAAAGTGCCTGCACGGGAGTAATGCCCAACATCGTCTTCACTCTGCAGGACATGCTCATCAAAACTAATCTGCACGATCGTCCACTATACTACACTGGATACATTGGCGACGTAAAGGTGGATCAGATGCACATTGATCCTGGCTCTTCCATAAGCATCATCCCGAAGGGTCTGCTACATCATCTCTGCATTCCAATGCATCGCCTGACGCCTACAAACACCGCCATCAGCGGTTTCAATTCGGGCAGAAGCTACCCTATTGGGAAGATTCGTCTGAAGTGTCAAATTGGCGACCTCCAATCAGAAGTCACCTGCTACGTTATCGATGCAGACACTTCTTACAACATCCTCTTGGGGTGCCCATGGATATACGATTATATGATCGTGTCTTCCACGCTGCACCAGTGCTTCAAATATGTCGACAAATACGGCTTCGTGAAGACGAAATTTGCTGATATCGATCCCTTCAAAAGGGGTCAAATCTTACTACTCAGACTCCTGTCTGTACGAAAAATCAAAGAAGCATCTTGGTGAAGGAGATGTAAAAGCTAGTACTGAGACAGCCACAGGATCAGAAGAGCCTCTGACGATCTACCTCCAAGCTCGCAAACCGGGCAGGTCTGTACCCCCTACCGCCACTCTGCATAAAGACGTCATCAGCCTCTCGACACAAGAAGAGCAGATGATAATCCGGCTGCCAAGGTCTGGCCAAGTGCCTAGATCCACAACAGGGCCACTAACAATCAGACTGCCGAGAGTCGATCAGCCCCAACGGAGAAGTTGAATCCCTCCGACAAACCACTAATGATACGCCTTCCCAAGAAGGGTCGTCACCCCGATGCAAGGTCTGACACTTCTAGCGAACCAGCCACTCCTCGCCCCATATCGAGTACCAAACTGGGGGTCGCTAGTCTGCCAACAACTCCACGCTCAGCTCCATCAACTGAACCGCTGACGATCAAGCTCCACAGGTCGAGTACCAAACTGGGTGTCCTCGTGTCCTCGTGTCCTCGATACGACACGAGGTATGCTAAAATTTTAGGGGCATGTGCACAGACACTACCCCCTCGTGTCCACCAATTTTGGTGTGTCCTAGTGGTCTGTACAGTGAGAACTAAGGGGGTGGTAGCAGGGCATGCACGAGGGTCTCGTGCAGTCGGTTCGTGTCCAATTTGGACACGGACACGACACAGTTTTGTGTTCAGTCCAGTGGGGTTGTGACCTAGGTGTCTAGGGCTACCCAAAAACATATTTTGTTTCACATTTTAATAAAAACCAGTTCTTTGTGGCATTTCAACAAACACAGTTTTCTAGTCTAGGATACGTGTCCGATACGGACACCAAACCAACTCAAACCTTCACCAAATTTGTCCTACAGTACCCTAGTACCTAGATGCATGCAAATATGAAGAGAAAACACAAAATTAACATGGTTTATGGACATTTACCTATTTGGTGAAAAATCAAGAAAACACCCAAGTAGGGGGGTGTTCTTCCACTTGGTGATGCCCAAAAGCTTCCAAATTCCTTGATAGCAGGCCCTAACTAGTACCCTCTAGTGTAGGGGAGTCCAATGCAAGAAACTAGAGGTGATTTGGATCAAAATTGATCAAGTTGTGTAGGTTTGAAGAAATAGGGTTTTTCTAGGTTTAATTTCATGTAAAATGATCATGAATAAATGTGGGGGGGTTAATATAGGATGGTGGGCTGCCAAGGGGGTCCTTGGCCGGCCATAGCAAGGGGGGTGTCCTAGGCTTGCTTCTAGGTTAAGGCAAGGACTTTCATGGTAAAGGCTTGATATTTTGAGTAAATCAAGCAAAATATCATATGTAAAATATCTAGATATTTATCTCACTTTAACCATGACCAAGTATCTATCCTCTTAGTCATTCTAGGTTAGTAACTAACCTCTAGATTAGGCTAAACTTGGTTAGGGGCTCTCATGACACTTAATAATAATTAAACAATAATAAAACACATAAATCTAAATAATTCCAAATAATTCCTAAGAATTTACCAAAATATCCTTTAGGCTAAAAATCACTAATTTGGTGTTCTAAGCCTATGGCTAAGCTCACATGATCATGGTTAGTTTCTAGGTTATGAAATCTCTAGGGTTTACACTAGGGTTACACTAGTAAAATCACAAAGTCATAAGCCATGACTTAGAAAATAATTTTAATCTAACTAAAAATCACCAAAATTCATAACATGACTAAATCACCATTAATAATAATAAAAATAATAAATTTTCAAAAATACCCCAATTTCAGAAAACTGGGTCTTACAAGTCTACCCTCCTTAGAGAAATTTCGTCCTCGAAATTTAGATGGTCGTACTCCTCCTGGGTCAAACCCTCAACAATCAAAGTCAGAGTTACTACTTAGCAGCATACAAGGTCAACAAGTAAAATATGGGTAGTAGACCTATACTGGGTCATGTCCAATAAATTGGACTGGCAGGTTTAGGTCAAGGGTGTCCTCAATTTAAATTGGAATCAAAAGTAACTCTATGGGGTAACTTAGGATGAAGTCTTGTGTCAGGAAAGTCGTACTAAGCAATTGAAGTATAAAATGGTGTGCCTTAGTGGGATACTAAGGTCATAGGTGTAGGTTGTCAAGTCTAGGTCATGCCTGTGAAATTGGTTTTAAGAAAACAACTAGTCTTGTGCTCCTAATTTAAAAGTCATGGTAATGTGCCTACGATGATCATAATTAGAGTGGGAATGGTCAATGGCCTAAATTTAAACTAGAAGTTGTGATGCAATAGTAGTACAAGGATAGGTTAAATGGGATAGTCTGTGACTATGGGTATTAGACTAGGTAGGTAAGAAACAATGAATCAATAGGGTTAAGAGGTTTACCATTCTAGGGTTAGAGCTACTCTTCTAAGTCAAAGGTATAGCACATACATCAATTCATTCCTAAAGGATTATATTAACAATTAGAGCTACTCCTACTCCTACTCCTACTCCCACTCCTAAGTAAGAGATAAAATCAAAGGAACTATCAGGTCAAATTCATCAAAAATAAGAAATAGGTAGGAGCATATGGAATTGGATTTCAAGACAGATATAATGAAACAAGATGGGAATGGATTTGAACCTGCAAGTGGCTCCATCCATGTAGAATAATATATGAAAGTGAACCAAAGTGCAATAGGTTGATCAGACCATCATGCACCGGCCCTGATTAGACAATATGTTAGTGGGTACTAGCCTCCAATAAAATATGTCGTGATCAAGCTCGATAAAATATAAGCTTGCAAAACTAAGGCTAAATTAGCAGTAAAGAAGGTCAAAATATAAGGGAGGTAATGATGAATAAGGTTAAATAGTCCAAGATCCCTTAAACATCAAGGAGTGAGGGTGAATTAAAACAAGAGGAAATGGGTTTTCAATATCGAAGTTCAAAATAAGATTCTCAAGGGTCGTCCCGGAATCTCTCATGAAATCCTAACAGTGATTGAGTATACTCTCATCCTAATACCTTAATTCCTATATTCTATCGCAGGCTCGTAGCAGTACAACTAAGTCGTCGTGCTACTACGAAATTGCACAAATGCGACTCTCGACCTGCATGGGCCACCACTAAAAACGTGTCATGACCCGCACCCTGTATAGGGGCACGAGAAGTGGTTACGTCCAGCCTACGCCGCAATGTCGGCGGTAGTAAGCTATTCTAGGTTGCTAACTAATCTCATGCAGTGAATATAAAAAGTACTTGTCCAGATATCAGCTCCGAATGGAGGGCAAGTAAAGGGTATGATCTACTCAAACACAGTCTAAGCACGAAAAGATAACACAGAAGTTATACCTAAGGAATTAAAGACAACAACAACTAACTGCTAAATAATATACCAATATCTCAAACCAACTTAATACAGACTCAATATCTTAACTTTAATACAACAAGCCAAAACATGAAAGCTAAAGTAGTCTACTAGCTAATCTCCTGAATCACTCCTGAGAGTCAGAACCAAAGGTAGCTAATCCCTCGCCAGGTCCATGGTAAGCAGGGCATGTGTCCTCAGGATTATCATCTGTAATATTTTCAACAGGTCCAATCAGGACGGGAACGAGTACAACTCATCTAGAAAAACCCAAGTAAATGACAAAGAACTATAAAGCAGTTATAGACAGTTTATTGATGAGCATGGCAGTTTTATACAGGTAATGATGGCATAGAGAAACAGTAAGATACAAGAAAAGAAAGGTAACTAAAACGAGAGAAGAATCATGGCAATAAAGACTGTAATAAAAGCTAACTAAACTAGAATAATATGTGTGAGTCCAGACAGTACGATATAAGTCTAAAGTAATCCCAGTGTAAGTCCAGTCCATATAATCTGATACCAGATAATTTCCAGTACAAGATGAGTCCAACAGTGATCAATGAAACCAGGGTGAGTCCAACTATGATCTAACAGTGTGTTTTAAAATACCGAGGTCGACATGTAAACGGCTGTAGGTATCAGGCACATCTCTCACTGATCAGGCAAGAGATGGCTATGCTTCCAGTAGATTCCAGTTGGAGATTCCAGATTTGGGGTATGTCTACATATCTTACTCAATATTTCCCCGCCCAGCAAGTGAATCCAGTACAAGACACAAAAATCGAGATAAGTCCGGCCAATACATGATGATTCCAGAAATGATTCCGGAATGATTCCAGTAATTCCAGTAATAGAGATCAGTAAGTAAGGTATGTGTCGCATACATGAATCCAAAAATATCCATACGTGTTGATACAGAGAATCACATAGAACTAACTAGAACTGAAACACAGTAATCGACAAATAAATGAGAGAATTATCAGAGAATGTACTCGCCTGTTACTCTGGAAAGAGTAGTGTAATATCAGATGTCTGTACCAGGGTCACAATGTCCTAAAATAGAGCAATATAGTTATGACATGTCCAAAATGAAGGTAAATGAAATCTATAATGCAATCTATATGAATTCTAAGCCAATCTAGGTCAAAGTCAAACTTGGTCAACATTACAGTCAAACTAAGTCAAATTAAGTCATATTAGGTCACAAGAAGTTAAACTAAGTCATACAAGGTCAAACAAGGTTAAACAAGTCTAATCTAGGTTAAAGTCAACCCTTGGTCAAATATTCAAGCCAAACTAGTCAAGTTATCTAGGGCTTAGTCAATAATGGTCAGATTAGTCAATACTAGTCAACATGGTCAAAGTCTAGGTCAATCTTAGACTAACTAAGGTTTTGGTTAATCACAGACTAGTCAATAAGATAATTAGATTAATCTTGACTAATGGTCAACATCCAGTCAAACTCTATAAGGCTAACTCAAAACCGAACATAGGCTAACCTGTCTTAGAATACCTAAGATACTATACTACAATTACCTATACAAAGTATACCACACATAAATACATATAGTACAATACCAACCCTAATCCTATAATCAAGCTAATCCTATTCTCCAACTCAAGTCATGACTCAACTCTAAGTATCTCACTTAACCCCATACATATCTTCATCTATATAGGATAACCCTCATAATCCATATGGTCAACCTAATCATCTAGTTTAGTCAAACTCAAGTCAAATAGTCCTTTTATGTTCATCCAAGTCATTTCTAGGTCAATTTTGACCTAAGGTTGACTTTGGTCAACCCTTAGTCAACAAGGGTCACTTATAGTGTTTTAGGTCATTAGGGTTAGCCCCAAGCCATAGGCTAGTACCTTGGCCATAGGCTAGTCTTATAGGTTTTCATAGGCTAGTGACTTATAGGTTTTCAACTCTATATAATATATATATATATATATATACTCACATATATATATAATCTTATATATATATATACACAGCAATCACATTGGCCTATGGCCTATGTAATACTCACATATATATGTAATATATATACATATATAGATAGCTATCATATATACCTATATATACATTTCACATATATATATATATATATATATATATATATATATATAGACCCAATACCCTCAACTATATATACCTACTATATATATCAAATATAACCAAATATACAAAATACTATATATATATATATACTCACATATAACATATATATATACATATATATTTACATATAACATTTATATATTTATAGAGAGAGGGAGAGAGAGAGAGATGTGAAAGAGAGTGAAAGAGAGAGAGACTGAATAGAGAGAGGGAGAGAGAGTTCACAGGAATGGGGGGGAAGTTCCAGCTTTCCTGGAATCTAGGAAAGCCCCCAATCCACAGGAAAACACACACACACACAGCCCATATATACACATATGTATACACACACACACAACTACCTATACACTCAACCAATTACTCTCAAACCTCACCTACACACACACATACCTATATACTACATATTTATACACTGATAATATACCAATACATATGTAAAACATATCAAAAATAGGTTTGAAATTCATTTCTGAAAAATTGGGAAAAATCCCAAAACTGGAAAATAGCACAGTGCATAGGTAAACCTGTGTAACCCATGTACACATACTAAACCGAGCTATGGCTCGACACTAGTGGTTGGTAACTGAGCCCCAAGGTGTCCTCTAGTGTCTAGTGTCCCTAGGAGTCCACTACGACACGACACAACGTGTCCAACCGCCCAAAAACCCAATCGGGTAAATCAAGATACGCACACACACACGCAGTGTCGTGCACGTGTGCACTTAACTCTAGGACACGACATACTTGTACCCGTGTCTCGTGCTCGTGCACGAAGGTGCGCCTAGGGGTTGGGCACGTGTCCAACACCCTGCACCGTGTCCACATGTCTCACAGTGTCGACACGAGAGCCGTATCAGTCGTAAAAACACGACTGATGCGCGCGTTTGGCACTGCGTCGTGCAGTGAGTCACGCGCCTCGTGGACACGACACGAGCCACGTGGGGCCTCGTGGTCATGTCCACGTGTAGCCCAGGTATAGGGCAACACACTTGGGCAAACACGAGGTGTCCTCGACTCGTGTCCATGCGATACGAAGGCCGTGTCCAAGTCGAACTTTCGACTGGACTGTGCGCGTGCACGACAGTGCACGACCAGTGTACGTGTCCTCGTGTCCTCGATACGACACGAGGTATCCTAAAATTTTGGGGGCATGTGCACAGACACTGCCCCCTCATGTCCACCAATTTTGGTGTGTCCTAGTGGTCTGTACAGTGAGAACTAAGGGGGTGGTAGCAGGGCATGCACGAGGGTCTCGTGCAGTCGGTTCGTGTCCAATTTGGACACGGACACGACACAGTTTTGTGTTCAGTCCAGTGGGGTTGTGACCTAGGTGTCTAGGGCTACCCAAAAATATATTTTGTTTCACATTTTAATAAAAACCAGTCCTTTGTGGCATTTCAACAAACACAGTTTCCTAGTCTAGGATACGTGTCCGATACGGACACCAAACTAACTCAAACCTTCACCAAATTTGTCCTACAATACCCTAGTACCTAGATGCATGCAAATATGAAGAGAAAACACAAAATTAACATGGTTTATGGACATTTACCTATTTGGTGAAAAATCAAGAAAACACCCAAGTAGGGGGGGTGTTCTTCCACTTGGTGATGCCCAAAAGCTTCCAAATTCCTTGATAGCAGGCCCTAACTAGTACCCTCTAGTGTAGGGGAGTCCAATGCAAGAAACTAGAGGTGATTTGGATCAAAATTGATCAAGTTGTGTAGGTTTGAAGAAATAGGGTTTTTCTAGGTTTAATTTCATGTAAAATGATCATGAATAAATGTGGGGGGTTTAATATAGGATGGTGGGCTGCCAAGAGGGGTCCTTGGCCGGCCATAGCAAGGGGGGGGGGTGTCCTAGGCTTGCTTCTAGGTTAAGGCAAGGACTTTCATGGTAAAGGCTTGATATTTTGAGTAAATCAAGCAAAATATCATATGTAAAATATCTAGATATTTATCTCACTTTAACCATGACCAAGTATCTATCCTCTTAGTCATTCTAGGTTAGTAACTAACCTCTAGATTAGGCTAAACTTGGTTAGGGGCTCTCATGACACTTAATAATAATTAAACAATAATAAAAACACATAAATCTAAATAATTCTAAATAATTCCTAGAAATTTACCAAAATACCCTTTAGGCTAAAAATCACTAATTTGGTGTTCTAAGCCTATGGCTAAGCTCACATGATCATGGTTAGTTTCTAGGTTATGAAATCTCTAAGGTTTACACTAGGGTTACACTAGTAAAATCACAAAGTCATAAGCCATGACTTAGAAAATAATTTTAATCTAACTAAAAATCACCAAAATTCATAACATGACTAAATCACCATTAATAAATAATAAAAATAATAAATTTTCAAAAATACCCCAATTTCAGAAAACTGGGTCTTACATACACGAAGCCCATGATGGTGTCTGCGGAGCCCATCAACCCGACCCAAAACTGCAAGACCGCCTTCGCCGAATGGGCTATTACTGGCCCACGATGGTTGCAGACGTAATAGATTATGCACGAAAGTGCAAAGCCTGCCAAATCCATGCCGACTTCATCCACCAGCCATCTGAATTCCTACATCCGACTGTGGCCTCCTGGCCATTCGAAGTACGGGGTATGGACATCGTCGGCCCAATTACCCCACCTTCGTCCAGAGGACACCGATTCATACTCGCAATCACCGATTACTTCTCCAAATGGGAGGAAGCCATCCCATTGGCAGAGGTGAAAACTTCAAACGTGATCAGCTTCCTTAAGCATCATGTCATCTACCGCTTTGGACTGCCCCGAAGGATCATTCACGACAATGGGCCACAGTTCGCAAGCTACGCATTTTATCGGTTCTGCAACAAGCACCGAATTCAGAACATTGCTTCGACACCCTACAACCCAGCAGCCAACGGGTTAGCAGAAGCATTCAACAAAACCATAATCAAGTTACTCAAGAAATTCGTGTCCTCTAACAAGCGCGACTGGAACGAGAAGCTCGGCGAATGCTTATGGACGTATCGCACCACAGTTCGAACAGCCACCGGGAATATACCATTTTTCCTGGTGTACGGGAGTGAGGCAGTTATCCAATTAGGGACTCAGATCCCCTCACTCCGCGTCGCCCTCACACATCAGTTGACGACAGACGAAAACCACCTTCGTCGACTACAGGAATTGGAGGCCCTAGACTAGGAACGCCTGTTAGCTCAACTGCGAATCGAACTATATCAGGCCAGAATCTCTGGAGCTTTCAACAAGAAGGTCAAGGTCAGAACATTCCAAGTAGGCGATTTCGTTCTGGCGGTTCGGAGGTCGATGGTTATGACGCATAAAACCGCTGGTAAATTCCAACCAAAATGGGAAGGCCCGTTCATCATCGAAGCTGTATTCTCTAACGGCGCCTACCGCCTCGCAAAGCAAAATGGAGACTTGCTCATGCTGTCCATCAACGGCAAGTTCCTGAAGAAATATTATGTCTGAAACAAAATCCTTGAGACATCTCAGAGTGTCGAGTTATGTACCTCCCCGTACTACTGAACTTACATTCTGGTTCCATACAACGAGTCATGTACCCGCTGGTACCTCTGAACTCATTCCATATTTTCCAATCATACGAGTCATGTACCTGCTGGTACCTCTGAACTCATTCCCACATTTTCTAATCATACGAGTCATGTACCTGCTGGTACCTCTGAAATCATTCCTATATTTTCCAGCCATAAGAGTCATGTACCCGCTGGTACCGCTGAACTCAAACTCATATTTTCCAGATCAACGAGTCACGTACCCGCTCGTACCGTTGAACTCACACTCACCATTCTCTAGATTCTCGAGTCATATACCCTCTCGTGCCGCTGAACTCACATCCACAACATCCCAGATTATCGAGTCATGTGCCCGCTGGTGCCACTGAACTCACACTTTCACAATATCGAGTCATGTACCCGCTGGTGCCTCTGAACTCACATCCCGGTCACGCTTTCAGATAGTAAGTCATGTATGATCATACCTCTGAACTTTCTTCCTATAAAAGATCCTCCCTCATGATCCACTACCCACACTTCCAGTGCACAAAAAGGGTAACGTGTCCACAAACTTCCAAAACGACCATGTCGATGCTACCTCTGAGTCATTTCACTTCCGCCAAAAACAAATCACCCCTACATAAAACTTCCATATCCTCATTACCTCTGAGCCGTTTTATGTACCCCCTCTTCATTGAGCCACTCCTGCCATGTCCTCCTTACCTCTGCGTGGGAAGGCTCCGTAGAAGAAACCTTCATACTTGCCATGTCCTCATTACCTCTGAGTAAGTATGTCGGTTCCCTTTCAACCTATTATTTGTACCCACAACCGGAGTACGACAAGGATAATAGGTCCACAAATGTACTATATTGACCACAAATGTCCTCTGTTGACCACAAATGTCCTCTGTTGACCACAAATATCCTCAGATGACCACAAATGTCCCCAGTCGACCACAGATGCTGTACTAGGTCTCCAGTACACGCCCATCCCTTCCCTATCATGCCTGGGAGCCCAGTTGCTCCTTGCCATTCTCTCGAATACCAAAAACTTCTATAGCTGTCTTATCGCGAAGTTGTTCTAGGTATCCCTCTCCAAAACTTGTTACTCATACCTAAAACCAAGGTACGCCCAAGGTAACAGGTCCACAAATAATCCTCCAGTAGGTTCAATTCCACAAACACCATGAGTACAAGAAAGAGAAGATGAGTTGAAACATGCTCATTTATTCAGAATTCAAAGTGCTACATCATTTGGGATCACATCCCTTACAAAATAAAAAAAAAGGAAAAAAAAAGAGAGAGCAAAAGAAACAGAAAACCGATCCCTGCTCCGGGGCACATAGCGCCGTGAGACGGTCCGTCAGCAAGGCAACCGACCGCTCAAACCTCTGTTTCGCTCGATGTTCCGCCTCTTGGGTCAGCACCGCCGCGTCCTCCAGATTTGCGTGAGCTTGCCAGTTGTCCTCAAATTTCTTGAAAGCCTGCACCAAGTTAACAGAAGATCGGGAAACCTTATCGGCCTCCCGAACGATTGACTCCTGTTCCGCATGAGCAACCTTCAGCTCCGACTCTAGGAAGGACAATTCCTTCTGAAGTGCGAGAATCCGCTCCTTCGTGTCAGCTATTCCATGAGAAGCAGCCTCTTTCCGAGCCCTACAAGCTTGACTTCGACGACCCAGCCTGTCATACAAAACGGAAAGCTTGTCAAGGTCCCCCTTCACAACTAGCCCGGCAGTGTCTCGAGGGAGCTTTATCCTATCCCGAGCGGCAATAAGGAAGCCCTGCTCCCGTTCAATCGTAGCAAGCAAGTCAGCTTGCCGTAACACCAGCAATCGGGTCACGAGCTGATCAGCCTCGCCAACTTGGGCTCCAGGAGCGCATCCAACCCCACCCCACCAGGAAGAGTCTTCAAAGTTTCAATCTGACCCCGAGCGCACCGCAGGGACAAAGAAAAAGGGGTCTCCCGTTCTACGGCAGCATCTACGCCCCTCTTTAAATGGCGATAGAAGATGTCGACCACATCCTGCGATACCTTGTCCAGAGCCTCCGAATAAGCCGGCATCAACGGGAGTGTAGCTGGCAACACTGAAGAAGACGTGACAGAATCTGCCGCTCCTACCACGAGGGAAACAAACTCCGTACGGAAGGACGCCTGAACAGCGGCCAACTCCTCTTCAGCAGCCTGCAGAACTTGAATGCTCGGCAGGGCCGAGACGTCAATCTCCGAAGCCGTATAAGCAGCGGAGGATGAGGCGGAGACCATCGCTCCCGGAACAAGCTCCACTCCCATCTGCCCGGAGCTGACGGGAGGCCCCTCGACATGAGTCAGTGAAGGAGAAGAAACGCTCCTTTTCCCCAGATCGCAGCAGGCCGAGCCTTCCCCAAGAACATCCGCTGTGGGAAGTAAAGGGTCCGGACCTGTAGGGCCAAGACAACCATGAATCGATTTGACCTGGAGGATATATTGATAGAGCAAATAAGCCCCCTCACTAGTCAATATTTGGCTTATCCTTACCAGCAGAAGAGTGTGGAGGCTGAGGTTCGCCTACGGCCACCACAACCTCTCCACCAGCGGCCTCCGAGTCGAATATAATAGACTCCTCCGCCCCGGCACCCTCAGGAGGGAATGCGACGAGATCGGCGTCGCCTTGCTAAAATCCAGCAATCTCGGAGACAGGCCTGAGGAAACCTTCGTCACCCTGGACCGAGGCCTCAGCAACTTGGGAGTCCTCAGCCGCCGCTGAGAGAGCCCCCACAGAAAGGACCACGGCACACATGCCACTAATCAAAGCAGCAAGGGCCCGATCAACTCCAGGGGCAGCAAACGGTTCATGAGAGCCTGGTTCGTCAGACGCCTACAAAGGAAAAATGATTAGGTCATATCTCTAAGAAAAAGAAAACCATAACAAGGAGATAGCTCCAACATAGTCTTACCTCAGGAACATCGTCGGTATCCTCACCCCTCTCCGTAATAAGTAGCCTACGAGGTCTGACCGCAGCTCTCTTTACGGAAAAGGCTACTCCTCCGTCAGCAGACTCATGCCTGCCTCGCTTACGCAAGGGATCAGGCACGGCAGGCGGTGGTTCTACCCTCACCCCCTCTGATACAGGTGGCAACTGATCTACCACCTCATCTAATACGACCGACGGTTGATCCGTCATCATCTCATCTGCCATGATGGGCTGTTGATCCGCCGCTGCTCCACTATCAGAAGAAAGAGAGTCCTCGTCGTCCCATTCGTTGCTTCCCTCAACTGTGTCAAAGGACTCAGAATCGGGCACGGGAACCCTATTCGCCCCTTTCTTCTTTGCCTTCGACACCGTAGCCCTCTCTGCCAAACGAGTGCCCACGATGAAGCTAGTCCTCTGGTCAAAATCAATAGGAGGCTGGTTTACCGTAACATGGTATAAGGCCGCCATATGCAAGATTTTCTCCAGCACGTTTGCAGCAGGAACTGAGAAACTAGTTCGAGTATGACAAGTGTCATAGTAGCTCCATGCCCTAATACCATCAAGGATGCTACCCTCAAATCCCAGACAGGAACTGGGATGCCCAAGGAATACTTGACTGTACCCAAATTGACGGGCAAACCTACTGGGTAAGTAGGGCTCCAGGTACACAGTGTTGCGGTTGCGATAAACTAAATGCGCCGAGCGGATGTTACGCAACCAGAAATGCATCTTCTCAGGTAAGAAATGAGGAGATCCAACGCCATCAACATGGACAATCCTCACTTCTTGGTCGGTTAAAACGGGGAACGGACACGAAGAAATCATATCCGTCTACCCTCGCCAGCATCCTCCGACGCGCCGGCACGGTACTATATTCCCAAGGCTGATGGCGATGTCTGAAAAGAAAAGCGTCGTCGACCGTAACGCCGTCTCCCATCCCAGGCCTCATCAAAGATCGATAATGCAACAACAGCCACCCCAGCAGGTAATGATAAGGCAGCTCTATACGTTCAAAGTCCATCACCACGTCACGAGCAATGACCTTGGACGAGAAGACGCGGAGACCATGATAAATGCTGCACACCATAGCGGGAAGAAGAGCCAGCCTGACCCCAAAGGCCAACTTCACGGCGGGAAGAATAAAGTGACGGTCGATCCTCTCGATGGAACCTGCCCCTTCCGAGACCACATAATTGCGCAGCCACACCATTAAAAAGCCTGCCAAGAGTGCCTTCTCTGACAGCCGTCGAGTAGCACAATAAAAATAGCTGAAGGAGTCAATCTGGCTCCCAAACTTGTCATCCTTAGACTTCGACCTCCTAGCAGTCGACACCAAGCCTTCTACTTCCCTAGGAGTTTGACGACCTCAGGAAGTAACTCGGCCAGCAACACTGAATTTAAAAAGATAGGAGACCCAAGAGTTGGTATGGGGAGTGTCCCCTTCCGAGCAATCATTTTTCTTGATGGCCGTTTGGTGGAAGGTACTATGGTGACATAACTGTTCTTGGTACACAGCGACGAAGCCTGGGAATCATCGATCTAGATCCTGGAACTCCTCGTTCGTTGGAGTGTACGCTTCGAAGGGCTCGTCTCCCCAGGAAAGCTTGGAGACAACATATATCTCATGGAGAGCGAGCCCCAACTCCCCTACAGGTGCGAAGAAAGTCCCTGTCCGATGGTTATACATCTCCAGAAGGGCCATGAACAACGGCTTGTTAATGGGCAATCCGTGGCTGGTACCCCGAATAGTATCATAAAGATTGACTTCTCGCAAAAATGCCTCGTAGTTTACAGAATCTACGAGGTCAGGTTAGCCCACGAGGGAATGGGGTATAACCAGCCCAGCAGTGCCAATCTACCAACAGGATAGGACCCTTTTCGAGCAAGCTGGCTCAGGAAGGTATCAGCCTGAGAAAATGAGAAGTTAGGACTGGGTGTGTTGGTGAAGGTACCCAAAGCTAACCCCATCACAGATCGATTGGCTGGATCCTTGATCGCGCGTACTGACCCAGTAGTTTTATTGTAACGGATGTTACCCACAAACATCCCCGGTCTGGTTGGAGTGAGGGGGTCTGTCATCTGCCTGTCCAACAAGATCATGTTGAACCATGCAAGAGGGAAATGACGCTTCATAATGGGGATATGAATCGGCGTCCTGTCCAGATTAAAATCCCAACTCTCAGAAATATCTAGCACTCGGGAGTTTTTTATGATCAATGCATCCCCAAAGAGGAAGACCGGCCTCAGATACTTCACATTTAGCTTTCCGGAGCTCATCATGTCACTAAGGAATTAGAAAGATTGAACCCTGATAACATTCAGTCGCTCCATTAAAGGCTCATTAACAAGGAGCTGCTCTGACACTTGACGAACTAAATCGACCCATCGTACATCCGTGGCAAGTTGATTCGAGCCAACCAGAAGTTTCCCCACAAGATTTACTGGCAGATTCGCTGAAGAGAGACGAAAGAAATAAGATTAGAAGATAGTCAAAACAAGAAGCATTTGAAAGATCATTTAAGTCTATGCAGCTCGGGTCATCACAGCCTCATGTGGCTCCGAGTCAGATGAGTCCATGCGGTTCGGTTCATCATAGCCTTATGTGGCTCCGAGTCAGACGAGTCCATACAAATCAAGTTCAGATGAGCTTATAAAGCTTCTGCAATTTGGGCTCGAAAGGGCCTATGCGGTTCAAGGTTCACATGGACTAAACAGACAAACCTAGGCGTTGATGCGGCTCGTATTCAGGTGAGACTATGCGGTTCAAAGTCCACGCGGACTCATGCGGCCCTGAACAGACAGACTCATGCGGCTACAAGCAGATGAGCTTATGCGGTTGAAAAGTGAACTACGCTTATGCGACCCAAACCAAAAATATATATACGGTTCAGATCGAGTATGATAAGCCCATGCGCCCCCCTGGGCGAAGTGGTTATACGGTCATATCGACGCACCTTGTACATGCAGCTTGTGCATAAATTATGCAGCAGAGCCATGGCAGTTAGGGTTCTAAGGCAATGCCCTTACCAGCAATAGGCTGATGAACGTCGGGATGAACAGAGTGAACAGCGGCCGGCGGAGGACAGGACACGTTCGTCGCCACAGTCGCGAGAAGCGACCGCCTTGCCATTCGCAGCCTTCGACGCAGCGACCTTCTTGGGAGCCATAGATGCTTGGGAGAGAAAGGAGTTAGAACAGAAAAAGATCGAAGAGAGCAAAGGAGATTTTACAGAAGGAAAGTATTTCTATTTATAGACAAGGAAGGAACGCCTCGATCCGCGTGCAACATGATAACCGACTCTTCGGTCATCGAGGTAAAACGGCTTAATAATAGCCTGACTCTTGGGATCCTGGCCCAAAAAGCGGCTCTTAAAATCTGACAGCAAATCAAGAGCATTAAATGCAGAAGATTTATAAAAGATTTGCACACATGGCAGAAAGACGTGACAAGAAGCTCATGCGGCCAAAACAGCCCATGCGGCTCAGAGGGTCTTGCGGTTGAGGTAATCATGCGGCTGGTCAAATCTATACGGCTAGGACAGAATACATCCATGCGGCTCTGGCATAATCATGCTTCTTATTCAAAGTATTTCAATTTTGCAAATTGAAAACTTTGAAGGGGGTCTTGTAGAAGCATAAAAAAGAAGAGAAAAATGATCCATACGGCAAAGGAGCCGCATGCGGCTCAGGAGTCCCATGCGGCTCAAACACATAGGCAGCTCGAGTGGACTCCATGCGGCCCGCAGAGTGAAGCCACGTGTCTTTTTAGAACGGCTGTACCCAACGTCATTCAAACACAATTAATGCTCTGACGGCTGACAGCTGACAGCTGACAGCCCTGACGTAAAGTAGTCATGATGACTGACACAAGAGCACTATCTTCCTAGGGAACTGGAGAAAATCTTCACGGCTTCGAGGCAAGTTTATACGGCCAGACTAGACGAGTTCACGCGGCCAGTACAGAGAAACCTATGCGGTTCAATCATGAAGGTCCCCCATGCGGCTCGGCCATGAAGAAATCCATGCGGCTCGGCCATGAAGACTCTCATACTGCTCGACCATGAAGACCGCCATGCGGCTCGGTCATGAACATATTCAGACGGCTCGGTCATGACAACCTTCATACGGTTCGAGTATAGAGACTATTCATGCGGCTCGGTCATGAAATCTTTCATGCGGCTCAGTCATGACGACCTTTATACGGCCCAAATATGAACGCTCCTCATACGGCTCAACAAGGATGACAGGACACGTGTCCTAAAGATAATCAAATTCTGGGTCAGATCCCAATAATTTGCGACACGTGGCAAGAGAATGAATTAAATTGATTCATTTAGATTTGCGGACATCAGCAAATCATCATGATGGAGATTTATTGCAATCAACATTAATTACTGACATGATATGGCATAATCCTCATTAAGGGCCAAGATCCTTTACGCTCAATATTAATGGCCCAGATTGATCATTTACCAGGCCGCCGCCACTTTGAGAATGGGCAATCATTGCAAACC
Organism: Iris pallida; assembly: GCA_029216955.1. Classification (NCBI taxonomy): domain Eukaryota; kingdom Viridiplantae; phylum Streptophyta; class Magnoliopsida; order Asparagales; family Iridaceae; genus Iris; species Iris pallida. The sequence goes on from JANAVB010003207.1 coordinate 38,344, forward strand.
CTAATGATGCCCCCACTATTATAAATAGCAAGGTGCCATTCCTTTGCAAAAGGATGCTTCCCCAATAATTAGAGAGAAAAATACACAGAGATCAATCCAGAGAGAGAGAAGCCAGAAGAGCAATACGAGGAGAGCAAGAAGAGCATTTCTTCGTCAACGCCAAGCATCTTGTTACAGGAGCCAAGGCTACGTCCGATCGTCCAAGGAGTAAGGCAGAGCTGCCGTCGCTTTCCCGAGCCTCTATCGTCACCCTCTAGAATCAAAAATAAATAATTGTACTTAGATTGCTGTACCTAGGTTTTTGTCCCTAGGCTTTCTTTGTACAAGCGAGTTTGTAACGTAACGTAAAGTAAAAGTCCAGTCCTCCCATAAAACTGTTTTGCTCTTTTATATTTCATGGCAAACAATACCTGTCTTTGATATTTATTGGCAAACATGCACGTTTAGAAGGGGAAGCCATGGTGGAGACTTTGATGGAGACTGTATTTACATCTTCTATCCACAGTGCCTCTCTCCATGACGATCACACTGTGAAGAGTTACCTCGGCGTAGATCCGTATGTGTTTTCAATTTGGCACATGTAATCACAATGCCTTTTGTAACAGATCCTTGTAATTATGTCTTTATGTAGTCTTTTATGTAATCGTAATGATTCTGTAGAAGACACTTGTCGCCATGATTAATAAAAAAGGACTTCTGAGCTTTTTATCTGTTTGTGACTTTGTCTTTGCTGTTAGCGTGCTTGACCACCTGCGCCTCTGCGCCTTGTATTATGCTGAGGTTTTTCATGCTTCTACAAGACCCCTTCAAAGTTTCCCAAACTTGGGTCAAGCTCGGGGTCAATGTCACGCCCCGACCCAAGAAATCGCTCGTCCTCGCTAGATTTCACTCGAATCATCGTCCTCGCTGGGCGTGATGCCGCACGAGCCTGGAGTTGCGCTCGTGCAAGGCAAGATAACAGGTTCATATAGTGTGTATCTCAAATTGATAACATAAGCAGTGGAAAAAAAATAGTATACAACAAGAATCTCTTTTATTGATAATGAACTAAAGATTACAAAGGCTTTGAATTGTCCAACTTAACATGCCAATTGGCTACAACGTTCATGATCTCTCTAGCTCACAAAGGATTACATAGTTCCATACATTATGCCTCTTTATAGCCAACAAGTAGTCTTCGGTCGAACATCTCCATGTTTCAAGTCCGAACGCCTATGCGGTAACTTCTCTTGAAACGTTAAAGGCTCCATGCCTCGGCGCGTCCAAGCCAAGCCCCGCCCCGAGCCAATCGTAACCTGAACCTGCACACAAACTAGTGGGGGATTAGTTCTTTCGTCCTCGCTACACTGATCAAGACCCACTCGTACCCAAACCAAACACTAAGTAATTCTAGTAAAACATGCAATATTATTTGGTGATCTTTCTAATTAGCCTTAGGATCAATTTTATGGCAATATCCAAGAATAGCAACTTATTATAATGTATATAACACCGTGTCCCAACGGCAGATACAGTTAGACATAATATGAACATAAACATAGTGATTGTGCTCATCTCCGTCCCATTTGCCTAGCCTGTAATGGTTAGAACTTTACATAAGAATTTATATAATTCACGTAACCAACCAACCATAACTTAGTCATATGCATAAGGGTGGCAGGCCCTGCGCCTGCACCCAACTCTAATCTCAGCCCTCTGGCCCTATCTATATGAAGGTCACGGTATTTCGTACCGTAATGGACTTTGCATCCTTATGTGTAAGCCTATGATCGCTCCAGTACGGGTTGCTAGCCCAGTACTTGAAGGATCCTAAATTTACTGATATCATAGGTTATCACAATACTGGCCGGTTGTAATTCGTCCTAATGATGTGCACCATAAATACTATACATAATTCCCTCATAGGCCGAACAGTCCCGGTGCCCCGATCGTAACCGTCCGAGGGAAGCCGTACCCGTGCACGGGCCATCCGAGTCCATTGACCATGCAATACACGCCTGTAGAAGCATAGAAAAGAATAAAGAAAGTCCTATGCGGCTTCGACAGAAGGATCCCCGTGCGGCTCAGGATCCCCATGCGGCTCAGAAGTCCATGCGGTTCAGAGATCCATGCGACTCGGATAGATCCATGTGGCTCAGAAAGAAGAAACGTAGCCTTCAACAGTTCTTCTCTACATTCGGCTACATTTAATGCCCTGACGGCTACTCTGACAAATAACAGCTGTGACAGCTCTGACATAAGGACGTAATAATGACTCTGACATAATAGCGTGAATCTAAGAAAGAGGAGAAAATCTCCTTACAGCTGGCAAAATCTACCAAGTCCCGAGGCCACTCCATGCGGCTGCCCATCTGCATGCGGCTGCCTATCTTTATGTGGCTGCCCATCTGCATACGGCTGCCTATCCCCATGCGGCTGCCTAGTACCATGCGGCTGCCATCTGCATGCGGCAGCCTATCCCCATGCGGCTGCCCAGCGCCATGCGGCTGCCCATCTGTATGCGGCTGCCCATCTGCATGCGGTTACACATCTCCCTGCGGCTGCCCATCTGCAAGTGGCTGCCTATCCCCCTGCGGCTGCCCATCCCCTGCGGCTGCATATTTCATGCGGCTGAGAAGACCCCCCCCATATACGGCTCGGCCAAGACAGTCCAGTTGAGACACGTGGTGCTCTTCGCTACAATTGAGACACGTGGCTGTCTTATCTTCCCTGGAATTATGGGTGCCAACAAATCCCAACAAAATAAGATTTGTTGCGATCATCATAATGGCCCAGATCAAATCAAATCAAGTAAATTGGACACGTGGCAGGCTATCACAAATCACGAATATTCATGGCAATCAACATTTATTGCCTACGAAGATTTGATGCAATCACATTAATTGTTCAAATATTATTATATTCAAGATGAACGGCCCAGATTTATTGATCCTTAACTGCCAACTTCTGAAGGAGGCAATCATTTGTAAACCCTAATGATGACCCCACTCCTATAAATAGTAAGGTGCCATTCCCTTGTGAAAAAGGACAATTCTCTTATTACATAAGCAGTAGAGGGGAGAAGAACAGAAAAAGCAAAAAAAGGAGAGAGCACTACAGAGACATCCAAAGAGCCAACAACCGAAGGCGCAGAGGAGTCTCCCCACACGTCCAAGAGCATCTCTTCACCAGAGCCAAGGCTACATTCGATCGTCCAAGGAGTAAGGCAGAGCTGCCGTCGCTTTTCCGAGCCTCTACCGTCACCTCCCAGAAAAACTAAACAATTGTACTTAGATTGCTGTACCTAGGTTTTCATCCCTAGGCTTCTTTGTACGAGCGAGTTTGTATTATGAAGTAAAAGTCCAGTCCTCCGATATAATTGTTCTGTTCTTTTATAATCAATGGCAAACACGATGGCGACTCTACTAGGGACAAACTTCTCCACGGCAGAGAAGTTGGTGACGCAATCGAATGCAGCCAAACTTGGCTCCACACTATAGAAGATGGTCGTCCGCTTCGACCAACAGGCGTTTGAAGAAATGTTCTCCGACGGGAGCGCTGGCCAGGTCCAGAAGCGAACCCGCACAAAGAAAGCTCGCGGGGAGTGGAGGCCAAAATTATTTGCTCCTTCCCAAGCTCTGGACGGAGTATTCTCTGCTGCCCAAGACGGCAAAGGCAACTCTCATGCGGCCCCACTTCAAGCCATAGAGGACTCTGCTGTGTCCAAGTCCGGCAGAGGAAAGCACTACGATGCTGGACTTGCAGGGGCAAAGAGTGATTCTATGTGCTCCAGAAAGAAGCCGAACAAAGGCACGAGCCGCAGGCTGAACATTCATGCGGCCAAGATTGCCAGCCGCATGTATGATGTCCATGCGGCCGAAACTGCAGCCGGATGCAGAATACTTATGCGGCCGAGACTTCCAGCCGCATGAAGAAAGCCCATGCGGCTACGATTGCTAGCCGCATGAAGACTGTTGATTCCAGCCACATGCTGTCTGCTCCATACGGCTCTGGCTCAGTCTTCGATCGCCTCTCCTATGGTCCTGATCTATCTGACTCTCTGTAACACCACTCAGACTCTTCCTACAATGTGCCTTCACGTACTAGAGTGAAGAAGTCTAGGGCAGCACGTGCTTAGCGAGCTCAGTCTGCTGTCCCGACCTCTGACCATCCGAGCGCTCCACATACTGTTATACGGGCCTCCGACGGGAAGATGTACAGAACCACTCGAGTCCAGCCCCCAGCAGCAAACGGACAGAGTGGTTCCCAAAAGTCTTCCAAAACTAAGGGAGCAAACATGGTCGTTCAAGACCCATCTGACTTGTGTGAGGTTATCCTCCACAAACACAAGGAAAGAGAAGAGGCCTCGGTGTGCAAAGAGTCCTCTCACGGACATCACTGCACCCAAATCATTGTCAACTGCTCTTGCAACAACGTGATAGTACGAGAAGACCGACAATCCGTCTTCCAAAGATTACAACAGCCGAGCTCGGGGGATGAGGCACCTCCCGTTGTCTCTTGTAACTCTACTCAGAAAATCCCCGCCGATGGAAGAGGGAAGAATATAAATGTTTCCATCCTGAAGATTTCGACCACTGTGACTAAGAAACTGTCGTCTAAACGGTTGTCCACCACCGGAGTTTTCCAAGGTACCAGTTCAAAGACGAAATCTGCTGTAGTGGAAGATTTATCATCCACATTACTGGGGGTTGCTGGAACTGGAGGTAGCACTCCTCCGAACATCCACGACAATCTGATGTTCCAAGGAGACGAGCCTGGGGAAACAACTCTTCCATCAGATACAGCAGCTGTCGACGTCTCCGAGGACGTCCACGGCTCTCAAGATGAAGCAAAGTCTGAAGCTGGGGGTACTATTCCTTCTGAGTCTGAACCAGAGGAGAATATTCCCACATACCCGGATGACTTCTCGGTACAGGGGTATGATTCGGAGGGCACGTCATCCACCGTCCTTTCCACTTCTACTCATGCGAGGATGACATTCATGACAAACGACGAACAAGATGGTCCCAGTGATCGCCAACGCATCGACACTCTGGAGGCCATACTGCGCACTTTGGTCAAATCGGTGGATAGGATTAAAGCAGCTCTCCCTACTCTGCAAGGAGGGACATTTGGCCAAACAAACTTGGGTCCCGCGGTCAATGCAGACTCGAACTCAGCAGCACCAAACCTGGGCATTAATCCTCCTGAAATGATGGCTCCTACCAATGCAGACGAGGCCAGGGAAGAAGAGAGGTCCAGGAGCTCCGGGCCATGTTCTATGCCCGAGAAAACTGCCAAGACCTCAGGATACGACAACTGTATCCCACTGCGTGGAGAGATGTTCCCTTCCCACCAAAGTATAAACCATTCCACATCAATCCATATGATGGAAAGACCTCCGCAAGTCGGTATATTACTTACTTCGAGGTTACCATCGACCATCTGCCCCATGACGATGCCATCCTTACACGATTATTCATCGGGGCATTGGAAGGGGTCGCCTTCGACTGGTACCGCAATGTGCTAGAAAACTGCATCCACTCCTTCGCCAGCTTCAAGCGCATGTTCATGGAGAGATTCTACGAAGTAGGATAGGATGTCACAATGTCCACCCTCATGGACGTCGTTCAAGGGGAGAAGGAGCTGACAAGGAACTATATTGAGCAGTTTTGCCAAACCGTAATGAAGTTGCCGTCCGGTAATCCGGATTCCTCTTTAATTGAAATTTGCCAAAAGAGACTGCTCCCAATGATCAGCCTCTGGATGGACGAAAGTCAATTTAAGGACTGGAAGACGTTTATCATCAGTGCCACAAGCGCCGAAGACAGGTTGAAGAAGGCTCGCCAACTGTGATTGCACATCTCGGAGGGAGAGGAAAAGGGAAAGTGCCCTAATACCAACAACAACAATGGTGGTAACGCCTCCAATAATCGAGACAACAAGGGCAAGCAGGCTATGGTGGCCGATACAGCCCAGAAACCTGAGTCAAAACCGGTAGACAAGCAATGGCCGCAAATGACCTACTCCTTTGAAGACGGCCATGTCAAGCCCATCTTGGACATGCTCATACAAGGAGATAGAATTCACCTTCCTTCACCAAGACGGGAACCTCGGCCGGCAGAAATGGAGAGCCCGAAGTACTGCCATTACCATCGCTACGTCCACTATGCTACACACGACTGCTACCAACTAAAGTGATACATCCAACATCTCATCGATTTGAACGCTCTGGCCATTGATTTCGAAGAAGTGACCATGGCAGCCAATATGGTGTCAGTAGAATTCGGCAGCTTCCCTCCAACAGAGGCTCAAGACGGTGTGATACCCATCCCTCGGGCGACAATGGAGATTGCTAATCTTCCACCTCCTCGAGATCAGACTGCTGGTCTAGTGCCCCTCACCACATCACGAGGGGAGGTCATGTGGGTCCATCCAGACTTGGTATATGAAGTGACTCAGTCCACACCACCCTCCATTGGCAAGAAAAAGAATGGAAAAGTTAGATCCTGCCGCACAATCTCGGTAGACGTCGAAGAAGCCACAGCTGTCGTCACTCGGTCTGGTGCTCCATCCCAACCTACACCAGATAACTCGGCTGAAGAACATCAGCCAGCTACTGCTGACGCTCCGGGACTTTTTCAACCTCCGACGACCGATAAGCCTAGGCCGAAGGAGACCCGCTTTGACAAATCCCTCCAAAAAGAGGCATCTCATGGGCTGGAAAGGCCCTACAACTTTGACATCCTGGCACAATTGGCCAACACACCAGCCAAGTTGTCATTATATGAGCTCCTGAGACTCTCTAAGGATGTTCGCGTGGCTTTGAGTGAGACACTCCAGAATGCCGACGCATATCTAGCTCAAGTCAACCTCACGGGAGAGAGCCCGCCTGCAAATCTCCAAGACAACGCTTGTACAGGAGCGATACACAGCATTGTCTTCACTCCACAGGATATGCTCATCAAAACTAATCTGCATGATCGTCCATTACACTACACTGGATACATCGGTGACGTAAAGGTTGATCGGATGTACATTGATCCTGGTTTTTCCATAAGCATCATCCCGAAGGGTCTGTTACATCATCTCCGTATCCCTATGCATCGCCTGACGCCGACAAGCACCGCCATCAGCGGTTTTAATTCGGACAGGAGCTACCCAATTGGAAAGATTCGTTTAAAGTGCCAAATTGGCGACCTTAGTCAGAAGTGACCTGTTACGTCATAGATGCGGACACTTCCTACAATATCCTCCTGGGCACCTTTGGACACATGATTACATGATCGTGCCTTCCATGCTGCACCAATGTTTCAAGTATGTCGACAAATACGGTTTCGTGAGGACAAAATTTGTCGACATCGATCCCTTCAAAGGGGTCAAATCTTACTACTCAGACTCCTGCTTATACGAAAAGTCGAAAAGGCACCTTGGCGAAGGAGATGTGCAAGCTCGAACTGAGACAGCCACAGGATCAGAAGAACCTCTGACGATCCACCTCCAAGCTCGCAAACCTGGCAAGACCGTACCCCTTACGGCCGTTCTGCGTAAGGATACAATCAGCCTCTCAGCACAAGAGGGGATTTCTTTACCTTCTCTCTTTGCTCGAATTCCCTGTTGCCGACTTTGCTCTTCGTCTTCTTCCTTCAACGATCGGTAATGGCTCCTATGAAGGCTGCTGCTGCTACGGGCAAGAAGGCCGCATCATCTTCTGCGGCAGCGAAGGGCAAGAAGATCGCGTCTTCATCGACTGCGGCTGCGAACATGGCGGCTCCTCCGTCGGCTGGCGTGCCTGCTTTTCACCCCGACGTCCACCCGCCTATTGCTGGTAGGATTCCTTAACATGAACCGCCATGGCTACGTCGTATATTTTATGTGCGAGCCTATATTCCAAAGCATGCTGTGTGTCCGACTCATGGGGCCGTATGGGGGTATGACCCAGGTTTGAGCTGCATGAAAGTGGTTACATAACTACTTCTTTATCAAGGCC
>JANAVB010003208.1:0-45739 GCA_029216955.1 Iris pallida
ATTATCTAGGGAGAATTTAAATTCTCTCAATTCCTATCCTAATGGGAATTCCCACCTCCTATCTATAGGAGAGGTACTCCTCCACAAATCTCAACCCATAAACCACAAATTTCTCCAACACATCGTGTATCGTGTCGGTGTCCTTTCCCAATCCACTATATTCTATATGGAACAAATACATCGTTCTCCATCCCGGGTTTGACAAGTCCGAACCTCCTCGCCTAACCTCGACCATCTACCACCCATCTCCGTCACCGCCCTCATCCAACACCACCGTGGCCAACACCGCTACCCCTATCCCCGACTCCTCATCTCCTACCAGTCCTTCCTTGTCCATATGCCAACAACCCCATGTCAGCCACCCTCGGCCACTCCGTCACCATAAACCACCTTCTCTGGCCGCAACCACCACCACTTCTTTCCGTTCGCCTCTACTCCCAGAAACACCAACCCGACCAATTTCTGGCAAAAACCACCACCATCTCCGACAACATCACCGACCTAACCACCATCAACAGAAGGAGGAGGAATAGAAGAAACCCTCACATCGGAGTCCTCCGTATCACCGCTGTCGAGCGCCTCGCCACCACCAGCACCGCTCTGCCTCGCCCACGATAGCGCCACGGTGGGATCCTCGTCGCCAGGGTTTTGCCGTCACGACCTCGGCTACGACAGCGGTCGAAGCCCCGGCCGTCGTCGTCGAGCACGCCGATGGAGGACCGTCGCTGCCGAAGTCGCCTATCCACCGCCGCCAGTAGCCCTAGGATCGCCGCCCGGAATACGCCGCAACCACGACGCCGATCGCTCCCATCCGGCCGTCGGGAGCCATCCGTCGCCACTGGCGACCTCTCCCTTCCGAATCCACAGCCAGCACCAACACGCCGCCCTCCGCCGGAGCTTGGCCGGAGCCGCCTAGGTGAAACCCCCTTCACTTTTTCCCCCTCTCGAATTCTCTCTCTCTCTCTCCGCCCCTTTCTAATTTTTTGGGTTTCACTTCTGAGCAAACAGCTCGAGTGCTTTTATAGGAATGAGTTATTATTTTATTATTATTATTATTATTATTAATATATATTACTTCTGTCATTATTATTATTATATTTATTATTATTAGCATTATTATAACTCATATTATTATCATCATTTTTATTATTATTATTACTGTTTTTACTATTATTATTATTATTATTATCATTATTATTATTATTTCTAAAACTGGCTTAGAGTAATTAGTATTTTCACAAGTAATACCATTTGTATTAGTAAATTATTTTCATGAAAATATGACTCTTAACAAAAGTTAGGTTTTTGCCTTACCAAAATTCTAGGATTATTTTGTACTTGCCTAAAGGTATTTATTTTTATGAAATATTGATTTCCAACCTAAAATGTTATTTTACACAAACTTAGTCTTTAGCCTAAAATGAATTTTGTTATGTACAAGTATTTATGCGAAACTATTTTCAAAGACTATAAATATTTTCAAAATAGTATCTGTCTCCACAAAATTCTCCTCAAACAAATCACCCATGATCGTGACTAATCATGACTAGTTCATATTCCTAATTCCTCGCCACTTCAGGCCTCTACCTATCGACCATGGCTATCGGACAACTCGGAACTTGTCGCAACATCGCACCACACCGGGCCCGCTACCAGGCAAGATACCTTGCCATTATACAGTTTATTTTTAGTTGCATTTATTTACATATCAATGTTCATTTATTTCTAGTTCTTGATTACTGCATGCTCAGTGATATTAGTTGTACCTTGTTATTTACCCTTGATTGTATATGGACTTAGAGTTAAAGGACTACCACTAGCTTAGTGCATTGCATAGACTTTGACACTGTTGTGCCACGAGATGTGTGAGTTATGAGTAGCATATAGTCTACGGACTTACGTGTTGGCTGATCACTGATGCGTGCAGGACATGCGTTAGGTCTAACTGTCAATAGTTGTATGTTAGAAGACTTGACGGTTAGTAGTGTTACATGGTCGTGGATGCGACATGATAGGTATATTGGGTGGGAAGAACATTTCCTTATCGTATGGGCTTCGATTGCACTTTCTTTGTAACCCGGAAGCTCCGCTGGAGATACGGGTATGAGCCTCTCAGGTTGGCCACTGTCGTTTTTGAACGTCATGCTCTTAGGTCTCTGGTGCCCAAGTGGGGACTATACCAGATCCCATTTACAGCCAGGGCTCATGCGACGAAAGGTTTGTTCTCACTGTATGTTCACTTTAGTTTGGTTAGATTACCTTATAGTGTCTTGTCACTTTCTTTGATTGTGGCATTTTTATATTCAGTATTTATATGGCATGTTTATTGTATCTTGTTACGTCCCTCTGAGGACCTGGTTATCTCGCCAGGTGTGTGTGTTCTTGTCTTTCGCAGGTGTTCTAGTCGTGGCCATGATTGTCACTATTCTCCGAGGATGATTGCGCTTTGATCGTCTTCGCTTCGCTCGCCAAACTCATTGTATTTTTCATGTATTTTTCCTTACTTGTTGGTAGTGGATTTGTCTTTGCCCAATGATTGTACACATGACAAATTCAAAGTTGCTTTTATATCATGATTTATCTGTGGATGAGATTTAGTACCTTGGTTACTGCATTTTATAGCTTATGTATATACGAGGGTCCATATATACTTCATATGTATATAACTGGCATGGTTATGTCATAGTCCTACGTATTTTGGGACTGGGGCGTTACATATTTTTGTGGTGGCCCATGCAGGTCTAGTTTGCCATTTCGGTTACATGATTGAACCAAACGGACCTGCAATATAGGATTAGAGTTTAGAATCTCATCCACTTACTTGACTTCAAATTCCGAACTCTCGTTCGACCTCCTTGATTTGTATCTTGCTTGACTCCTTCTACCGTAAAGTCTTAGTTCGTGTTTAGTAAGATGACTAAACTAGTATATGCCCATAGGTTAAACACATGGCTAGATGGATTGCATTGGCAATTAATATGCATTGGAATTTTATTTGAGTTATAAAGGAATTTATTTTTCTAGAAAGTATGATTTTAATGATTAGTTAATTTCAAGTTGGGTAGTAGCATATTACCACCTTCAATGGATAGTTGAAATTTTATTTTGCTATTACAAGGTGGTATACACAAGAGGACAGCTAGAACGCGAAAACAAATTTATGATTTATGATTGCAAAATAGTTTATGATTTATTGGGATATGAAACCGATTTGAGAAACATCTTTAAATTGTAACACATGATTTACGGTTAAGTTCAAGTTTGGATTGTAAAAGTTTACCTCAAAATTTATTAAAGAGTTTTTATAAGTTATGATTTTGTAAACGACTAGAGAATGTGGAGGGTTATGATTTACGGTTTATTAGAGAACTTGAGATTTTAAATTGATTCTACGATTTACGAATTATAAGTATTTAATTTGAGCTTGAAGAGATAATGGTAAAAATTTTGTTTAAAATATTTCTGGAAAATATGAAATCGACTTTGAAGGAAAAGTTTAAATATTAAATTTGCTCATATGATTATGATTTATAAAGATATTTAGATTTCGAGTTTAAAACCTTCATTTTGAGATATTTAAAATTTTGGAAAAAAGGAGAATTACTTTTGAAGAGTAGTTGTGACTTATTGGAAGCTAGATATACACATTTGAAGGATATATAATTAAATTCGGGAGTTATTTTAAATGTTCCATTTTATAGTATGAAAGTCGGCTGATAAACTTATTTAAAGATTTAGTTTAAGATTTGGAAAAAAAGGGTTATTATTCAAGTTGCGATATACAAGGGTTGTTTCGAGATTGACTAGAGATTTAAAATTTTGATTAAAGTTGACAGTCTAAGATAATTGAAATTTTGGCGAAGTATCTTGAAAATTTTATTGAGAAACTTTCGAGGAACTTAAAATTTTAGGTTAGATCATATATTGGTAGAAGACCAAGAAGCAAGTAGGGTCACCCTAGTAAGATAGAAGTATACCACATTAGATTGTCGTGCCACCTATGACTATGATATTGCATATACACAAGTATAGTTAGTCATCGACCAAACCGATGAACATATCTTTGACTTACTCGACCATTCCTCAAATCTAGATCATTATTTATGACCATCTAATTGTTTGAAACTTAGAAATGATTAGAGTCGTTCCCTTGACCATACCCTTACCTATGAGACTATTTTCTCTCTAGAAACTGCGCCTCTAACTTATCTTAACTTGATCTACGAGATTTTCTAAATTATCTTTATTTCGTGCTTTAAACCTTTTATTTTGGTGCATTAATTAGTACCTTATGAAAAACCCACTTTCTATTTTGATCATTTGGCGTCCCTATCGTGACTTCAATATTTGGAGCACAACACTAGACTTTTCCTTCCAACAAATTTCACATGCAAAACCTAGACGAGCTCACCTTCATGTAGGTATATCATGTCCTACTAAAACATGTCCCCTTGTACTCTATTTTTATGGTACGACTTTCGGATCATAAAGACTAAACTATAACCCTTACCATGGCACCGATATACTTTTGACTACGTATATTGGGCTCAACCATGACTCAATCTTTCGACCCAATATATAACGTGATTCCTTAAATGCTTAACTTTGTGTTTTATCTTGATTACTTAGACTTTTTTCATTTATTTTCATGTCTTATCTCGATTCACTTAGACCCAATATCTTTTCGCTCTTCAATATTGCAACCCTTACCCTTCTCTCTCCCAATTAAATTACTTCGCTCATATTCACTATGTTACCTCTGTGGTTATATAGCCATGTCCCTTGTATGATTTCCTTGTGCGAATATGAAATTTGATCATGACATTCTTGGGTTAGTAGAGGTAGATTAGAAGGCCCCACAGCATGGATAAATAATTACGAGATTACGAGGTATAAATGGGACATAATTAATTATGCGATAAATCCTAGAGTGAGGAATGTGATATAATGTTTTGATCAAATAATATGATCAAGGGTAGATATACTCCTCGACTAACAAAGAGGATATTGAGGTAATCAAATATTGAGTATGGAATTTCTAAAGGCTTGGGTGGTTAAGAACCAAATTATATATTAAATTTATGGATGCAAATTTTTGATAAGGACAATGTTGACGTTGCCTTCGATAGCATAGGGTGTTATGATGATATTAGCTTTCAAGGATGACCAATTATTGAAGAAAGAAACCTTTATACTTTGATTAAGTTCTAAAAAGAGTATGAATAAGAAGTTAAGAAGAGTTTCATTTCTACCATCAAGAAACTGAGATTGGCAAATTCAAAAAATTTCAAGAGAGACTAATAAAAACTTTATAAAAATTTTAATTATGATGATAGAAGATTAAGTATGAAGGTATACTGTTAGTTTACGAGATTATCGAATATTGAAGATGGACTTTTTGGGTACCTATGGATGCATTGTACGTTGACCAATAAATACAAATTTGTAGTAAGAAGATTTTAACTGTTACTTGGGCCAAATTGGTTGAACGTTTTGGAATTTTTAAAATTTAAGAGAAAATTATAACTTGGGAAGATATATATAAGTGAGCTAGTATAAGGGAGATTATGGATTCAAAACTTGAGACTATTGAAATTCTAGGACGAGATAGAGGAATTTAGAGTACAATTATGATCGAAATTATTTTGTTAAAATTTTAAGGGAACGTGGTATGAAAGTAAATTTTTGGAAAGAACAATTTATGATAAGAGAGATTACATGAATATGGACGATATTAAGGATTAAGGAGTTTATTACCTACTTATGAGGTTGCTTTTCAGGTTAATGTTAAGGTTGATCGAGCTTAGTCATTGATTGATTGGTATGATCGAAATCTTAAACCATCGAAATTTTTTTTAGTCGATCAAATGACATATTGCCATTAAAATGTCGTTTCATTCTCGTCAAACAATTGATTGCCTTTTTGTTCAATATGAATCAAATTCTTATCGATTAAACTGCTTCTATCCCCATAAGCCTACCTACCCTAATTTTTCCTAAATTTTGAGGACGAAATTCTTTTAAGTTGGGTAGGATGTAAAACCCCTAAATTTCTACTATGATTTTTTATTTTTGTTTTGTATTCATTTTGTATTTCGTATCTATATGTCGCACACGAGTTCGCTTTGTCGTATTTATGAAGCGTGCGAGATTTGCGTTCGTAAATTCTCGACGACTGCGAATACGTGTCGAGGTACATATGTTAGAAAAATATTTTTATTATATTATAAAATTTATTTTTCTCATGTTCAAATAATATGTGATAAATATTTGTAATTTCTAAAAAGAGTTATTTGTTCGTCGTTTAAAAATGAGTGGTGATTTGAAAATTTGTGGTTTATATGAAATATTTCCAAAAGATTTACGAAATGTGATATTTGTCTATTAATAAATTTTGTTATTTATAAAAGCTAGTTCATAATTAATATTTAAGTATTTATCACGATTTTTGAAATTAATTATTACTATATTTATTTAAATACGAAAATGATATTTGAGATTTTGTTAATGATAATATTTGATTAAATATGGTAAATTAAATTGCAAAAGATTTTATTGACTGTATTTAAATTATTTTAAATTAAGTATAGAATGAATTTAGATTTGATTTGATTTGGATTGATTTAGTTTAAATCAAATTTAAATATAGTATGATATTATCTAGGGAGAATTTAAATTCTCCCAATTCCTATCCTAATGGGAATTCCCACCTCCTATATATAGAAGATGTACTCCTCCATAAATCTCAACCCACAAACCACAAATTTTTCCAACACAGCGTGCATCGTGTCGGTGTCCTTTCCCAATCCACTATATTCTATATGGTACAAATACATCGTTCTCCATCCCGGGTTCGACAAGTCCGAACCTCCTCGCCTAACCTCGACCATATACCACCCGTCTCCGTCACCGCCCTCATCCAACACCACCGTGGCCAACACCGCCACCCCTATCCCCGACTCCTCATCTCCGACCAGTCCTCCCTTGTCCATATGCCAACAACCCCATGTCAGCCACCCTCGGCCACTCCGTCACCACAAACCACCTTCCCTGGCCGCAACCACCACCACTTCTTTCCGTTCGCCTCTGCTCCCAGAAACACCAATCCGACCAATTTCTGGCAAAAACCACCACTATCTCCGACAACATCACCGACCTAACCACCATCAACAGAAGGATGAAGAATAGAAGAAATCCTTACCTCGGAGTCCCCCGCATCACAGCTGTCGAGCGCATCGCCACCACCAGAGCCGCTCTGTCTCGCCCACGATAGCGCCACGGTGGGCTCCTCGCCGCCAGGGTTCCGCCGTCGCGACCTCGGCTACGACAGCGGTCGAAGCCCCGGCCGCCGTCGTCGAGCACGCCGATGGAGGACCGCCGCGGCCGAAGCCGCCTATCCACCGCCGCCAGTAGCCCTAGGATCGCCGCCCGAAATACGCCGCAACCACGGCGCCGATCGCGCCCATCCGGCCGTCGGGAGCCATCCGTCGCCACTGGCGACCGCCCCCTTCCGAATCCACCGCCAGCACCAACACGCCGCCCTCCGCCGGAGCTTGGCCGGAGCCGCCCAGGTGAAACCCCCTTCACTTTTTCCCCCTCTCGAATTCTCTCTCTCTCTCTCCGCCCCTTTCTAAATTTTTTAGGTTTTCACTTCTGAGCAAACAGCTCGAGTGCTGTTATAGAAATGAGTTATTATTTTATTATTATTATTATTATTATTAATATATATTACTTCTGTCATTATTATTATTATTATTATATTTATTATTATTAGCATTATTATAACTCATATTATTATCATCATTTTTATTATTATTATTACTGTTTTTACTATTATTAGTATTATTATTATCATTATTATTATTATTTCTAAAACTGGCTTAGAGTAATTAGTATTTTCACAAGTAATACCATTTGTATTAGTAAATTATTTTCATGAAAATACGACTCTTAACAAAAGTTAGGTTTTTGCCTTACCAAAATTCTAGGATTGTTTTGCACTTGCCTAAAGGTATTTATTTTTATGAAATATAGATTTCCAACCTAAAATGTTATTTTATATAAACTTAGTCTTTAGCCTAAAACGAATTTTGTTATGTACAAGTATTTATGCGAAACTATTTTCAAAGACTATAAATATTTTCAAAATAGTATCTGTCTCCACAAAATTCTCCTCAAATAAATCACCCATGATCGTGGCTAATCATGACTAGTTCCTATTCCTAATTCCTCGCCACTTCAGGCCTCTACCTATCGACCATGGCTATCGGACAACTCGGAACTTGTCGCAACATCGTACCACACCAGACTCGCTACCAGGCAAGATACCTTGCCATTGTACTGTTTATTTTTAGTTGCATTTATTTACAAATCACTGTTCATTTATTTCTAGTTATTGATTACTGCCTGCTCAGTGATATTAGTTGTACCTTGTTATATACCCTTGATTGCATATGGACTTTGAGTTAAGGGACTACCACTAGCTTAGTGCATGGCATAGATTTTGACACTGTTGTGCCACAAGATGTGTGAGTTATGAGTAGCATATAGTCTACGGACTTGCGTGTTGGCTGATCACTGATGCGTGCAGGACGTACGTTAGGTCTAACTGTCAATAGTTGTATGTTAGAAGACTTGACGGTTAGTAGTGTTACATGGTCGTGGATAGGACATGATAGGTACATTGGGTGGAGAGAACATTTCCTTATCGTATGGGCTTCGATTGCACTTCCGTTGTAACCCGGAAGCTCCGCTGGAGATACGGGTATGAGCCCCTCAGGTTGGCCACTGTCGTTTTTGAACGTCATGCTCTTAGGTCACTGGTGCCCAAGTGGGGACTATACCAGATCCCATTTACAGCCAGGGCTCATGCGACGAAAGGTTTGTTCTCACTGCATGTTCATTTTAGTTTGGTTAGATTACCTTATAGTGTCTTGTCACTTTCTTTGATTGTGGCATATTTTATATTCAGTATTTATATGGCATGTTTATTGTATCTTGTTACGTCCCTCTGAGGACCTGGTTATCTTGCCAGGTGTGTGTGTTCTTGTCTTTCGCAGGTGTTCTAGTCATGGCCATGATTGTCACTATTCTTCGAGGATGATTGCGCTTTGATCGTCTTCGCTTCGCCCGCCAAACTCATTGTATTTTTCATGTATTTTTCCTTACTTGTTGGTAGTGGATTTGTCTCCGCCCAACGATTGTACACATGATAAATTCAAAGTTGCTTTTATATCATGATTTATCTTTGTGGATGAGATTTAGTACATTGCTTACTGCAATTTACAGCTTATGTATATATACGAGGGTCCATATACTTCTTATGTATACAGTTGGCACGGTTATGTCCTAGTCCTACGTATTTTGGGACTGGGGCGTTACATATATATATATATATATATATATATATATATATATATATATATATATATATATATATATATATATAGGAAGGATAGGCATCCCCGCACTTTTTGCATCCCCAAATACCCCCCTTATTTACACCGTTGGATAGTGCTTTAAGTCATCTAATCTTAACCGTTGATTTACCAATGGTTAAGATTAGATGACTTAAAGCACATCTAACGGATGTGAACATGGGGATGCATGGGGATGCAAAAAGTGCGGGGATGCATATCCTTCCTCATATATATATATATATATATATATATATATATATATATATATATATATATATATATATCTAAAAAAAAAAAAAAAAAAAAAAAAAAATATATATATATATATCTAACTTTTTCTCTCTCCTATAATAAACACACACACCCACCCCCCTCCACCTCACAGCACACCTCACCACCCCTTGGCCGCCTTCATACACTCTCTCTATTCCCTCTCACTAAATATCTCTCCTTCTCTCTCTCTTTCTATATATTAAATCACACACACACTCACATATTTAACTCTCTCCCTCTCTCCTTACACAAGACACACACACCCCCCTAGACCCCTACAGCCGAACCCCCTTAAGCCGAGCATTACCACCATCATCACCATCATTCTCCTCCCTCTCCTCCTACTTCTCCTCCTCCACTCCATCTTCATCACCAACATCACCACTACCACTCCCACCATGCACCACCACCACCATAGCCTTCACCATCACTTCCACCCACCGCTGCCGCCGTCGGCGTGCCACCGTCGTGCCCCGGCCTGGCTTCCTTCCAACAATGCTGTGACAGCAGCAGCAAGCAAACGCGAGCGCTGGCAGCAGCAGCGTGCGCACAGCCGCGCACGCGCCGCCTGCCACGCGCCACTACACGGCCACCAGCCACCGGCGAGACCCCTATAGCGCGCGAGCCTCCGGCGAACCCCCATGAGCCGTCGTCGTCCTTCCCAATGTGAGAAACAGGCGATTCATGCGTTTGGCACGAGATCCCGTCGGCGCGCGCGAGTTTGGAACTCAAAATTTGTGTCCTGTCGCAGCGACTTCGTACGGACTTTCTTGTCAATCCGACCGTTGGATCGGCGAACTCCTTGCTCCGTCACAATCTCGGTATATCCATCTTTACTCCCCTCTAGTTTAGTCCGTTAATTTCGTCGTTTGATACCTCAAAACTGGCCACCAAGTTGACACTTTAAATTAAACTATTTTAGGACAGTTTCGTGGAGCCGACTTCGTCAGCTCGTCACTCCACCGTCGCAGCTCTGGTTGGCACGCTACCAGTTCCTATGTGCAGCTAGTATAACTCTTCCTGCCTCCTTTAAGTTTCGTTTCACTATAAGCACGTTCGGTTGGTCGAATTCGACGCCAAAGTTGGCCGTCCCAATTCTTTAATTTACACTTGTAAAATTCCATTTTTGAACCGGGACTCCAGATTCAATTTCTGACACCACCAGTAGACATGTGGCGTCGTTCTGGCTTGTTTTCATATAAAGTTTGCTTGATTTGGAGAACGTGGGCCATGGCACGCATTTCGGTACAAAGCGGATCCCACTTTTTCGAGTCAACGGGTCATTTTGAGATCGGCTCATCGGAATCTAATTCTGGATATACTGTTGAGTTCATATCGTCATTCTGGACTCGTTGACATATAATTTGCTTAGTTTTGAAGACATTTGCTCCGGTACGTATTTCGGTGTAAATCGGATTCCAAATGTCCGCGTCAACGTATCTTTGAGATCGGCTCATCGGAATCCTATTTCGGACATACCGTTGGGTTCGTATCTAGATTCGTGGACAAATAATTTTCTAGATTTTGTAGACTTCTTTTCTGACACGTTTTTTGGTACAAAGTGTGTCCAACGGCGGACATCATTTTGACCCAAAATTACTATTTTGCCCCTGTGTCCAAATTGGACTTATGGGTAGGCTATCGTAGCTAATTTGACCGTTCTGGACACGTTGGTGATATTTATTTTATCATCCGTCGATGTCTGTAGATTTTGCTTATGTATTATCCTTAATTTCTAATTAATTATTTTTCCAGAAATTGTTACTTTCTGTTTTTAAATTTTTATATATATTTTAATTGCTGTAAAAATCTAGAAAAAATTGTATCTGAATACTATGTTAATTTAGATAATTTATTATAATTTTTCCAGGATGTAATAAGTACTTTTGGTATTTTATAAAAATGGGAAAACATAATTCATTTTTAGTATATTTATGTTTGCTGATTTTTAATAATTATTTATGTGGGTTTACAAATCCCAGAAAAATTAGTATAAATTTTATAATTAACTACGATCATTTTGGTACTTTATTTTATGTATAATTGAGCTTTTTGTCTATCTCAAAAATTGTTGGAACTCAGTGTACAGTTTCATTTATTTATTAAATAGTTACGACTTTCAATATTTTGTGTTGTTTTGAGTTATAGACATATTGGACCTCACCCCGCACTAGTGTAAAGGCCCTAGAAAATTAGTTTGGATATAGTGGCACTCCATATTAGACTTTTGTGCTAGGTCCCCACTTGGCTAGTTGTCACGCCCCAAAACCAGAATACTGGAGAGCGGGGGACAGACATAGCCAGCTACGTACATTGAAGTGAATCTCACATCGCAATACGGTCACGGCTGTCTAGATGCATGAGGGTTTACTACAAGCCATCAGTCTCTTAAGGTCAATAACAAGCCTAGTATCTCAATCTCAAGCAACAAGTAGATATAACAAGATGGTAGATCATCAGACATACAAAGTAAGGCGTCCCATACATTACACATTCAGATGATCATGAAGCTAGTCATACAAAATACGAAGACTAGCAAGAGTTTAAGTCATACATGATCAACCCTAGGATTTGTCAATCATGCTACAGCCCGTAGGCAGACAGTAAATAAAGTGCAAACGAGCTAACACTTGCTCGGCGGCTAAACGCCTCAAAAGAATATTTTTACAAGGGAGTGGAAGAGCAAAATAAAATCCACTCGTTGCCGGAATTCCTTCTAGTGTTCACCATCTGGCAGGAAGGTTGGGAGATCCTCGGTAGCTGCTCCAAAATCTGGCCATACAAAACCAGCTGGGTCAGACCCCAGAAAGAGCAAGTGCCACAAAGGAGGCTTCACTTAAGAACTAAAACCAGCATGTCATCACATAAATCATAGATGAAATAACATAAGACATGAGTTAAAGAAAACATGATGATAAACGATAAGATAACTAAAGGACTATTCCGGTAACCAAGTTACAACCCGTAAACCAAACAAGGACCGGGGTTGTAACCCTTCACCTGAACAGAACTTAGCCTCGAACCAATTATCGATAAAGTAAAGCATAAACAAACATGTCCGGGGATATCCATGTACCAGATCTGGGCAAGACTAGACAAGATAGGACTCCATCCATCATTCACGGCCAAACAAAGAGTATGGCTTGATACTTAACTAACTAGGGTTATCACAAGCTTAGTTACTAGCAAGATGCAATAAGGTACGCCTACGGCCACAAGCCCTGCAGACTATCCTGGTTATCCAGACGCAAGGTTCAAGCTTAGAGTTATCATGTCTTGTAAGGTGACTTGGATGCAACACATGACAGTGTGCATAGTAATCATTTCATGTAGTGCCCCATATAACAGTGAGGTAGAAATGTGCCCTACTCGTCGGCAGGCTACAAGTCCATCAAGGAAGGCGCCCAGATAACGGGATTGCTTGTAGCCGGAATACCTCTCTATATGCTCTACTTGATCAATCTAGTCATTAACCTAGTCAGATTCGGTATGAATTCCTGACCGTGGTAACCAGGGATACATGTCCTAGACATGATGCGAGACAAGACTGGTTGCTTATACAGGCATATTCAATACAATCACACACGGTGTCAAGAATTCACTTAGTATGTCAGGTTAGCCATCGCAACAGCGTATCAAGGTTATCATGTCAAGATTACTTGTCAAGGGTGCACCACGACGGGTCACCATCATGTCATGTTACTTATCAAGGCAAGGGTGCGTCACGATGGACCACCATCAAGAATTATCATGTCAAATTACTTGTCAAGAGTGCACCACGGCGGGTCACTAATCATGCAATTCCATCAGTAAGCCTTGTTCCGATTAACATTCATAAATACTGTCATGATCATATCGGGTTCATGTCAAGTTTACATCAAAGGCGTAAGGATATAAAATGGCTGCAAATTCATAAAAGGGGAATATGGGGACATAAAGCACTCAAGGGGGGGAACAAGAGGTAGAGTACGCTCAGGACAGCGTACGCAAGGGTCATGTGTACGCTCAAGACAGCGTACGCTCAGGAAATGCGTACGCTCAAGCCAGGGCACGCTCAAGTCTGCGTACGCTCAGGCCAGGGCACGCTCAAGTCTGCGTACGCAAGACATAAGCTTCCAACAGGAAGCGTACCCAAGTCTAAGTACGCAAGGGACACGCTTCCAACATGAAGCATACACAAGTCTGCGTACGCAAGAGTTACGCTTCCAACAGGAAGCGTACCCAAGTCTGCGTACACAAGACATACGCTTCCAACAGAAAGCGTACCCAAGTCTGCGTACGCAAGACATACGCTTCCAACAGGAAGCGTACCCAAGTCTGCGTACTCAAGGGACACGCTTCCAACAGGAAGCGTACCCATGTCTGCGTACGCAAGGGACACGCTTCCAACAGGAAGCGTACCCAAGTCTGCGTACGCAAGACATACGCTTCCAACAGAAAGCGTACCCAAGTCTGCGTACGCTGCGCTAAAGAGCGCGCGCAGCTCAGTGGCATAAGCTAAAAAGCTCGGCTCACTGCTCACTGTCTTCTCCAAACCAGCAAGAACTCCATGGTTAAACCCAAAGCTTCAAAAGTTCATAACTTGGTCAAAACAAGTCCAAATCCAACTTTTCAAAGGTCAAAATTTGGTAGAAGAAAATTTTCCACCACATGGAACCATCAAAACTTGAAAACAAAGAAGTTTGATAGATCAAATCCACCAAATCTAAAAATAACAAATTTCTACATCTACAAGATTTTAATCCTCAAAATGGAAAATGACAAGTTCTAATGTGTCTTAGAAACATGAGGAGAAGCTAATGGAACAATAAAATGGGCTCTCTTGTAGAAGCAAGTTACACTTGCCTATGGGTGTGGAGAGTTGGATGGAGGAAGAAGAAATTAATGGAGGAAGTAATGAAGAGAGAGAGTGTTGGTAGAGTTTTTAATGAGGGTGGGATGTGGTGTGTTGAGGGTGGAGCATAGGCTAAGGTGTTCCAATACACATTAAACCAAACCAAACCAACCCAAACCAAATAAAATCGAGCCATGTCAAAACCCAAAATACGAGAATATCGAAATTCCACAAGTTGAGAAAAATAAAAATATGCCAAAAATCCAGATACGAGTATAAATACGAAATACGGGAAATACGGAAAAATGAGGGTGACAACTCTACCCACCTTAAAAGAATTCCGTCCTCGGAATTTACTCAAGAGGCTAGAGATGTCGAATAAGCTATATCAATTGCAGACAATACAGAACTAGTAATCAATCAAGCAATCATTCATGCAAGCAAGAAACTTAAGCATAAGATATAAGAAGACATTATACCTTACGAGTCAAACAGGTCGGAATATCGCGATCGGATATCATCCTCACGCTCCCATGTTGACTCACCCAAAGAGTGATGACCCCAAGCAACACGGACTAACTTGATAGTCTTGTTCTTGAGTATCTTCTCCCTCCGGTCCAATATGGATACGGGTCTCTCCTCATACGAAAGGTTGGTACCAACAACCAATTCCGAATGATCAAGGACATGACTCGGATCTGGGATATACTGTCGTAATTGGGATATATGAAAGACATCATGTACCTCACGTAACGACGGCAGAAGAGCGAGACGATAGGATACATCACCTACTCGCTCTAGAATATCAAACGGCCCTATATACCTAGGACTGAGCTTTCCCCGTACGCCGAATCGAATGACGCCACGGGTAGGCGAGATCCTAAGGAATACGTGGTCGCCGACAAAAAATTTAAGGGGACGCCGATGAGAATCGGTCCAATGACGCTGGCGATCTTGCGCAATTCGAAGATGATCTCTGACTTGTCTGACCACCTCAATAGTCCGCGTCACCATCTCTGGTCCAATTATTTGCCTCTTACCGATATCGTCCCAAGCTAAAGGAGATCTGCACTTCCTGCCGTACAAGGCCTCGAAAGGTGCCATCTGGATACTAGCCTGGAAACTATTATTGTACGAGAACTCTACGAGATGCAGGTGATCTTCCTACGAACCACCGAAGTCGAGTGTACATGACCGCAGCATGTCTTCAAGAGTCTGGATCGTGCGTTCTGACTGACCATCTGTCTGCGGATGGTAGGCTGAACTGAACTTAAGACGAGTCCACAAACTCTCTTGAAGACTCCGCCAATAGACTTCTGTCGAGAGTGCTAGGACTCGTGTACTGGTCGTACAGTCTAGTCCAGTCGTGTGTTCTGTGTTCGTGTGTGTTCTGGGACACGCTTGTGTCTAGAATTTGGACAAGAGACAACTGTTGGACACTAACACACGTGTATCTCTATTTACCAACCATTAAATTCATAATATTAGCATGTTTTAAGTTTTGAAATTCAATTTTCCCTTTCTCACTGATACATGTTACTGTTGGGCATTTTTCTGAGTTTTGATTTATATTTAAACTATTGAATTATTTAATTATTGTTGTAATCATATCTGGAATTAGCTGACAGGTGAGGGTTTATGCTAGGCTTGAGATTTAGCTTCAATTTGTTATTTTGCTTTCGAATTTTTAATGTAATGTTAGGACTGATACACAGTTTCTAAAATCTAAATCCTGAGAACTATGAGATTGTCACATGGCTGAGAATGCATATATGAACTCTGTCATTTGATTATGGGAATTAAGATGTATGTTAACTGTGTGTGATTAAACTGGGTTGTTTATTTATCTGGGATTGCAAGAATGCCAGGATTCATGGTAGGGATTTGTTTCACATTGCTTAGTTCGAATTGCAAATTGTTTGGGTTTTCCTTAACTAATACCTGTTTTGCTAAATCTGAAAATGACATTGCATCTATACACACATGTTCCCATATCCCTATCACATGTATCCTAGCTACAAAGACACACACAAAACACTAACTGTTACACACTAACACACAGTGACACATTGATGTTTCCTAAATCTGAGATGATAATACCTATCTGCCTACGCCCTATTGACACACACTAATCTCATATTGTTCACTGTCCAATCTGAAAATTGAGAAACCTGGGAACTATCTATACTCACACTATTGTAAAACCTGAACATATTAGCACACACAAAATCTAAACCTGAGATTATGTCTATGCCACCCATGTTCACACACCTTGCACTCACAAATACACATTGTATGTTACACCTAAACTTGAGAACATATTCCTACTGGGTTCTAATACTCTGTAACATTACACAAGTTTACACATACTAGCTCACTAGACCACTACTTCCCTATACACTTTCCTGTATAGTACACAAACACACATGCCTACACGCAAGACACACACACACACACACACACACACACATATGCATGCTCTTCCTTCTCTAACTCTCCATGTATGTATATATATATATATATATATATATATATATATATATATATATATATATATAAATATATATATATATATTTTTTTTTATATATATATATATAAAACTAATGTGATATTGTAATGCAATATAGGTATTACCTATATGAATAGGGTATATACAAATATATTGAATTGTATGTGTATAGCCTATGGCATATAATCTAGGCAGCATAGTCTATGTTATCCATGTGTGGTCTTGTGTATATGGAATATGCACATGAGTAGAGTCATATAGACTTGTGTATGGTATGTGAATGCTAGGGTAGACAAGGTTAGGCCTAGTAAGATTTGATTGGGTCTAGGTTGACCTAGTTGTCCTAGCTTTGACTATTTAGTTGACTGAAGTTGACCAGTGTTGACTTCAGTCTAGAATTGACCAAACATCATGTAGAATGCATCATAGTAGTTTACATTATTAGTTTGGATATGTTGTGACTTGTACTTTTCTGATTAGGAGCCAGACACCACTCCTCAGGCAGTATTTCACTCAGACATTCAGGATATCAGGCGAGTACATTCTCTGACCGTTTTATCCTTGCTAGGAGTATTTTCTTGCTCTAGATTATTTTACTTGATGCTGACACGATGTAAACACTGATTAGTACTATATGGATCTTTTCGTACGATGTTATCCCCCTCGGGAGCATCAGATACATCATGTCATGTGCGTTTCACTTTTATCATGTATTCTTGTGCTTGCACCATTCATGTACACTCTCGTGATTCATGCACTCTTATGTTCACGGAGCCCCCATGTTTATATTCATGTGCACTCATTTATGGGCCCCCATGTGAAGTCATGTATAATAACATAACTTGAACATATCCTTGTGTATTGATTGGGGTACGAGGGAGTATAAATACTCATGTGGACAATTTCCAAAGTAGTGTAGCCATGTACAACCTCTCATGTTTATTATCAAGCCGTTCACATGTCTAGCTTGTACGCTAAATCACTAGTTCACTGTAGCTCTTTACTTATAGTAGATATTTCATTATAATCTTCTCTTTTACTCATGTATACTCTTCAGTGTTTCATGTATCTTACTCTATTGCCTGTATTTTATTTCTGTCATGATATAAACTGCGTTAGATGTACTTTTCCAAAAACGACCCATACAGTTCGGGGGTCAGGTCCCATTTTATTTGCCTTCACACAGCTAGATCAGTAAACGCTGATAGAGGGTATTGGCGCTTCATCGATGATAACCATATCCTTTGGTTATTTAACCTGACCACCAGAGGGTCTTCTAGACATATCATCTCTTCGTCCTCAAATCCTAGGTTGTCACCAAACAAGAAGTACGGTCTCTTAAAGCTCTGCGCCCCTCCGAGTGTGAACTTCTCATCATTCATCATCTGTATTAAGAATATTTTGTCCTGTTCAAGCATAGAGATCACCCGCACCGAAGGCTGGTCATGGCTGATCTTCATGTAAGAATTTTTGACCATTGCAGTGACGAGGCTTGAATCCAAAGCATGACGGGCAAAGCCAAGAGGAATCCCACCACGAACCGGGACAACCAGTACTAAGAAATTCTATGCCCCTGATGTTATGCGCCAAAAGGGCCTATAGGCGCATAAGTACATGTTCTGTGTAGGCGCATAAGCACATGTTATGTGTGGGCACATAACACAATAAGGTGTATGGGCGTATGACACAACCAAGGGCATAGGCGCATAACACAACAAAGTGCGTGGGTGCATGCTTCTATGAGCGCATAAGACTACTCACAAAAGAAGTGTTTACTTTGGGCACATATCGATGGTTATGCGCCCAAGCATTGAAAAGTTCGAGTGTCACAAATTAACGCTCGAGACTTCATTTTTTGAGACATCGCCTCATCCAGGATGGGGTCTTGAACCAGATGAGACGCTGCCAAAGGAGGAGAAATAGCTGCTGCAGCCTTCTTGCCCTTCGTAGACTCCTTGGGAGTCGAAGCAGCCTTGGGGGACATGATTGCTCGAAAGAGAGTAAAAGAAAAAACTCTTTGAAAATTCTGAGGAAAAATAAGAGAGAATAAACTTTCTCTCTCTTCAAAGCCTATTTATAGGCTCGAACGGGGAGTTATGCGCCCACATGGCCTATGTGCCCACATGGTCTATGCGCCTACACGA
The DNA here is from genome assembly GCA_029216955.1 of Iris pallida. Taxonomy (NCBI): domain Eukaryota; kingdom Viridiplantae; phylum Streptophyta; class Magnoliopsida; order Asparagales; family Iridaceae; genus Iris; species Iris pallida. The sequence goes on from JANAVB010003208.1 coordinate 19,181, forward strand.
TCTATGTGCCTACGTAAAGACAGTCTTTTACAGATTATGCGCCTACTATTTGTTGACGCGGACTACGCATAAGATATCGCATAAAGAGCGAATCTTTTCAAATTCCGTTCCAAAACGAGTCTATCGCTTCAGATTTCCAAGGAAGATGTCAACAGTCACATTTCGACAGCCTGGCAAACACCTATGCGCCCAAAGGGGTCATTCCTATCATGTGCCCATGAAGCTGGTGTAGACAATTTTTCCCATGCTTCTTCTAAAGTATTCTGACACTCGTTCGAGTCTCAAAAACTTTGAAGGGGGTCTTGTAGAAGCATAAAAGATACAAGACTATGTATCCCACATGAAGAAGACAAAAGAAGCTATGCGCCCACATAACCAAAAGGGGGCTATGCGCCCACATGATCGAAGAGGAACTATGCACCTACAGGATCGAAGAGGAGCTATGCATCCACATTATCATTATTTTTATGCAGATCAAACATGCACCCAAGTATGGGCGCATAAACTTACTCCTACACTATGCGCCCAAGGCAGCAGATCCCTATGACTCAGTCAACATCCACGATCAATCATGCACCGAAGCATGCTACCACGTCAGTCTCCACTAGCAATTGTGTACCGAAGCATGCGAGCACGTCAACCCCATGATCTACCTACGATCATCCAGTGTCCATGTGCCTACACCCTATGCGCCCAAAGGGGTGTTATGCGCCCACAGTAAAATCAGTTTATTTTCCATATGTGGGCGCATAATAGTCATTTTAGTACAAAACGACTATAAATTGGGGTCTCATACCTCTTCAAAAACAAACAGAATAGAGGGCATTTCAAAAGCCAAATTGCTGCCCTTCTTGCCAGTGAGCCGAGAGTTAGCAATTTTCTTAGGTCTTCTCCCACTTTTGTAATCGGAGTGTCAACGGAGTAAATGAGAAACTGCCGCTCGATCTCCATCATCCCATTCTCTAGAATTTATTTTGTACTCGGGGATCTTCAGTGCAAGAACTCTCAGGCGTACTCGATTTGTGGCGCCTTACGCCAATAAAAAAGACAACATTTCTTCTTCTTTTTTGTGTGTGTCCACAGTTATGAGCAGTGTCACATATATGAAGTGCTAGATAGAAGATAGCAAACGATAAAAATTAGATATAGAAAGTAAAGAGCATCAGAAAAAGCAAACTCATGACACATCGATGTATACTGGTATCCCTCTAAGAGGACTAGTCCAGTCTTGAGTACCCTTTCTCGATGTTAATCCATTATGGCACAAGTTTTAAATCGAGTGCTTGCAGCTCCTTACAACACGAGTTCTCGTCCAAAGGACTCGCTGCTTCAAATAAGGCAAACTTTTACAACTGGAATATTTTCAGAAAACCATCTTTACAACTCGAACCAAACTTTAGATCCAACCAAAAATGCACTTGGCTTGGCTAGGAGTTGTTAAAGGCTAGATATGAAAGTGTAGAGCTCTGAAATAATTTTGAATAGATAGAGAAGAGAAGAAATGATTTGTAGAAGCATGAAAATATATAGACATATCAAAAGCACGGGTAGTGTTCTCGCTATACAAAGCTTCATAAAAGCGCAGATATCCGAAAGCGTAGACAGAAGATCAAAAACAATAGTTCATAAAAAGCTATTTATTAAGTCATGCCTTCAAACTTCTATTACATATTCATCATGATTACAAGAAAAGAGCTTTGCCTACGATGATCTATTACAGATTGATCTTAAAAAAACTAAGGCATCTAAAGACCTACAAGAGAGTTAATCTTCACAGGCGACATACAAGGGGGTTAATCTTCATAGACGCACAGCCCCCCAAACGTGCAACGCTGTCAAAGCGAGTCACATCATGAAGCAGCTATTGGCCCGAGTGAGAACTCTGTCCACAGCACAGGTCGTGCCACCGCCATTGAGCAGGGCAGAGCACAACATATGGCTCTTCGGATTGGCAACCAATCCAAATCCGAAAGCTTGGATATCGAAGACCTCCAAGACATTGTTCAGGTTCGAACTCCTTATGCCAAACGCTCAAGTGCATCACGAAACTCAGCAGCAGTTCTTCTATAAAGGCACAACTTCTCTGAACGAAGGGATCCACAACCATCAACCGACTTGTGCAAGGCCAATGGCCGTTCGAAGCTAAGTCAGGATCGTGAATAGCATTTTGGAATGCTAAAAGAGGAAGACGACTCTTCAAAAAAACTCCCCTTTATACAGGGTGAGTGTGGTCCAACCAACATGCCACGTGGCCGTCGATCAAAGATGCCCATATTAATGGGATGAACCTAGAACCCAATACAACGAACCTCATTTAATAGGTTCATTTTACTGTGTCCTAGGCCACAAATTTCTTGAATTTCCCAAAAGATGGCGATAATTAAAGAAGAGGACGACTTATTCATCCATCAAGAAGGGCAATCATTAATTACTCATAAAAATTTGACAGAAACCAGCTCCTTCGATTCAGAAGCGCAGCGTCTCCACTGCGCTCTCGCTTCGATTCAGAAGCGTAGCCTCGCCACTGTGCCCTCGTTTCGACTCAGAAGTGCAGCCTCTTCGCTGCACTCTCGCTTCGGCTCAGAAGCACAGCTAGCTCATTTCCTCACACAGCGCCCTCGCTTCAACTTAGACGCGTAGTGGCTCTTTCATCTTCAAGACCTAGTCTACTCATCGCCCGAAAGCACAGTGACTCCGTCGCCTTAAGCACAGTCTACTCATTGCCCTAAGGCACAGTGACTCTGTTGCCTAAAGCACGGTCTACTCGTCGCCCTAAAAGCACAGTGACTCCATCGCCTGAAGTATAAGTCTACTCGTCGCCCAGAAGCGCAGTGACATAAAAGCTCTGTCAAAAGCGCAGTTCGTTTAACAGCACAGCCCTACGAAGTGACATGGTTCCACGTGGCCAGATGGGTGTGTATATCGTTTTAGTATACCCCCCTATCGGTTCGTTTAAACCGCTGCTCTTAAAATAAGACAGAGTTTGATTATGTTGATAAGAACAATATCTTATCGGTTTGTTTAAACCACAGATAAGGATAGAGTTTGTTCTTATGGACAAGAGCCATATCCAAATGGTTTGTTTAAAGTAATAGCCAAAGCAAGTTCAACTCGTCGTCATATCGTTAACGGAGTGAAGGAGTACTGTAGTGCTCGATCTCCACAGCCACACTTTGCCAGAAATTTTATACTTAGATTTCCTGTTTAGGAATCGATTATACTCTTTTTATGTTTAAAATACAAAAAGTTCGTATAATCTTTTGCCATGGCAAACATGATGGCGACTCTACTTAGGACTTCCTTCTCCTCCAACGAGAAGGTTGTGGCACAATCTGATAACAACTTGCTGGGATCTTCCCAGAAGACATTGGTCATACGTTTCGATAAAGAAGCTTTTAAAGATGTCCTTTTCGAGGAGATGTCGAGTCCTTCAAAGCGGTTCGTAAAACAGAAGAAGACTCGATGCACTTGGGTGCCGAAGGCGACTGCGACATACAACACCACGGAGGGGACTGCACACTAGAACCTCCTGACCGACGAAGCCCAAAAGAAGACATCGGCTACGTCTGCCATACCGCCTCGCTCGATTCCCACTCTGGGAAAGCACAACGAAGATTGCGGCTCTTCTGTGGCAGGGCTAACAATGGCACAACGTCGAAGAAAGCGCGTAGTAGCTCAACCGCTTACGGAGGGAGCAGTGTCGGAGAGAAGATATGTTTTTGACACCTACCCATCGGGTAAGACTACATTGGACTCTGAATGTTACGCTCCTCCGGGAGGTAACTTAAAGAGATCAAAGGCAGCATGTGCCCTACGCGACCAAAGGGCTATGGCAACCACTATGTTGGATTCTGAATACTAGGCACCCTATGGGGGTAGTAAGAAAAAATCTAGGGCAGCACGCGCCTTCTGTAGCCAATGTGCTATACCAATACCTGACGAAAGGCCCGCGTTGACAGTCACGCACGCAGCCAATGGAAGGCTATACAAAACTGGTCCGAGTGCCTCGATGCCTCGACCGGTAGAACCCCGCTGTTGCTTGAGCACTCATATGCACAATTTGAGCTAGGGGGTACACTCCACTTAGAAAGACTCACATGAACAGTGTTCCTGTAAGCATGGAAGGAGTCTACCTCATCAACAACTTTCTAATCGGGACCTAAGCGTGTCCCGCACATAGGGACTAAGAAAGAGAATCTATCTCCGTATCCTCACTCCTGCGTAGTTTCCCTGCACGTGCAATGGAGGTGCAGGAATGTAGACCCTAATGCTTTCCCACTAGCGTAAAACAGAAGAGGAGCCTGCGACGTAAGGTATGCCTAAACCAAGGCATACTTGCACCCAGATCACCATCAACTATTGTTGTCACTAGGCAGCCACATCGCCACCGAGGAGATAGTCCATCTTCCAAATACTGCGACCAATGGTGGCTGTACATCAGGGACTCGACCGGGGGTCATCGAGCGAGGAAGAAGAGGAACTCCGTATTGCTCCATGCAACGCAGTGCGTGGTTCTCCATCTCTCAAGTAGCTATTCAAAAACCCTCCTATATCGGCCAACAAGCCCAAAAAGTGGCCTAGGAGTAGCAAGATGAAAGTACCCAACATAGGTGTGTTCTAACACATGCGCACCAAGTCCAGCTCCTTGCCATAAAATGATGCCACTTCAGATGCTAGGGCTAGCCAGTTCTCCACCATTCATGACAATCCCGCATTCCAACCCAACGAAGGATAGTATGACACAGATACCTCCATAGGCGCAGGTAGCCAAAAAGCGAAGGGAAGCAATTACAATCAGTCAGAGGATGATTGCAACCTGCTGATCTATCCTCAAGACGAGGGGACTCAGCCCTCTAAACCAGATAGCTAAAGATCTAATGTCATTTTTATCTACCTACACATGGTGTCCGTGTTTATGGCCGAAGGTGACAACAACACGGAAAGCATGAAGGCTCTAGTCAGCAGAAACGAATAGAGGTTCTCGAGGAGAGCCTAAACACGTTGAACATTACTATGAACAACTAGGCCTACAGATTGACCCCCTCTAGCTCGACTCCTGCTCCAGACCCAGCAGCTAACGGTGGGTCCAATGTGCTTTCTATCGTGAGCCAAGCAGTGCCAGCATCATCTACTCCATCAGCAACTGGGCCTACAGTGTCAAATAAAATGCAGCAGGCCATCAAAGAATTATACGCTCGCTGTGATGCTAAAGAAAAATGTGCAACACTCCAAAAGATGGGGATTCGGCAGCCATAGCCTGCCGAATGGGATATTGTGATCTATCCTCCCAAATATAATCCGCAGAAGCTCATGTTGTTTGATGCAAAGGAGTCTCCCCATCAATACTTGAGATACTTTACCTTAAAACGGGGCATCTACCAAAATATGATGCCCTCCTCACTAATATATTCGTAGGATCCCTGCAGGGGGGTAGCCTAATAATGGTTTTGCAGCCTTCCGGACAACTACGTTTCATCCTTTGAAGACTTGTAGAACTTATTCCTCAATCAATTCTACGAAGGAGGAATGGACATGACGATATCGACTCTTATGGACATCGTTCAGAAGGAGAAAGAACCGGTGCACGTATACTTGAGTGCTTCAGCTAGGCTGCATTGAGGATACCTCCTAGTATACCTGAGCCCATGCTTATGGACTCTTGCCGCAAGAACATGCTTCCTGCGATCAAGTTGTTGCACAGTGCTCCATGCGTAGAGTGGACGCCTTTTATCACCGAGGCAGATGTGGCTCAAAGAAAAGCGCAGGATGCACAATTGCTGTGACTGAACTTCCCCTCCCTCGAAGATAAAAGGAAGCGCTCATCCGGCAACAAAGACGAAAAGGGAAGAAAGCCATAACCATCAACATTTCTAAAGGTTCGGCATCAGTGAACTCGAAGCCGACTGAAGCACAGAGGCCGAAAGAGACCTACTCTTTCAATGACGAAGACACACTAGAGCTCTTCGATATATTGGCAAGGAGTGGCAAACTTCAGCTCCCGCCGCCTAAGTGTCCCGATGAAGTGGAAAAGGTAGACAATCTAAAATACTGCCACTAACACCAGTATATCCACCATTCGACGCATGATTATTACATGTTAAAAAGACAAATCCAGTGCCTCATCGACGCTAAAGTCATCTCACTCGACTATGAGGAGAAGACTGTTACCGCCAACATGGTAACTCTTTAGTTCAAAAATTTTCACAGAATAGAGGCTCAAGACGGCATCGTCCCCATCCCTAGAGCGACGATAGAAGTAGTTAATATTCCACCGGCCCGTGAGAATGGCTATGGACTCATCCCATTTACGCTGTCGTGAGGCAAAGTAATGTGGATCCATCCTGATCTTACTCTAGACATGGTGACGCCTGCATCATGCTCTGTCAAAGGAAAGAAGGTTAGGTCGTGCCGTATAATCTCTACGACAACTGATGACACCTTGGTTACCACTCGCTCGGCTCATCAACGAGAAGAGAACCAAGCTCCAAAGGAAAAGATACGTCCGCCCATTGCGGCCAACGCCCCCGACACATCGGAAGCATGTCTGTCTCAAGCGTCTGCTACAGATAAACAGAAGCAGAAGGAGGTTCGCTTTGACAAGCCTCTGAGAAAAGTCTCGACAGTAGGGACAATCAAGCCCTACAATTTTGACATATTGGCACAGCTGGCTAATACTCCGGCTCGACTATTACTCTTCGAGATTCTCTGTCTCTCCAAAGAGACTCAAGACGCCCTCGGCGAAGCTTTACAGAATGCTGACTCCTTCCGCACTCAGGTGCAACCGCCCAAGGAGAACCCTGGTAAATGTCTACATTGTCATAGTGTGGTCGAGGTGATCCCTAACATCACCTTCACTCAGCAGGACTTGCTACTGAAAAATAATCGACACAACCGACCCCTGTACTATACAGGGTACATTGGTGCCATTAAGGTCGATCGCATCCACATCGACTACGGCTCTTCTCTTAGCATCATCCCTCGGAGTTTACTCCGAGCTTTGGGGATCCCGATGCATCGGCTAACTGCGTCGAACACTACAATCAGCTATTTCAACGCTGGAAAAAGTTAACCCCTGGGCAAGATCCGCCTAAAATGCTAAACTACAATAGGCGGTCTCCTGACTGACGTTATATGCTATATCATTAATGTCGACATAAACTACAATATGCTGCTGGGACAACCATGGATTCAAGAATACATGATCGTGCCCTCCACTCTCTATCAATGCATGAAGTATGTGGCCAGCGACGTGTAACACCCAGTTTCTGGAATAAAGGTATTTTTGAAATTTTGTATTTATAATTATTATTTATTGTATTTAAATCACATTATGATTTTTGGTGATTTTTAATCAATTTAAAACTATTTTAAGTCATGGCTTGTGATTTTGATGCCTTGCTAGTGTAACCTGAGAGACTGCCTGACCTAGAGCCTGACCATGTCATTAGGATAAATTATTTTTACTTTTGAGTATGAGGGTATTTTGGTCATTTGGCCTCTTTGAATTATTTTATGATTTAATACATTGGTGATTGTTAATTTGACTTTTGACTAGCTGTGACTTAAGAGACTGTCCTAGATTTGACCTTGGCTTGGTGACCTAAGTTAACATGGTATGGACCCTAGTCTAACTTAAGTCAACTCAAGTTAGGACACTTAGGATCAAGTTTGACATAGGAGGATTGGTGTTTTGGTCCATAGACTTGAGACTTAGAATTGGTTCCATGACTAGTACAATTAGGCCCATAGCCATTAGACTAAGCCCTAACCCTAATTTTTCTCTTTTTAACTAGCCACTAGGGCTCCCCCCTGCCCTATAAATAATCTCTTCCTTGTTCCTGCCTCTTTTATTAACTTTTTCAAGCTTTGAAGAAAGAGGTAAGGAGCCATCTTCCCCATCCATAACTTTCTCATTTCAATTCCTTTTTGGCTGAAATCTTTTGCATTAGGTTCTAATAAATCCCTACTTTATGTTCATGGAGAGAAATCTCAGGTTTGAATCAATTTGGAGATATTGGCTAGCAAGGAGATTTCCCTCTTTTGAAGCTTTTTTATTAGAAATTCAACCAATAGGTAAACCTTCACAATCATCATTAAAATTTGATTTCTTTGCATGAGTGCATAGCCCTAGGAGTCCCCTAGCTGCTAGCATAGGTTTTGGTCGAGTCATGTCAATTTCGTGTTCGTATCGGACACGTATCAGTTGGTATTGCTGTGTGTTTGATTAAATGCCACAGGTTTTAAAATTAATATTTTTGAAAAGTGTTTGAATAGATTTTTTGTATTGTATATATGTATTGATTTCATGCTTGACTGAACACGAATCAGTATCCTTGTCGTGTCCAAATCCGTGTTGGACACGCTGTGCACTGGCTCGATTTAGTGCCCTGCTGATCGGGGTCAACACAGGACACGACACGGTCTCTCGTGACATGATTTTTGGTGGACATGAGGGGGCAACCTCTGTCACCATTCTCCCAAAATTTAGGTGAGTTGGTGGAGTATTCTCGAACTTGTCGAGCTCACACTAGTTTTGTACATACACATACGCACGCAGGAAACCTTACTGATACGCACACACACGCGTACTGACACGACTTGGACACAAGACAGACACTTGTACACGTCCCCCTATACTTGGCGAACATGTGGACGTGACCCCGACATGTGTCTTGCAACGTGTCGTGTCCTAGAGTGACACACACGCGTGCACGATGCTGTCTGTGCACAGCTTTTGTGTCTGTGTACGAGCAGTATTTGGGCACGAATTGTGTCCAGTTTCGTGGACACTTAGATACTCCATAACACATGCACACATGGATCTTCAATTACTAACCCTTATCTTGAATTATCAGAGGTTATTTGAATGCGATTTGGGAATTCCCCAAATTTCTTGATATGTGTAAACTGTCAGTTTAGTTCTGAGGAATATAATGTATGTTAACTGTTGTTTGTGTGTGTGTTTGATTCAATGTAGATTCACAATACACATCTGGGATTATCTTACCATGTTAGGGAGTATGATAGGTATGAGATTTTAGTTTTCGATTATGCCTTGGCTTTCGAAATTCATTTTCTTAATGTTCTCTGATACATGTAGTTCCTGTTTTTCAATTCTGAACATAATGTGCTCTAAATTGATTTTAATTAATGTTTATTTGTCATATTTTGATCGACACATGTGTATTAGTTCCTGCTAGGATATATTTTCATGATTAGATTAGCTTGTTATCAAGGAAATGGAATTTGAGTATGAGAATGGGCAGTTCAATGATAGACTAAATTCCCAAAAATTTTTATGTTAACTCGTTCTGATTTTAAATTCTTTTAAACTAAAATTTTGGTGTTAAATTACATGTTAGTTCATGTGCACATGTATTAGACTACTATCATCGAATTCCTAATCCACTTTACTGTTAACACATTGCAATCCTGAGCTTTCAAGCTGATTTCCTAAATTACTGAAATGGCCAACTGTAACTGTTGCTAACCTGAGAACTCACACATACACACAATACATATTTTTTCCTGCGAATTACCTACATGACAGACCAAATTCCCTTTGATTCAATCCTTGGTTAACCCTATCCTTAGTACAGTTTAGTTTACCTTAATATGTTGTCCTGCATACCAATTGTACATTTTAGTCCCCTGGAACCATTAGTCAGTCCCCTTCTAATGCTCCCTGTTTTTGAAATGTTTTGAGATTTAAACCCAATACAATGTCATATACACGCATCTGCCAAACATTCTTGTATTTGCAACACTACATATTCACTTACTTGCATTTCATTCGAGACTCACACACACATTATGATATGACACAACACTGGGTTTAATTCCTGTCAACACACACCCACAAAACTGAGATTTACATGAGTTCATTACACTTTGACTTGTGTACATTACAAAAACTGAGAACAACTACACACACACGCATTACTGATTAACCCACTGTTTTCTGATTAACCCATTGTTTTCAGATTAACCTAATATTTCAGATTAACACATGGACACGCACTTTAATCCTATTGACCTAACACTTAACTATTCATTGCCATGTTCTGTTACTTAGTTTCATTCTTCTAAAAACCTAATGTTGAACTGCCACTTGCCATGTCCTTCACTGTTTTACACTCTCACAAACTCCACCATACACAAACACACATGCCCTTATTCCCTATCACTCACACTTAGCTATATACATGCCCACACACATTGTTTCCTATGATACACACACACCCATTGTATCACACCCACATGTACACAAACACCCACATATATATTCCGCTCCCTATTACCCCATGCATATATATATATATATATATATATATATATATATATATATATATATATATATATCAATATATATGTGATATATATTATCATGTAGCCTATAGATGTATAATGTGATTATCTATATTAAATTAGGTATATAATTAATGTATGATATAGCTATATGGCCTATGGCCTATATACAGGGCATATAGCCTATGGGTGTATACCTATGGCTCATAGCCTGTGTGTGTGGCTTGAATGCCTAGTGATTGTGTTGTTGGCTGGTATAGTCTAGATAGTGTGTGTGCTTGCTAGGATAGTCTTAGTTAGGCCTAGTGAGACTTGACAAGACTAGGATTGTTCTAGTTGACTAGTGTAAATGACCAAGGTTGACTTGGACCTAGTTTGACCTAGACATTTGACCAGGGTTGACTTAGAGTTGACTTTGACCTAGTTTGACCTAAAAATTATATAGTTTGCATTGTAGCCTTTATTTTCCTTATATTGAACATGTCATAACCAATATTACTCTGTTTAGGATATTGTGACTCCGGTGCAGGTATCTGATATTACACTACTCTTTTTAGAGTAGCAGGCGAGTACATTCTCTAATAGTTCTCTCATTTACTTGTCAATTACTGTACTTCAGTTCAAGTTAGTTGTATGCGATTCTCTGTTATAACATGTATAGATATTTTTGGATTCATGTATGCGACCCACATTTATTGTCTGGCCTCTATTACTGGAATCATTCTGGAATCATTTACTGGTATCATCATATTCTAGCTGGAGTCATCTCGAATCATTGTGTCAAAATTTTGGATTCATTTGTTGGGAGGGGAAATACTAGAGTAAGACATGTAGACATACCCTAATTCTGGAATCACCCTATGCTGGAATTAAACTAGAATGATAGCCATCTTACACCAGGCCAGGTGTGTGATGTGTCGGATTACCTATAGCCATTTACATGTCGATCTCAGTATTTTAAAACACACTGCTAGAGTATAGGCTGGACTCATCCTGGAATCATTGATCACTATGACTGAAATCGTCCATTTCTGGATTCATCTTGTATTAGATTCGTCTTGTACTGGACTTACATTGGAATTATACTCGTATACATTTACTGTCTGGACTTATATCATATTACCCTGGTTCAGCTAGTTCTATTTTTACAGTCTTCATTGCCATGATTCTTCTCTTATTTAGTTATTTACTTTCCTTGCACTTTATCTGTCTTCTTACCATCACCTGAATATAAACTACCATGTTCATCAATACAACTGTCTATAACTGCTTTATAGTTCTCTATCATTTACTTGGGTTTTCTAGATGAGATTGTGCTCATTCCTGTCCTGACTGGACCTGTTGAAATTTTACAGATGATTGCCCTGAGGACATTTGCCCTACTCATTATGGACCTGACGAGGGATTAGCTACCTTTGTCCCCGACACTCAGGAGTGATCGGGAGACTAGCTAGTAGGCTGGTTTAGTTTTCATGTTTTAGAACTTGAACTATAATAACTTGAGATATGAGTTTGTATTAGAGTTTGTTGAGATATTATTATTTAGTAGTTTATAATTGTTGTTGTTTAGTCTTTAGTTATAAACTTCTGTGATATCTTATCGTGCTTAGACTGTGATTGAGATTTCATTATATCTATACTTGTCCTCCGTTTGGAGTTGAGATTTGACAAGTACATTATATAATTGTGTGAGTTGGTGATTAGATTATAACCTAGGACACCGTTCTACTGCGGATACTGCGGCGTAGGCTGGACGCTGTTACATACTCGTACCCTTACAGTGGGTGCGGGTCATGATACGACAGGATTGTCAAGACCGAGTTCGCTGACATCGATCCCTTTCGAGGACTCAAAGCGTACTGTACATATGCTGATCTACATAAATCAGTCCCATGGGACGATGATGCAAATGACGCCGACGATGAAGTACAGAGCGCAGTTATCGCTGAAGAACAGCTGAAGGTTCGATTAAAGGAAAAACCCCCCAAGACATTAGCTTCCCTCGTCATCAAGCTCCGAGGCAAAGCTCCGGTTAGATCATCCTCGATCATGTCAGAGGCTGGCCAGGAGCCTATGCAAATAAGGCTCCTCCAAAAGGCTCAAAATCCAACTCTGAGGTCACACAAACCTCCGCAACAGCCCCCTTGATGCCCACGGATGAAGAGTTGGGAGACTACATATGTGCCAATACCGAAGTGCATTCTTCAAATGATGTAATCCCTCAGGGTAAAATTTTGCATTTTATTAATAGGAAGTTGTCTTTGAATTACTCTTGTGCACATTGGAACACTAGGTATTTCTTAGGCAACGCTCCATATATGCTGTAAACAGAATTGACAACCGCCAACCTCGGAAGCCAAGTTGTCCCTTCTCAAGATGCCTACTTCTTGGTTTCAGCAAGAAAGAAGAAGGAGGAACCCATCATCTTTGGCCGATTAGAGCATCATCAACGACTGGCACCGGCAGAATCAGAACCCGATAATGGCAAGATGCAACTCTACCGTTATACTACTCAAGCCAAAAATCTCATCCAGAAAATGGGTTACGACCTGAACAGTGACAAAGGATTGAACTATGGCAAAGGCCGATGCCTTTCCTTACGAATGCGTGCCCCGAAGGAAAAGTCCCAAAATTACGACCAACGTACTCGCCGGGGGTTGGGTTACGTTACACCCTCAACAACCTCGGAGTGCTCTGAACCAGAGGTCCCAGTGCGTTCATATTCCTCGGACTCCTCATCCTGGGACTCAGATACTAGTATCGGCCAAGCCTTCAAGAAGGTATTGTCCGTTAATATGGTCTCCACAGATCCCCTAGTCGAGGATTGTAACCACCACTTTTCTAAAATAAGGATATTTTGGTAATTATGTAATTTTTTATTGTTGGATTAATTTATAATATTTTAATTGGTGTTGTGTTAGCAGTCGATTTAACCTTAGTTACCCTTGATTAGAAGACTAACCATGTGATTAGAATCCTAGTTAGCTAATTAGATTTTAAATTAGAGCATTAGTCCAATTTAGGAAATAATTAAATTATTTTTTAGGCTGTTTTACATGTGGCTTTTTGGCCTTTTTGCTAATGGGCCTTAAAGGAACTTTAACTTGTATGATGGCCCATCCTAAACCCTAACCTAACCCTAGCTTACCTGGTCACCACAAATGGTACCCCCTTGGAGTTATAAACTTGTAGCCATCAAGTTCTTCAAAACCCTAGAATTCTCCTTCGACTCCAAAAGTCCACTTTTCTCAATTCTCATCCAAATCCTTCTAAACGAAGTGCTGACGATCGTTGAGAGGAGAGGAACTTGCTGGAGACTTGCTAGCAAGGAATTTGAGGCGTTGGACCGGAGGAAATCGGCATCGACGAGTTTGGAGGCTCGTTTTATTGAGATATTGACTCTCAATAGGTAAACCCCTCTAAACACTTGTAAATTCTAATTTTTCTTCATAGATGCATCCATCTAGGTACCTCAGACCTGTACACATAGTTTTGTAGGATTTTTTATTCGTTTGATAGGTGTATCGAACACGTGTCGGTGTATTAGAATATGTGTTCTACGAAATGCCTCTTAGAATCCAAAGTTCTTATTTTTTTATTCTGTTTTCATGAATTTTTTGCTGTGTATATTTGAAACAACTTTCGTGAAGATGGATCTCGTTCTGGTTGGTTTTCGGTGTCCGAATCTGACACGGACAGCAGTGCACGAGGCCCGTGCACGGCCTAGTGCATGCCCTGCTGTACGAGTGTCATAACTCGACGTATAGGACACGATTTTGTGTGAAATTTCATGGACACGTGGGGGAAACCTCTATCCACGTGGTCCAAAAATTTTACGATGTTTTATGTAGCGTGCGCAGAGAAATCGAAGCCACATTGGTCGGCTGAACTGTGCACGCATGCACGGAAATGCCGCTGACACGGCCTTCGTTCGCGGACATGAAGCGACGATGACTTGTTCCAGAAGAATGGACACGAAGCCCTAGACCTAATTTACCCATGGGACTTGAGCACGTGGCACGACGTGGCTGTGGGGTTATCTACGATCAAAAGAGGACCATTAGCCATAGTTTTAGGAATATTCTATAACCTATATTTCTTAAACTAATTTCAACTCTAGGGGTCGTGCCTCGCTAGTGCGCTGCTGGCTGCAGTGAATCCATAGTCTCCAAAATTCAAATAAATGGTGGCAGTGCGCTGCTGTCCTGCCATTATGAGTTAACTAACATTCCTTTAGCTATATCTGTAAAAAAATCATAAGCTTCTAGAGATTCAAACAAATTGACTATGAAATAAAGTGTAAGTATTTGTCCTATCAGTCACAACCCTTACAATAAAAGATTAAAAAGGGAAGAAATGACTTAAGATAAGAGAAATACAAACATTCTAATATCTATTTCATGTGTATTCCAACCATTGAGGAAAAACCTTGAATCGATACTAACTTGAGGTTCGTATATGGATAACATAATCATAAATTATATAAAAATAATAATTCTTAGGGCAAATAGGAACTACATAGGCAATTCAGACTAAGATATGAGGATGATATCTAAAGAGGCAAGGAGAAGGAATTGAACAATTCATCAAGGTTAGATCATTAACTCTATGAAGCCCTGTCTCACCAAGCGAATAATCTATCCACATTGGATCATATCGGGCGGAAAGGATGCGATTTGGATCATCATTGATAGGTTGACCAAATCGACCCACTTTATTCAAATTAAAGTGAGGTTATCTACAGAGAAGTTGGCAGAGCTTTTTGTGAAGCAGATAGTCCGGTTGCACGGGGTTCCAGTGAGTATCATGTCAGACCAAGACAGCAGGTTCACGTCTCATTTTTGAAGGAGCGTGCAGGCTAGTTTGGGCACAACACTCAAGTTTAGCACGGCTTATCATCCGCAGATGGACGGACAGTCAGAGCGAACGTACGTGCTAGATTTTGGCAGCTCATGGGAGGACCACCTTCATCTCGTGGAGTTCTCCTATGGCAACAGCTACCAAGATAGTATCGAGATGTCCCCTTTCGAAGCGTTGTATGGTCGGAGATGTCATACCCCGCTGTCTTGGAACGATGTGGGAGAGCATGCACTGTTGGGACCAGAGATGGTAGTAGATGACGCAGAGAAATTCAAGATGATTAGAGAGCAGTTTCGTGTGGCTCAGGACAGACAGAAGTACTGGGCCGACAGTTACCGTAGACCGTTGGAGTTTGAGGTATGGAATTCCCTTAGTGTAAATTAGGTGTTAATTATAGATTTGTGGTGACAATTGTATGTTATAGGTTGGCGACTTGGTGTTTTTGAAAACTTCTCCGACATGTGGCACTATTAGTTTCGGTAAAGGCGGTAAGCTCAGCCCATGTTTCATTGGGCCGTTTGAGATCCTCGAGAAAATTGGTGCAGTAGCATACCGATTAGCCTTGTCGCCTGCATTGGAAGGAGTGCACAACATGTTCCACGTATCCCAGCTGCGATGATACGTAGCAGACCCCAGCCATGTCTTGGACCATTCAGAGATCGAGGTGGGACCGAGTCTCAGTTATCAGGAGTAACACATAGAGATTTTGGACCGTAGAGAGAAGGTGCTGAGGAATCAAGTGATTCCCTTGGTTCGCGTCGCATGGAGACACCAATCACCGGGCGAGTCCACATGGGAGAGAAGACGAGATGCGCGAGCGCTACCCATACCTCTTTGAGGACTGAGGTACTTTTCTATACTGTATTTCAGCTGAATTTCGAGGACAAAATTAAATTAAGGGGGATAGACTTGTTAGCCCCAAATATAAAATTTTATTTATTTATTTATCTATTTACTTATTTAATGATAATGATAGATAGATATTAATTTCATTTATATGTAAATAAACACATGTCACAGTAATAAAGTTTTACTTTTTGCAAATAACCAAAGTTTAAGGGGGCTGGGTGTAAGTTTTCCCATTTAAATCAACAAACTGTTGGTGATTGGATTACAAGAACCTAAGTGTCCACGAATTTGAATTCCAAACCAAAAACCTCTTTTTATCTACTCACAGGGAGATATTGCCCCTCCAAAACCGAATGCCTTTGGAGGGTGATCACTCCAAACCCAAATTTGAATTGGTTTTCCCCTTATCTGTTAACACCTAATCGACCAGGGCAAGACAGCTATATATAGATGAATTTGTGATTTCGAGAACCCTTTCAAACCCAAAAAAGACCTCTCGATCATGGCTTAAGAACAACCACAGAGGAAGCCTGTTCTAATCTCTGAAAATCGTAACACAGGTATTCCTCATCACCCCCTTGTCCATCTGGGTGTTTCTAATGTTTGAAGCAGTGTCTAAGAGATTTGGGTTTTTGTATCTGGTAAAGAACTAGGGGAAGATAGGAGTACTGCCATAGGTCCTGAGTGGTTTTTGTGCAGTCAATGGTTCAGGGGTTGCACCTAGTCCAAGGACAATAGATAAAGGGGCAAGGGTCCTACTGCCATAGCTAGGAAGAAGTCAGGTCAACCAAGATGGGGGTTACATCAGTCAAGTGTAGAAAGACATCATGTCAGGCTTGCTATCTATGTTTGACAGGAAGCCCATACACATAGAAACCTAGGCAGTACCTTGTACTACCATGGTGATACACCCATGGGACACCCGACACCCTTCCTACTGTACTCCCATTAAATTAGGAAATCTATGATACACATGGAGTATCCAGGATCAGTTGGGCACGACCCCAAGTAACTCTACTGCTAGGATTTACACAACAGGGTATGGACCCCTAGTTGATACAGGAAAGTAAACCTTTGGGGTGATGTAAACATATAGACAATATCAGATGTAAGGGTCTCTAATCCAAGCTGAATGTAGCAACAAGGATCAGAACCTAAGAAGGCCTGGGAATCAGAGCCAGTTGGGTTGTACTCCATATCTCCTGTGTCCAGGCAGGCCACCACCATCACTATGGGGCACACCTAGGTAGGTTATCTGACTTGAAGAATATTCTAACAAAACCAAATTGCCTCGACCTAAGAGCCTAGAAACCTAGTAATAAAGTCTTTCATGGGTCAGACCAATGTACTCAGGCAAGGACTGATTTCGTCATGCCAGTAATCGAACTACCTTCAAGTATCAGATGTTCATGTTGTCCAGTGTCACGACACGCACCCACTGTGAGGGTACGAGAACGTAACAGCGCCCAGCCTACGTCGTAGTGTCGGCGGTAGAATGCTGTTCTAGGCTATGAACTATAACTAACATAACATGAAATACTCTCCATAAGGAGGCCAACACAGAGGTACAACTCAATCACAATCTATAGATAGAATATGGCACGATGAAATAGATAAGAAATCCTCAACTGAGGTATAGCAGAATAAAATAACAAGTTAACAACTACTCGTCTCAACATCTCTAAATATACAACTCTGAAAATAAGGACAACAGCTAAACATGAAAAAGGAAACAATCTAGACTAGCTAAACTATACAATGGGTATCATCCTCAGCAGCTGCCTGAACCTCCCCAGGGGTCCAGGTCACGAGTGTCATCTAGGCAAGCTCCATAGTAAGGGGTGCAGGGTTTCTCATAATCCTCTGTAAAATTTTCAACAGGTCCAGTCAGGACGGGAGCGAGTACAATACATCTCACGCAGATCATAACAGGTTAGAGAATATAAACATGCAAGAGAGTACGATACATGAAACTGAAAGAAAGTACATGATGTAAACAGAGAAGGAACTGTAATGGAAATATCTACTATAAGTAGAGAGCTACCAGTGACTAGTGATTTAGAGTACAAAGTCGACATGTGAAAGGCTTGATTTGCACATGGCTATACTAAAGAGGCGTAC
This sequence comes from Iris pallida, assembly GCA_029216955.1. Taxonomy (NCBI): domain Eukaryota; kingdom Viridiplantae; phylum Streptophyta; class Magnoliopsida; order Asparagales; family Iridaceae; genus Iris; species Iris pallida. Next base: position 37,319 of record JANAVB010003208.1, read on the forward strand.
ATGGCTATACTACTTTAGAATTGTTCACATGACTATTTATACTCCCCCATACCCCCAATCAATACCCAAAGATCCAGACAAGTTATGTTACGTACATGATTTTTATATGAAGCCCATAGATGGTGTACATGAAGTATACATGAGGGCTCAGAGAACTGAGTGCACATGAATTCCACATGAAAGCCCATGAAGGGTGCACATAAAGTATAGGTTATACATGAGATACATGAAAAACACGACCGAACATGATAGCACATGAGAGTACACGAGCAAGCACGAACGAGCATGAAGCACATGAAAACATTAATAACATGAGAGCGAGGAATACACGATGTACATGAAACACACGATATGATGTATCCGATGCTCCCGAGGGGGATAACATCTTAATGTAGGGATCCATATAGTACCAATCCGTGATAATATCGTGACAGCATCAAGTAAGGTAAACTAGAGCATGAATATAATTCTAAGCAAGTTATGAAATGTTCAGAGAATGTACTCGCCTCGTATCTGAATGTCTGAAGTAAATGTACTGTCCGAGATGAGGTACCTAACTCCTATTTAGAGCAACACAAGTCAAGATATATACAAGGGATGATAAATGTAATCTACAATGCATCTACATGCTGTCTAGGTCAAACTAGGCCAAAGTTAACTCTTGGTCAACCATGGTCAACTACACTAGTCAAACTAGGTCAACTAAACCATTCTAAGTCTAAACCTAGACTAACAAGTCATTCTAGGTCTAGCCAAGACTATCCTAGCAAGCACACTCCATTCCAAGGCTATATAAGCCAACAACACCCAATCTATGTAGCATGCATACATTAGTATCATAGGATATACATTAGGCAACATTCACATAGAGTGTACATGTCTACTCATATCTACACATGCCCATATTAGCTTAGATCACTAGGCATATCACACATGGCATGGGTTCATACATTACATGGCATTTTTTTAGCTAAGTTAACAGAACATGGCTTATATTGCATAGCATAGGCTAGGCATATGACATGGCATGTGAATTAGACACTAAATCATGGCATTCAAACATATCATATATTCTATATTGCATCTATATGGCCTACATTTTAGTTTTAGACAAAACATACATAGCCAACATTGTATAGGCTAACATTGCATATTTACATTATCTAATATACTTTTGCATTTGCTATTCATTTATCACGGCATTCCTAATCAATCATGGCATTTCCATTCATTACATTTGCATTGCTATGAGTGTGTGTATATATGTGTGTGTTGTTGCGAGTTTAAGGTAGTATGCGTGGCATGGTATATTCAATGGTAAATTTTCAGGTTTATATAACAGTAAAATGAAGGAAACACTGTGAATGTCCATTCTCAGGAAATCAGTCTACATAAAACCAATTTTCATGTGCATATGAGTGAATATTAGCTCTCAGTTTACAACAATTGAAATAAATATCAGGTGGAAATGTGAATCAAACTGGTTTCCTAAATCAGTGCATATGGGTGTGTGTCTCATGGTGAGGCATCATGTTCTCAGTTAACAGTTCAAGATAGGTGTTGTAGTGTTCCCTGGTGACAGTTAACTAGGTTGTGTGTGTAACTATCAGAAATCAAAACAGAGAATGTGTGTCAAAATAGGTTAACCAGGACAGTGTGTTCAAGTGTTCAATGAAACCTCAGTGCCTGTGCGTTTAAGATTAAAATCAGTGGTGTGATGCCACCTAAACAGGGAGCAATGTGTCATTAACAATAGGTTCTCAGAAAATGGAAAAAAATGGCAGTTCAGTACTGTACAACCCAGTTCAAATCTCCATTACTTGATAACCTCAACCCATGAATGAATGCCAGTTAACATTCTCAAGCATTTAATCAACCAAAACACCAATTGAGTTCAGTCCAAAGAAAGGAATCAATATCAATTTCTAAATATAATTTTACATAGAAAAAACTAGGATTGAAATCAACATTCAGTTTTAACATTGAAACAGTCATTCGATTAAGGAGAGGAAATCAATGTCAGGTTTTTAAGGTTTAATAGGAAGGAAAAATCAGTGAACTCAGGACACTCCCAAGCCATATTTCGAAACCTCATGCCATTCGAAAATCAGTCACCACCACAACCATAGTCCTAATGCAACTAAACTTAGTTAGATACAGGAAATAAGCATTGCAATTAAACCAATCAAAATTAGTGAAACACAATTAGCTTGGAATTCTCGGGTTCAACAGTGCATGTATGTGACAGTGTATCAGTCAATGAATCTCAAAGCCCAACTGCAAAACAAGACTAAATTCTTATGCCATGTAACCCCCTAACAAGTAAGTTAACCCCAGTTATGTTTTACATTCAAAGAAAACCTATTCAACTCAGTTTTATCAATTCGAATATCAAGACTGTATCAGTCCATATCAAACAGTCCAATCCCATATCAAAAATCAAATTGAAACCTAAATCCTATCACAAATCATTATCTCACATTGTAGGGATGTAGTTACACATGTATAATTAATTTAATATGACAAAAATCATTACTTAAACAGTTTTGAAATTGGAATAACTTAGGATATATGAAACTGAATACTGTGTATCAGTTCAAAGAGGAATTTCATATTCGAATGAACGAAACACATTAATATGCTAAACCAAGAGTGGGTAATTAACAAAGCATGTGTACACGTGTCTTGTGTGTCCTCACGTGTCCAGGAAACACGTCACAGGTGTGTCTAACACGATGCAAACACATGGGGTGCACCCAGTGTTGCACAGTGTCGTACACACGTGCACGTGTCTGTAGAACACGACACAGGACACGTAGGGTCTCGTGGTCATACCCACGTATAGCCCATGTGTCAGGCTACACATAGGACCCAACACGATACGACCACATCGTGTCCAGAGTGGACATGACTCGCGTCTCAGCACGCGATTCAGACTGAACGCGCGTGTGCATATGACCAGCGCACGTGACTTCGCATGTTCGATACGACCCTGTTGGACACGAGGCTTGGGGGACAGGTTCGCAGACACTGCCCCCTCCTCTAAGTCCAAGCACGTCCCGCCACGTGGCCTGTGCACTGAGCACGAGGCCCCAAGTAGCAGGGGAAACCCTGGCCGTGCGCGGAGCTGTGTCCACGAATCCAGTGCGACTCGGACACGGCTCGAAGTTACCTTATTCGTGTAAAATCACGCAAGCAATATGAAGATCAAATTTTCAATTCAAAAATATTTTAAAAATAGCAAAGATCAATCCATTGAGACATAGGTCGAACACCTAAATAGCCTATTGATACGTGTCCGATACGGACACGTATCCAACACAGGTTGGGGTCAACTCCTACCAGAAGCTAGAGGGAACCTAGGTCTATGCATCTATGATGATAAATTACAAGTTTAAATGAAGAATGAAGGATTTACCAATGGGTGTCTCGAGCTCAAAAACTGTCAAAGTGCAGTCCCTTTTCACTGTAGCTCGAGCACAAGATGATCCCCAAATCGGTATTCTACCTCCATAGATAGCAAGAGGGTGATGGTTATGCCACAATGCAAGAAGTTTGGTTGAAAAAGGATGAGGAATGGAGAAGTTATGGAGAAATGAAGTTGAGCTCACCTTGTTCTTGAAAGAGAGAGAATGAACAAAGAGGCAATGATTTGGGAGGGATTAAATAGGCTCACCTAGGATTTTGGGCTGGCCACTTCTAGGGTTTGGGATCCCATCCAATGATCACCCTCGCATCATGTCAAATCGATGGCTAGGATGGAACCTAGGTTTCAATGCTAGTCTCAACTAACTATAACTAGCTAGTCTAACTTGATCATTCTAACCAATGACTAGTTATGACTAATCCAAGCTAACTAACCCTAGTCTAGGCCATGTCTAATCTGGGTTAGGGCTAAACATCTAGGTTAAGGACTAACATAACACATAGCAATTTTTAATTAATAATAAATTCACATGCATCCCAATAAATTCTAATAAATTCAAATAATTCAAATTGACCAAAATACTCCTAGGCTAAAATGATAAATGAAACACCCTAATCATATTGCTAGGCTCTAGGTCAAGCTGTCTCTAGGGTTACACTAGCAAGACACCAAGTCACAAGTCAAGATTTTAAATAGTTTAAAAATGATTAAAAATCACCAAAAATCATAATATGTAATAAATATCAAAAACATAATTATAATTACAAAATTTTAAAATTACCTTCATCTGAAAACTTGGTGTTACATCCAGTTCATAAGCTAAACTTGGCATGCACATTCCTGCACAGTTGAAGACACCCACAAAAATATGGGTAAGTAGTAACTGGGGGGACTTTCTTGACCCATAAGCCTCGGTTAACACTTTGTAAAGCCTATTAACACAGGGTTTGTAGGCTAGAGTATGAAGATCCCAAAATTCTGGGATAATTATAAGTATCATGATAATGTGAGTTACTGAGTTATTGAGTAACCAGGGTTGGTATCGGGATAATGTAGATAATATATTACCTGGGAAGTTGGTTGAGACTCTCCAATGACTTGAGAATCGAATAAGTAATAGTCAATAGAAGGGGTCAGGGAATGATGCACGTTTTTACACCTGACAATAAACATATTGGTAATTCGATTACCAATTCTTCCCTAATTGAAACCCAAGTCTCCCCTGTATCAGAGGACTCCTAATAAAGCCCTACAGTCTGGAACCATAAGTACAGGTATCAAAGCCATGTGGAAAGCAGAGGGTTACAATATGGGGCTGGGTTTCAATGCACAGGAATGGGCATTTGAAATGCGGTCTTAGCTTGACCTGTCATACCATAACTAACTTGGGAGAAGAACCTGACACATTGTTAAGCTATATGAAAGCCTGTGGAGGCCAGTAGCCAACCTGGCTGAATACCCACATATCTCAGAGTAGTTATATATACATATGTAATTTGAGTAGGGACATGATGACAAATCTGGAAGTTGGCTTGCAAGGGTAGGTGTTTGCAGGTAAGTCAGAGTACAAGGGTGACCTGTGTAATTGGTCAGGAAGGTTAGTAGGAAGTTAGGAAAAAGAGAAATTATGATATAGTAGGATTGTGAACCTTAGACTATGAATTGACACTTAGAAATCATAAAAGGTAGTGTCAAGAATAGGATAGATATCATGGGTTAATGGATATAATCTGATTGGTCTAGGAAGTAACTTAGAAATAAGAAAACCTATGATTGGTCTTTTAAGCCAGTTTTCTAATGTTAAATTCTTTAAATAGGTTCCTTGGATCTCTATTTGGACTCTGACCAGTGCCAGTAGCCCGGGATGCCAAGCGAGTATAGTTTATTATTTTTTTAGTATCGATCTTTACTATACATTAGTGTTTAGTCGATAGATATGTGATTTCAGTTTATGTTGATTTGTTCCTTATTGTGTCGGGAGGGTGAAGTACCAACGATGTGTGATCTGACTTTGGACCGTCTAGACCATGTTTATTATTGCATTTAGACCGTATAGACCGTGTTTATTATTACATTTATACTCTGGAGACTGTGTTTCTTTATTGCAGTATTTCTTGTAGATCGTGTAACTTTAGACCATGTTGATAGTGTAGACCGTGTCGCATAATTGTTTCGAGACCGATCACATATCAAAGGTACTTCAATCGGTCAGTTGGTGAGTATTTTATTGTATTTCATTTTCTGTTCTTAGTATTCAGTTTTATTTTATCTTTCTTCATTTTATTTATGAATCATACGTCTAAAGGCTAACCTATGTGATATAGTCATTTTCATATATTGGAACTGCATTCAGTGAATTGTACTCGTTCCATCCTGATTGGGTAACCAAACAAATTTTAGGTGATGGAGATGAGATGTGTCCTGAGCAGTATGGCCCGTACTTGGGAGATGTGTAGAGACGTACATTGCTTATCAGGAGGAGTATGTAGCAGCTGATCCCGCTGCACTATCTTAGATATTTTAGTTAGTGCTGAGACCTTGTATTAGATATTTGAGTTGACTTTGAGGCATGTTGTTGAGATTATTTTGATTCTAGATTTCGTACATTGTGAGATGATTCTATTTTTTTATCTATTAGATGCTGAGTTGGAATATGGAATTGCTGATTCGTCCTTGTGGAATATTTTTATTACGTAGTTGTTCATCATATCGTTACAGCATTCTACTGCCGACTCTGCGGCGTAGGCTGGGCGTGTACACGATTCATGCCCAAATATTAGGTGCGGGTCATGACAACGTGGCTCGTGTCGCGGGCTACCGACGTCGACAAGCGCCCACGAGGCCGCACGCGGGTACGTACAGCCCCTGCAGTCTGAGTGTCATAACTCGATGGATATGACACAGTTTGGCATAAACATTTTTGCACACGTGGGGGTAACCTCTATCCACAAGCTCATAAAATTTTATGAGATTTCATTAAATATTCCCGAAGTTATCGCGTCTGCACTGACTCGGCTGATACCGTGCGCACGAGTACGTGCCCGTGCGATACGCACTGACTAGACATGACACGGACACAGGTTTGACCCTGTGAGTACCCGAGCATGACACACACGTGTATACCTCCATTTTTGCCAAGTTTCATGAGTTCTAGTTGTGTATGTTGCATTCATATGTATATATATATATATATATATATATATATATATATATATATATTTATTATATATATATATTAAAACCCCTCTTTTTATTAATCAAGGCGCAAAATGCCGAAGCCTGAAATGTATACAAGTAAATAACTATACAAGTATACCACCAAAATGAACTAAGAAGGGAAGACTACAGGATCGCCCAGTATTAGGGTTGGATAAAGGTCCAGAATGCTGTCGGGCTGTGGGAACACATAGTGCTCCATTTGCGACATTGGCGGAAGACTACCCGGATGAGCTGGTCAGCTGAGTATTGGTGACCTTCGTATCTAGCCTTGTTGCGATTCTTCCAAATTGCCTACGTGGCGGCCGTTGCAACGATCTGGTGGCCGTGGGAGGCTATGCCCCATGAGACCGCTAGATCGTGGAAGCGACCGCCCACCGGCTCCATACTGTAGTGCTGGCTGAGGCTCCTCCAGACCCTGCCTTGCAGGATCCCTTGGCAGAAGATGTGGTCGATAGTCTCTATCTGACGATCTTAATAGCAATTGCAGGCAGATGCCAAGCTAATCCCAATGGTGTTGAGGATGTCGTCAGTCGACAATTTTTTTCTAATGACTCTCCACATGAGGAAGAACCATTTCTTGGGGATGCAGGAGTGCAAATAGTGATTGATAGGCTGATACGGTTGCCCCGACCAGCAGACGGCGAGTTTTGCCGACCTCACCGAGAATGCCTCGGAAGCCTAGAACGTCCACCTCAGCGCATCGGCCTCGCGATCGATTTTTCCGCTCGCTTGAATGCTCTCCACCGTTTCGTTGCCGGAGTATTAACGAATCTTATCCCAATTCCATGCTTCAATAATGTGGTTCCACAAGTGTCTGATCCTAGTGTCCATTGGGATCCCCGTGAGCCGCGGGATCAAGCTATCCCCAATCCATCTCTCCTAGAATGGATCTGACTCGCCGTCCCCCAAGCTGCTGAGGATCAGCGGTTGGATATGGTCTCTAAAGGATGGATATGCTTGAAGTACCTGTTCTTCATAAACCTGGTCCATAAATTCTTGTTCGTGCGGAGTTTCCACCACAGTTTTATCGAGAAAGCTTAACGATGTGAGTGAGTTTGGTGAATCCTAGACCCCTCCCTTAGTGCGATGAGCCATGGAGTCCCAGCTAGCCCAGTGATGTTTGCCTTGGCCATTGCAATGCCCCCAGAAGAAATTACAAAAGATCTGCTCGATCGAAGAAGAACCTTCAAAGGCGGGGAGCACGCTACCAGGTTATGTATGGGGATAGAGGTGAGCACGTGAATTAGAATAATCTTGCCAGCTGGGGATAAAGTAGCATTATGCCACCCAGCAAGTTTATTCCAGGTCCGTGTGATTAGTTTCTCAAATATGCCAACGTTGGATTTTTCGTACAGGAGAGGGCACCTGAGATAGTTGAACGGAGGATGATCAACAGAGAAGCCAGTTAAGTTGGCGAGCCTCATTGCGTGCTCTCTTTTGATGTTGTGTTGGGCATAGATGACGCCCTTGGAAGGGTTGATCTTTGACCAGATCCGGTGGAGTACCTCTACAGGGTGTTGTGGACCACTGCCACCGCTCCTTCATCCCCAGATGAGAAGATAAGTAAATCATCAGCAAAAGCCAGGTGAGTGATGATAGGACATCCACTGGATGTGTGATAGTGCTGGAAGTTCGGACTACTAGCCATGTTGTTGAGGTTCTTATTCATGGCGTCAGCCGCTATGATGAAAACATTGGATGATAGAGGGTCTCCTTGTCTAACCCCTCGACTGGATTTGAAAAATCCCTCGGCTTGACCATTGATGATCATATAT
>JANAVB010003209.1:0-49285 GCA_029216955.1 Iris pallida
TCGTGATGTTATGTGAATCCTAGTGGAAAGCGAGATCTATTATGATATTCTCTTACTTACTGGTTTAAATCCTCATATCGTGCTTCCTTGTGGTACTTGCTATTAGAGTCTAACCTCTCTGGTTTTGCATGCCAGATTTAGAGCCAGTTCCGAGGACTCAGCTTACTCCACCTTCAAGATGGTCAATACTAGGTGATCGCAGGAGGACTCGAGTGGGTTCCTTACTTCACCGCCGTTTGTTATTTACTTCATACTTAGCCGTTTTGGCACCGACATGTTTCGGATTGTCTTGTACTTACTTTTACATAATTGTAACAAGTCAGACTGCAGCTGATAACAATTGTGTATATGTTTACTATACCATCTGGCTATGTTTTGTAAAGCCAGATCTCAAGAACATTTTGAGTAAGCATTGAGATGCCTTACTGCTTTATCTTACATGTTCTCTATTCTTGCTTCTTGTTTGAATGATTGAGACAATAGATGTGAAGTGACCATAGTAAGACTTTCATATTATGCACCCCCTCGTCTGGTTAGACACATTGATCGTATTACGTATTCATCTACCCATAATACGTAGCTGGCTGAGTCATTCCCCCGCTCTCCAGTATTCTGGTTCGGGGCGTGACACAATGACTGCTCGGTTAAACAGAGGCAGCAACAGCCGCATATATGCAGCCGAAGAGAGAGAGAGAGCCGAACAGTAGAACACTCCTATCAAAACCCTAAGCCTCGGATCGAGCCGCTTCTACGCACGCACGCCACCCTTCCCCAACCCCTGCGGCCACCCGCCGCCATCGCCGCCGCCGCGCGAGCCGGAGGCGGCCAGGAGCGCGCGCGTGCGGATTTAGCGGTGACAGCAGTCACACATAAGTGTGCCGACTTCCAGGTCATTTTCTCCCTCCATGTTTGATCGTTTCACAATCTACGAATTCCTAGCATAGAAGATATGACCCCCTAGAGATCCTAACAAGTAGAATCTAACATAGTCGAGCCATCGATTCACAAAATCGATCAAAAATCAATGAAAAATCATTGATAAACAGTTTAGAAAACAGTTTAGAATGCCATATTCGAGATCAATTTCGATCGTCCAGTAACCATTTAGAAATTCTACTTGCACAGCTATAGACCACATGTAGAACTCTAAAACCCTTTAGATAGATTAATTTTTCGTTCACTGTATAAAGAATAATTGGATAGTAAAGTTACGAAAAATCTGTTTTCATAATATAGAAAATAGGAAAATTTGTCCGAGACGACGTGCGTCCCGTCAATCCGGACGACGTGGTCGCGAACCGAAGGCATCGAAAGGTCGTAACAGCTTCGTGGTCGTGTGGGCATTGACGGAATTCAAATATGTCGCGTGTGCACGACGAATTTGATGCGTATCCGTCGAATTTACCGTATCGGCCTCTGTGGAAATTCTCCAATTACTTTGTGCACGCTCGTCAGATCGAGACGAAACTTGCGCCAACATGATCGTATCGTTTTCTGATCCTATATGCCAAGTTTGGTCCGATTCTGAGACAGTTGATAAAATCGCTATTTTGTGGGCCCACGTCCGACTCAACGGTGATTTTATGCACGGCCTGTCAGAATCCAACTTTGGACATACGGTTGGATTCTGTCATGCCCCAGAACCAGAATACTGGAGAGCGGAGCAGACATAGCCAGCTACGTATAATAAAATGGAATCCATCTCACCATACGGTCACGGCTGTCTAGATGTGTGAGGGTTTATCTACAAGCCATCAGTCTATTAAGGTCATAAATTATCCTAATGTCTCAATCTCAACCAACTAGTATAGTTACAAGATATCAGACCACCAAATATACAATTGTAAGGCATCCCAAACATTACATATCCAGATGATCATGAAGCTAGTCGTACAAAATGTAAGCACTAGCAAGAGTTAAGTTATACATGATCAACCTCGAGTTGCCATATGTTCACAGCCCGTAGGCAGACAGTAAGTAAAATATACACGAGCTAACACTTGTTCGGCGGCTAACGCCTCAAAAGAATAATATACAATAGAGTGGGAGAGCCAAAATTAACCCATTCGTTGCCAGGATTCCCTCTAGTGGTCACCATAGGCTGGAAGGCAGGTAGATCCTTTGCTGTCTGCTTCGGTATCTGGCCATACAAAACCAGCTGGGTCAGACCCCAGAAAAAGCAAGTGCCACAAAGGAGGATTCACTTAGGAACTAAAACCAACAATTACACAAAAATATAATTACTTAATAAGAGACAGTAATTTAGAAAAGCATGAAAGGTGAATATAAAAGACAATCTTGTACCGAATCAATAAAAGACAGAACATATGGAAAAGCATGACAGGATGATATACGATAGATAACCTGGGACTATTTAGATACCAGGTTACAACCCGTAACCACAACAAGGACCGGGTTGTAACCCTTCGTCTGAACGGAACTTGGCTTCTCCCACCATTTATCGGCAAGGTAAATATAAAACGAGACATGTAACAATCTTGTACATGATCAAGACAAGACTAGACAGATTATTCTCATACAATCAATCATGGCCAAGCAGTAAGTACGGCTTGCTACTTTAACTAACTAGGGTTATCAAGACCTAGTTACTAGCAAGATGCAAATGAGAATTCCAAGTCCGATTACCTGTTTGTTACTACCTGAGTGATCCCAGCAAGAAAAGAAAAAGATAGCAGGATATAGCAGACACACTGTAGTAAGATACATGTGTCCTAAGGTACCACACTCGACGGCGGACTGGAAGTGCGCTCATCTCGACGGATAGCAACAAATCCCATGTATATATATAAGGCCGGGACCAAAGGGGCAACAGGTAACTGAAAAATTCTCCATGAACTATTTGATCAATCTAGTCATTAACCTAGCCAGATTCAGTATGAATCCCTGACCGTGGTACTCAGGGATCATGCCCTAGACATGATGTAAGACACAACCGGACTTGTAGTTTATACAGGCACAATCAATGCAAACAACCACGGTGTCAGGATTAATTATACAGGTCATGTCATGTCAGGTAGCCGTTGCAACGGCTATTCGAGATAATCATGTCAGGTTTATCATATCAAGTGTGCTAGTCAGGAGTGCGCCACGACGGGTCACTATCAGGTCATGTCAGGTTATCATGTCAGGAGTGCACCACTACGGGTCATTATCACGTCATGCTCAATTATCAATTCCAAACATATCAAATGAATTCATGATTTTCAAGTTCAGGACAAAAGGCGTAAGGATATAAAATGGGCGTAAAAATATACAATAAGGAGTTACAAACATGGGTAATTAATGATAAATAATAATACACAGGGTTATTAGAAAGTCATACGGCTCAGGGGGACAGTGCGCATGCGGCCCAATTAGGTGAGTCTCATGCGGCTAGCGGAAGAGAAGTCCATGCGGCTGGATCTGGGCCAGGCGCATGCGGCTTAGTAGAAGCCCATGCGGCTGGGATTAATCAGGGTCATGCGGCCCGGACTAAGAAGTCCATGCGGCAGGGTCTGGGGGTTCTCATGCGGCTCGAGGATCAGGGCCTATACGGCTCGGGGATCCAGACAGTCATGCGGCTGAGAGGACTCGAGTCCTCATGCGGCCAGCGAGTAACTGGTCTATGCGGCTCGCGGGGAAAAAGTTCATGCGGCTGAGAGACCACTTGCCGCATGAAATATTCATGCGGTCAAGTCAAGCCCCTGCGGCCAGGACTGTCGTATGAAGGCTCATGCGGCTCGGAATCACTAGCCGCATGAAGTATTCATGCGGTCAAGTCTAGCACTGTTCTTCTTCTCTAAGCTTCCGAGAAGAAGAACGCCAAGAGTCCATGCTCCAAGCTCCATGAAACTTTCATCCGGAGTCCAAATCCGAACTTTTATAGGTCAAAATAGGGTAAACGAAATTCTCTACAACATGGAACCATCAAAACTCAGAAAAACAGGATTAAGTAGATCAAAACCCAAGAAATCCGAAAATAAAGTAAACTTAGATCTAGAAGAATCTAGCCATGGAAAGTGAAAATGCCAAGTGCTAAAGTAAGTTAAAATGCTGTAAGGAAGAGAATGAAGCAATAAATTTTGAGTTCCTCCATGAAGCAAGTTGCACTTGCCTAGACCTCTCTCTTCTCTTTCTGGTAGGTGAAGGGAGTAAATGGAAGAAGAAGAAGAGGTTAATGAAGAGAGAGAAGAAGAATAGGTAATAAATAGGTGGTGGTGATAGGTAGGGGGTTCACCCCTTGGCTCATGATGAACCAAGAGCAATCCCAAACTGAACCAAGCCAACCCAAACCAAGCCAGGCCAAATCGAGCCAACCCAATCCTCCTCCTATCCAAATAAAACCAAGCTCCACTAATCAGAATTAATCCACGAACGATAAATGACAATTAAACCACAATGCTAAATATAAAAATAACCACAACTAACTAATCAAGGAAAATAGAAATACGGTCAGAAATACGAACACGTATAAAATACGTATCACAAATTTCGGGGCACTACAGGTTCGTATCAGAAAAATAGACTTGTAGATATGTAGTTTGACGACTTTAGAGACCATTGACTCTGGCACGCTTTTCGGTGCGAAGCGTGTCCAACGGCGGACACCGTTTTTGCCCGAAATTATCGTTTTGCTCCTGTGTCCAGAATTGGACTTAAGGACAGGCAATCCTAGCTAATTTGACTATTCTGAGAATGATGGTAACAATTATTTCAGCTTTCGAAGACAGTTGTGATGACTTGAAATTTCTGACTTGTTGATTGGCGATACATTGTTGGTTCTCCGTGCAACCCCCAGGCAAGTATACCTTGCCGAACATATACAGTATTTATATGGTTTCTCTTTCCTTATTGTAGTCCTTTTTATATTGTCACATGATTCCATATTGTGATTGATTCGTCCTTGATTGCTTTACTTGTTCTAGATTACGTGCACGTATAGGATGTTTGACATTGCTAGAATATTGGTCTCTTTGTGTTACCCTTTTCTCGTGATTGAGTTGTCAGTTTGTATATCTGTCCTTGACCATTCTCGACGGGAGTATCTTGCATTGTACTACAGTTGAGACATACTATAGCTTGGGAGTATCTTACATTGTACTACGACCTATAGCATATATTGATTAATTGATTGACTTGACTTGCGACACTATAAATTGGGAGTATCTTGCATTGTACTACGATTTATAGGAGTCTACTTGACTTTGTATCCTTTAGGAGAGGAGATCGATACTAGAATTGGATAATCTTGACTGGGATTATCTTGCATTAATTACAGTCAAAATCTACTATAGATTGGGAGTATCTTGCATTGTACTACAAGCTATAGAGGTTAATCGATTGATTGGTAGCCAAGTCTAGTATTACATTTCCTCACGACTTGTCGTCCTTAGATGTTCTTCTTGCAGTGTTCTTATCCTCCACACCTGTTATTTACTGTCATATTAGTAGGCATGTTTTATGTATCTTGCTAGCCTCTGAGGACCTGATGATCTCTTCAGGTAGCTGATTACACGGAGTTAGTTAGCTGAGCATGTGGTAGTTGACTTCATATGCATGATTCAGGTATTTTGTTAGTATTATTGATTTACTATCTTTCTCGTGCTTTCATTATATATCATGCTTATCAGCTTAGCTTTATAGACTCATATTATTCTTAGAGTCTAATCGGACAATATGCTAATGGGCTGCAGACCATGACCCATAATTGTTCATTTGTGTTTCGTATATTTATTGTGGATTGAGATATAGATTTGTTTGCCATGATTTGGCAGTATACCATGACCTTGACAGCTTATACGTACTCGAGTCGGGCTGGAGTCCGCTCGATACGTAGCTGGCTTGCTCACGAGCTCGCGTCCGAAAAGCGGGTGCGGGTCGTGACAAGTTTTTGTGGTGGCCCATGCAGGTCAGAGCATATCGTATCGGTTACGTAACTGTACCGATACGAGCCTGCGACTTTGACTAAACCTTAAAAATCTCAATCCATACTGCCTTGAAAATTCTCCTAGAAATTCTCTACGTCCTTGAAAACTCCATATTTGCTCTCGAATATACTTCCCTGCTTTCCGTACCCTTGACCCTCGTCCCTTCATATTTCGGGGTGACGAATGATCGTGCTGTCTAGAATTCATCAGAGATTCTTAAGTTATATTAGAATATTGCTTGATTTTGAATATTTGGTTGTTTGATAGATATGGGGGATTAAAGATACCATATGTCCTAGATATCCCTGGTAGAATTATTGGCCACTAGTTAGAAGGTTATAATATTTTAGTGACCATGTTTTGAGGAGTAGTGTGACCAAATGTGGGTAGAAGTCCTCGAGATTTCATAATTATAAATGGCTAGAGAGGGTTATAAAATATTTTTGGAGAAATTAAATTTGAGGAGATTAAGGTAGACTTTGATTTTTAAGGCATAATTATGAATTAGAATTTCGAGGACGAAATTATTTTTAAGGTGGGTAGATTTGTAGCTCCCCTTTCCGAAAATTGTTGAATTATTTTTTATTATTATTATTAAATGGCAATTTTTAGATTTTTATGAATAATCATTTATTTAATTATTACGGTAGGTGACTTTAGCCATGGTTAAGATTTGGAGTACAAGGCGACTAGAAATCGTGACACGGATAGTGCAGTGGCGTGCTTTGACTAGTGTTTAGCCATGGTAGGGGAATGCAAAGCTATAGGAGTGTCCTAACAAGGAAAACCAGGCAAAATTACGACTTAACCCTTACCGAAGTTTTTTATTATTTAATTATATTATTGAGTTTTAGAGAACCCGGTTGTACCGAACCTATCCAGAATGGGCCCAAGTCAAATCCAAGCTCATGAGGTGTTGCATTGTGACCAAAGACGTCAGTGTAGACACATATTTTATTGGTATTTACCTTGGTAATTTTGGAGACAATTCTAGGAACAATTACTATATATAATATATTATATGTGCTTGTTATTAGACATAATATTTTATTTAATATAGTAAATATTTCTCCTTAACAAATATGTAGGACTCTATGGAAATTATCTAGGTTATATATAAATATAGAAGTGTATTTTCGGTATATGGAAAATTAGGCTTTTATATATATATATATAATATTGTATCATATTTGTGTGAATTTTGGTATAAAAATTAAGAATTGAATTTCAAATGTTAATTATACTTAATAGTTATTGCTCGTATTTGTGGTATGTGTGTGTGTTATATATATATATATATATATATATATATATATTCTATATATATATATATATATATATATAGATAATATTGAGATTGTATTTCTATTAAACTATCTATTAGATTTTTGGAGATTGTTATATATATATATATATATATATATATATATATAATATTATATATAATATAATATATATATATATATATATATGTGTGTGTGTGTATAAGATAGATATAATATAGAGTAAATAAAGGGATATATGTATGTGTATATGTATATATAAAATATATATGTATGTGTGAATGTGTATATATAATATAATTATATATGTGTGTATGTATATAATATAATATATATACATTATGTACAAGTACATATGTAAGCGGGTGTATGTATATACATATACTATATTAAAAGAAAAAGAAAGAAAAAAAAAAGAAAAACGTAGCAGCCGGCCCAGGCCCAAGACCCGAGCCCATAGCAGCCCGGCCCACAGCCAGTGCTAAGCTAGCCCAGGCTAGCAAACCCACACAGCAGCTCCCTTAACGAACCCAGCTGCACCCAGGGTCGAGCCCGGCCCAATGTCTGCTCGGTTAAACAGAGGCAGCAACAGTCGCATATATGCAGGCCGGAGAGAGAGAGAGAGAAGAGAGAGCCGAACAGTAGAACAACTCCTATCAAAACCCTAAGCCTCGGGATCGAGCCGCTTCTACACACGCACGCCACCCTTTTCCAACCCCTGCGGCCACCCGCCGCCGTCGCCGCCGCCGCGTGAGCCGGAGGCGGCCAGGAGCGCGCGCGTGTGGATTCAGCGTGACAGCAGTCGCACACAAGTGCGCCGACTTCCAGGTCAACTTTCTCCCTCCATGTTTGATCGTTTCACAATCTACGAATTCCTACGCGTAGAATATGACCCCCTAGAGATCCTAACAAGTAGAATCTAACATGGTCGAGCCATCGATTCACAAAATCGATCCAAAATCAATGAAAAATCGTTGATAAAACAGTTTAGAATGCCATGTTCGGAGATCGATTCCGATCGATCCAGTAACCGTTTAGAAATTCTACTTGAACACAGTTATAGACCACATATAGAACTCTAAAACCCTTTAGATAGATTAATTTTTCGTTCACTGTATAAAGAATAAATGGATAGTAAAGTTACGAAAAAATCTGTTTTTATAAATATAGAAAATAGGAAAATTTGTCCGAGACGACGTGCGTTCCGTCAATCCGGGTGACGTGGTCGAGAACCGAAGGCATCGAAAGGTGCATAACATCTTCGTGGTCGTGTGGGCTTTGACGGAATTCAAATTGGTCGCGTGTGCGCGACGAATTTGATACGTATCCGTCGAAATTCACCGTATCGGCCTCTGTGCAAATTCTCCAATTACTTTGTGCACGCTCGTCAGATCGAGACGAAACTTGGTAACACCCTATTTCTGAAAATTGGGGATTTTTGAAAATTTATTATTTTTATTATTATTAGTGGTATTTTAGTCATGGTGATTTTCTGGTGAATTTAGTTAAGTTAAACCATTTCTAAGTCATGCTAAGTCATGACTTATGACTTTGTGATTTTGGTTAGTATAACTTATGTAAACCCTAGTTTCTCTAACCTAGAATTGCCATGACCATGAGAACTTGACCATAGGCTTAGAATATCATTTTGGTGATTTTTAGCCATAGGGGTATTTTGGTAATTTCTAGGAAATTATTGGGTTTAAGGTTGGATTAGTGAGAAATTACTATTCATGGACTTCTTAATTAGTGACTTGCTAATCCCTAACCTAATTACCCTAATCCATAGGTTAGCTACTAACCTAGAATGGCTAAGGATGATATTTTCATTTAGTTAAAGGAAGGGAAAATATCTACATTCACCTTTATAGATATTTTGCTTAAATTGTGCAAAATATCAATTAATTGTCACATAAGTCTTTCTCTTAGCCTAGAAGTAAAACCACACCATGCCACCCTAGTCCTAGGCCATACTTGGCCGGCCAAGGCACCCCCCCCTTTGGGTTGATCATTCTATATATTGGTTCATTTCTTTGCATTTAAATTTACATGTTTAAACCATCAAAATAGCCTTTCCTTGAAAAATCCACAACTCTCACCATAGTGATCCAAATCACTTCAAACTTCTTGCATTGGGTTCCTACAATCTAGAGGGAGCTAAGGGAGGCTAGCAATCAAGAATTTGGAGGCTTTTGTCATCATCAAGTTGAAGAACAACACCCCCTCTTCTTTGAATTTCCTTGAAATTCACCAATAGGTAAATTTCCACAAACCTAGTCAAATTCCTATTTTTCTTTCATAGATGCATTCATATAGGGGTAACAATTGTGGGTAAAGTTTGGTAGGATTTTGATGTGTTTTGGTGTCGTGTTGGACACGTATCCTACTAGTCTAGAACCCTAATTTTACTCACTGTTTGAGCACTGTCATTGTGTATTTTGATCACTGTTTTTCCAAACTCTTTGAACAAAAACCTAGCCTAACTAACCCTAACCCTAATCCTATGTCACTGGACACAATTCGACTTGTGTCGTGTCCAAATTTGGACACACAAGCTCTCGGGACACAGGGCAGTACACAGGAATTGTGTCCTGCTGCCACAGTGTCCCCACGCACTGTAGAAGCCACGTGGACACGCCAAAATTGGCACGGAGCACGGGGCAATGACTGACAGGTCATCCCCAAAGTTTGGGATGACCTCGTGTCGTGTCGGACACGGAATCGACCCCGCAAGGGTCGTTCTAAACACTGTGTACACACGCACAGACACTGTACTTTGAACGTGTCGTGTCCACTGTACACGACACGTGGACACTTGGTACTGACATGGACACGAAGCCTGTATGTAGGCGAACACATTGGACACAACCACGTGGTGTCACGTGTCCCGTGTCGCGAACACGAGACACGCGAAAACGCTGACACGCAGTCTGAACACGTAATTTAGGGCTTCTGATACGTGTGTCGTGTCCCCTCTACACAACACGTGGACACGTATCAGGCCCATGGACACGAAGCCCAACCCTAGGCGCACCTTCGGGCACGAGCACGAGGCCTGTGTCGCTTTGTGTCGTGTCCTAGACCCCTATTGGTTTTACACTGTGTCAGTTAAACCTAATTTACCCGGGTGACTTTAAATCCTTGTGGACACGCCGTGTCGTGTCGTGGCACCGTGTCAGGCTACTAGGGACCTAGTCTAACCTAGGGGCTGTCATTACCAACCGAGCTTGGGTCACCTTAGTTCGGTTTAGGTGATGTTTGAACTAACCCAAGTTGGGTTTTCACTGTCCAATTTCCAGTTTTCTGGAAATTCCAGATTTTCGCAAAATCGATTTTTGAATCGATTTTGCTATTGATTTTTGCATTGTATTAGTGTATTTTAATGTGTATATGTGTAGTATATGTATATTTGAGGGTGTGGGTCGAATTTGAGGGGATTTGGATGTGTGTGTGTATAGTTATGTATATATTACATATCTATGTATATATGTTATGTGTGTGTGTTTGGGGGTTTGATTGTGGGTTCCAGGTTCTGGAATTTCCCCCCCTGTCTGATCTCTCACTCTTCCTCACAGTCTCTCTCTCTCACTGTCTCACTATCTCTAACTCTCTCTCTCTCTATTTCACTCTCTCTCTTTCCTCTCTATATATGATATATATATATGTATATATTTTGTGTTAGATATATACATAGTGTTATATATATATATATGTAGGGTTGGGTATTATATATAGGTATTTCCATATTAATATATAGTTAGGCCTATATATATATATATATATGTATAGCCTTAGTTATAGGTTTATGTGAAAACCTAGACAATGGCCTATGGCCAAGAGCAATGGCCTATGGCCTAAGTGACTAGCCCATAGTCTTGGGACCAACCCCATTGACCTAATGACCTAAAAACCCAACATGTTGACCCTTGTTGACTAAGGGTTGACCAAAGTCAACATTAGGTCAAGTTTGACCTAGTTAACCTAGAAATGTCTAGGAATGACCTAAATAACTAGTTTAACATTGTTTGACCTAACTTGGACTAGTGTTGACCTAGCCTTGACTTAGAGTTGACCAAGAGTTGACTTTTGACCAGTTTGACCTAGAATCATGTAGTATGCATTGTATACTTTATTTTTATCATTGTGGATACATTGTGACCTGTGTTGCTCTGACTAGGAGCCACCACCTCTCCTCAGGCAGTATATCTTCTTCAGACATTCAGTTATCAGGCGAGTACATTCTCTGACCGTTTCATATTTGCCTGGATTTATATTCTTGCTCTAGATTACTTTACTTGATGCTGACACGATTGTTATCACGGATTGGTACTATATGGATCTTTTCATGAGATGTTATCCCCCTCGGGAGCATCAGATACGGCATGTTTGTGCTTTTCACGAATCATCATGTATCTCTATGCTTTCATAGATTCACGAATCGCTTGTGACTCATGTACTCTCATGCTCACAGAGCCTCTCATGAATCTCCCATTTATGGGCTTATCACGAATCTTAACGTAACCTGAATGGATCCTTGTGTATTGATTGGGGATGGGGGAGTGGAAATAGTCATGTGGATATTACCCCAGTAGCTGTAGTCATGAATCACTTCTAGCTGTAGTCATGAATCTCCTATGCCATTTCACATGTCTATATTTTACTCTGACTCACTAGACACTGCTAGTTCTCTATATACAGTAGATATTTCCTTTACAGCTATCTCTTTTGCTACATGTATCTTCCTTCAGCAGTTCCTGTATTTTACTCTATTGCATGCTTTATATCTCCTATCATTCTATGCACTGCGTGAGATGTATTGTGCTCGTTCCCGTCCTGATTGGACCTGTTGAAAATATTACAGAGGATGAGAGGAGGCCCTGGTGTCTACCTATTATGGAGCAGGACTAGATGATACTTATGTTGTGGACCCTCAGCAGGATCCACCTGCAGCTGAGGAGTGTTCCAGTAGTCTAGACCAGTTTAGCTAGGCAGTCTTTCTATATTTCTTTTGTCTCACATCTGAGTTGTATTTTGAGATGTTGAGTTATGTATACTCTTAGTCTTGTATTATGAGTTGACATTCTGGATGTTATGTATCTTAGACACTTAGTCTTATTTCATCTATGCTATGGTTCTCCTTGAGTTACTATCTATCTGTCTTCTTCTCTACCTAGATGTGATTGAGATTATTTGTTTGTCACCTCCATTCGGAGAGTATAAACTGTACAGGTACTTGTATTGTTAGATGATTGACCTAGGACAGCGTTCTACCGCCGACACTGCGGCGTAGGCTGGACGTACCCACTTCTCGTGCCCTTACTCTAGGGTGCGGGTCGTGACACGTTTTTAGTGGTGGCCCATGCAGGTCTCGAGTTTATGTAGTGGTATTCGAACTAGAGTATCACTACAGCCTGCGATAGGATTAAGGAATAGGCTTAGAGAGAGTGGATACTCAATCACAAATTAGGAAAAATTTCCATGGATTTGAATCTACTGACTTTTGTTCAAATCTATATAATCTATTCATATTGTCCTTTGATACTATCATCCTTGTACCGTTATTGACTTCCTTATTGATCTGTCTTCAGGATGGTGGAGACACGATCGCAGCGTCTCGGTCCAGGTGATACCACTGAGAGGTCTGCCACCTCTCGTCCAGCTCACCAGGACCCGGGGACTGCAGCTCCCCATACTCCAGCTCATGTGGGAGCTTCTGCCCCAGTTGGGGGTGCACCTCTTACTATTCAGGGGGTCATTCCAGCTACTCCAGACATGCCTCCCCCGCAGTTTCGTCAGCCTCAGTTTCAGCCGGAGTATCAGCAGCAGCAGCAGTACCAGCAGGGGTACCAGCAGCAGATGCCATCTGGGTATGTGGATGCTGCACAGATGTTCTCCTACTTCCAGCAGTTTCTCGAGTCGCACCAGACCCAGACTCAGCGTCAGACGACGGCTTTTACCAGAGGCATTGATGATGTCCATCAGCTGGCCACGGCGACGATAGAGAGGTTGGCAGCCCAGCCACAGGGAGGATCAGGACAGCCGCAGCAGCAGAAGATTCCGGGCATACAGGACTTCAAGAAGATGAACCCCAGGGACTTCTTGGGGACTGAGGGGATTCTTTATGCGGATGACTGGATAGAGCACATCGAGGAGATCTTCCGACTGGCGGAGATACCAGCCGGACTCCAGGTGGAGGCAGCAGCTAGCCAGATGCGGGATCTTGCCCGTACCTGGTATCAGACGGACCCGAGAGTAGGTACTCCAGGGCAGGCATGGAGAGCTTTCAAGGAGCTCTTCAAGGGGAAGTTTTTCCCAGATCAGGCAGTCGGCGCTTTGGAGACACAGTTCGAGAACCTGGTTCAGGGGAACCAGACCGTAGAGGAGTACGCCGGTGAGTTTTGCCGGTTGAGCAGATTCGTGGAGGGCCTTAGCGAGGCAGCGAAGGTGAGGAGGTTCAGGAAGGGCTTGGTCAAGGAAGTCAAGTCCTTGACCAAGAGTGAGAGGAGTGCCACATTTGAGGATATTCTAGCAGGAGCGATGGCGGCTGAGGATGATCTTGAGCTGAAGCTCAAGAGGGGCCGTGATACACAGGGAGCAGGCAGCAGTGGAGGTCAGGCCAAGAGGCCTCACTATCAGCAGCAGCAGAGGCAGCCACAGCAGTATCAACAGCCGAGGCAGCAGCAGCAGGTCCCGAGACAGCAGACTACCAGTTGTCCCTACTGTAAGAAATCGGGACATGGATGGGGAGAGTGCAGGAAGAGGCTGGGCTCGTGCCTACTATGTGGGGCAGCGGACCACCAGCTGAGGGAGTGTTCCCAGTACACAGGCAGAGTAGCACAGGGAGCAGCACCAGGAGCAGGAGCCAAGGCTCCGGTAGGACAGCAGCAGAGAGGACCATTACAGCCACAGCAGCAGAGATTTTTGCAGTTCCAGCAGCAGGCTGGAAGGGGTCAGCAGGGGCGTGCTTACGCCATGACAGTTGAGGATGCTCAGGCAGTTGGCGATGTGCTTGCAGGTTCTGTTATTCTAAATCCATTCCCACCTTGCTTCATTATATCTATCTTAAAATCCAATTCCATCTGCTCCTACCTGTTCTTTATTAGTGATCAGTTTTGACCTGTTAGTTCTTTGATTTTGTCGATTGTTGTTGTTTCTTCATCTCTTACATAGGAGTAGGAGTAGGAGTAGGAGTAGGAGTAGTTTAGTTGTTAATATAATTCTTGACTAAACTCTTTTGTCAAGAATTTTCTCTAAATAAATTAGTGTATATATATGTTATGCCTTTTTGATATAGTATCTCTGACCATAGAATGGTAACCCTTTTAGCCCTGTGATTTATTGTTTCCTTATCTTCCTAGTCTATACCTATGACCAGGACTGTCCCACCTAACCTGTCCTTTACACTACTATTCATCATGATTTTTGGTTCAATTTAGGCCATAGACTTTTTTTTTTTTCCACTCTGAATTATGATCATCGTAGGTACATTACCGTGACTTTTAAATTTGGAGCACAAGACTAGTTGTTTTCTCAAAACTGACTTCACATACATGACCTAGACATGACATACTACACCTTATGACCTAAAACTGCCAGCCAATTTTTGGACATGACCCAGTATAGGTCTACTACCCATATTTTGCTTGTTGACCTTGTATGTTGCCTAGGTAGTGGCTTCGTCCTTGATTGTTGGAGGTTTGACCTAGAAGGAGTACGACCATCTAAATTTCGAGGACGAAATTATTTTAAGGTGGGTAGACTTGTAACACCCTATTTCTGAAAATTGGGGATTTTTGAAAATTTATTATTTTTATTATTATTAGTGGTATTTTAGTCATGGTGTGATTTTCTGGTGAATTTAGTTAAGTTAAACCATTTCTAAAGTCATGCTAAGTCATGACTTATGACTTTGTGATTTTGGTTAGTATAACTTAGTGTAAACCCTAGTTTCCTTAACCTAGAAGTTGCCATGACCATGAGAACTTGACCATAGGCTTAGAATATCATTTTGGTGATTTTTAGCCATAGGGGTATTTTGGTAATTTCTAGGAAATTATTGGGTTTAAGGTTGGATTAGTGAGAAATTACTATTCATGGACTTCTTAATTAGTGACTTGCTAATCCCTAACCTAATTACCCTAATCCATAGGTTAGCTACTAACCTAGAATGGCTAAGGATGATATTTCATTTAGTTAAAGGAAGGGAAAATATCTACATTCACCTTTATAGATATTTTGCTTAAATTGTGCAAAATATCAATTAATTGTCACATAAGTCTTTCTCTTAGCCTAGAAGTAAAACCACACCATGCCACCCTAGTCCTAGGCCATACTTGGCCGGCCAAGGCACCCCCCCCCTTTGGGTTGATCATTCTATATATATTGGTTCATTTCTTTGCATTTAAATTTACATGTTTAAACCATCAAAATAGCCTTTCCTTGAAAAATCCACAACTCTCACCATAGTGATCCAAATCACTTCAAACTTCTTGCATTGGGTTCCTACAATCTAGAGGGAGCTAAGGGAGGCTAGCAATCAAGAATTTGGAGGCTTTTGTCATCATCAAGTTGAAGAACAACACCCCCTCTTCTTTGAATTTCCTTGAAATTCACCAATAGGTAAATTTCCACAAACCTAGTCAAATTCCTATTTTTCTTTCATAGATGCATTCATATAGGGGTAACAATATTGTGGGTAAAGTTTGGTAGGATTTTGATGTGTTTTGGTGTCGTGTTGGACACGTATCCTACTAGTCTAGAACCCTAATTTTACTCACTGTTTGAGCACTGTCATTGTGTATTTTGATCACTGTTTTTCCAAACTCTTTGAACAAAAACCTAGCCTAACTAACCCTAACCCTAATCCTATGTCACTGGACACAATTCGACTTGTGTCGTGTCCAAATTTGGACACACGAGCTCTCGGGACACAGGGCAGTACACAGGAATTGTGTCCTGCTGCCACAGTGTCCCCACGCACTGTAGAAGCCACGTGGACACGCCAAAATTGGCACGGAGCACGGGGCAATGACTGACAGGTCATCCCCAAAGTTTGGGATGACCTCGTGTCGTGTCGGACACGGAATCGACCCCGCAAGGGTCGTTCTAAACACTGTGTACACACGCACAGACACTGTACTTTGAACGTGTCGTGTCCACTGTACACGACACGTGGACACTTGGTACTGACATGGACACGAAGCCTGTATGTAGGCGAACACATTGGACACAACCACGTGGTGTCACGTGTCCCGTGTCGCGAACACGAGACACGCGAAAACGCTGACACGCAGTCTGAACACGTAATTTAGGGCTTCTGATACGTGTGTCGTGTCCCCTCTACACAACACGTGGACACGTATCAGGCCCATGGACACGAAGCCCAACCCTAGGCGCACCTTCGGGCACGAGCACGAGGCCTGTGTCGCTTTGTGTCGTGTCCTAGACCCCTATTGGTTTTACACTGTGTCAGTTAAACCTAATTTACCCGGGTGACTTTAAATCCTTGTGGACACGCCGTGTCGTGTCGTGGCACCGTGTCAGGCTACTAGGGACCTAGTCTAACCTAGGGGCTGTCATTACCAACCGAGCTTGGGTCACCTTAGTTCGGTTTAGGTGATGTTTGAACTAACCCAAGTTGGGTTTTCACTGTCCAATTTCCAGTTTTCTGGAAATTCCAGATTTTCGCAAAATCGATTTTTGAATCGATTTTGCTATTGATTTTTGCATTGTATTAGTGTATTTTAATGTGTATATGTGTAGTATATGTATATTTGAGGGTGTGGGTCGAATTTGAGGGGATTTGGATGTGTGTGTGTATAGTTATGTAATATATATACATATCTATGTATATATGTTATGTGTGTGTGTGTTTGGGGGTTTGATTGTGGGTTCCAGGTTCTGGAATTTCCCCCCCTGTCTGATCTCTCACTCTTCCTCACAGTCTCTCTCTCTCACTGTCTCACTATCTCTAACTCTCTCTCTCTCTATTTCACTCTCTCTCTTTCCTCTCTCTATATATGATATATATATATGATATATATTTTGTGTTAGATATATACATAGTGTTATATATATATATGTAGGGTTGGGTATTATATATAGGTATTTCCATATTAAATATATAGTTAGGCCTATATATATATATATATGTATAGCCTTAGTTATAGGTTTATGTGAAAACCTAGACAATGGCCTATGGCCAAGAGCAATGGCCTATGGCCTAAGTGACTAGCCCATAGTCTTGGGACCAACCCCATTGACCTAATGACCTAAAAAAACCTAACATGTTGACCCTTGTTGACTAAGGGTTGACCAAAGTCAACATTAGGTCAAGTTTGACCTAGTTAACCTAGAAATGTCTAGGAATGACCTAAATAACTAGTTTAACATTGTTTGACCTAACTTGGACTAGTGTTGACCTAGCCTTGACTTAGAGTTGACCAAGAGTTGACTTTTGACCAGTTTGACCTAGAATCATGTAGTATGCATTGTATACTTTATTTTTATCATTGTGGATACATTGTGACCTGTGTTGCTCTGACTAGGAGCCACACACCTCTCCTCAGGCAGTATATCTTCTTCAGACATTCAGTTATCAGGCGAGTACATTCTCTGACCGTTTCATATTTGCCTGGATTTATATTCTTGCTCTAGATTACTTTACTTGATGCTGACACGATTGTTATCACGGATTGGTACTATATGGATCTTTTCATGAGATGTTATCCCCCTCGGGAGCATCAGATACGGCATGTTTGTGCTTTTCACGAATCATCATGTATCTCTATGCTTTCATAGATTCACGAATCGCTTGTGACTCATGTACTCTCATGCTCACAGAGCCTCTCATGAATCTCCCATTTATGGGCTTATCACGAATCTTAACGTAACCTGAATGGATCCTTGTGTATTGATTGGGGATGGGGGAGTGGAAATAGTCATGTGGATATTACCCCAGTAGCTGTAGTCATGAATCACTTCTAGCTGTAGTCATGAATCTCCTATGCCATTTCACATGTCTATATTTTACTCTGACTCACTAGACACTGCTAGTTCTCTATATACAGTAGATATTTCCTTTACAGCTATCTCTTTTGCTACATGTATCTTCCTTCAGCAGTTCCTGTATTTTACTCTATTGCATGCTTTATATCTCCTATCATTCTATGCACTGCGTGAGATGTATTGTGCTCGTTCCCGTCCTGATTGGACCTGTTGAAAATATTACAGAGGATGAGGAGGAGGCCCTGGTGTCTACCTATTATGGAGCAGGACTAGATGATACTTATGTTGTGGACCCTCAGCAGGATCCACCTGCAGCTGAGGAGGAGTTCCAGTAGCTAGACCAGTTTAGCCTAGGCAGTTTCTATTTTTTTGTCTCACATCTGAGTTGTATTTTGAGATGTTGAGTTATGTAGACTCTTAGTCTTGTATTATGAGTTGACATTCTGGATGTTATGTATCTTAGACACTTAGTCTTATTTCATCTATGCTATGGTTCTCTTGAGTTACTATCTATCTCTGTCTTCATTCTCTACCTAGATGTGATTGAGATTATAGTTATGTCACCTCCATTCGGAGGTATAAACTGTACAGGTACTTGGTATTGTTAGATGATTGACCTAGGACAGCGTTCTACCGCCGACACTGCGGCGTAGGCTGGACGTACCCACTTCTCGTGCCCTTACTCTAGGGTGCGGGTCGTGACACTGGGCGGCCACCCGCCGCCGTCGCCGTCGCCGCGTGAGCCGGAGGCGGCCAGGAGCGCGCGTGTGGATTCAGCGGTGACAGCAGTCGCACACAAGTGCGCCGACTTCCAGGTCAATTTCTCCTCCATGTTTGATCGTTTCACAATCTACGAATTCCTACGCGTAGAAGATATGACCCCCTAGAGATCCTAACAAGTAGAATCTAACATGGTCGAGCCATCGATTCACAAAATCGATCCAAAATCAATGAAAAATCGTTGATAAACAGTTTAGAATGCCATGTTCGGAGATCGATTCCGATCGATCCAGTAACCGTTTAGAAATTCTACTTGAACACATTTATAGACCACATATAGAACTCTAAAACCCTTTAGATAGATTAATTTTTCGTTCACTGTATAAAGAATAAATGGATAGTAAAGTTACGAAAAAATCTGTTTTTAAATATAGAAAATAGGAAAATTTGTCCGAGACGACGTGCGTTCCGTCAATCCGGGTGACGTGGTCGAGAACCGAAGGCATCGAAAGGTGCATAACATCTTCGTGGTCGTGTGGGCTTTGACGGAATTCAAATTGGTCGCGTGTGTGCGCGACGAATTTGATACGTATCCGTCGAAATTCACCGTATCGGCCTCTGTGCAAATTCTCCAATTACTTTGTGCACGCTCGTCAGATCGAGACGAAACTTGCGCCAACATGACCGTATCATTTTTCTGGTCCAGTATGCCAAGTTTGGTCATCTGAGGCAGTTGATAAATTACTGTTTTGCGGGCCCCACGGTCCGACTCAAGGGTAATTTTGTGCACGGCCTGCCGGAATCCAACTTTGGACATACGGTTGGGTTCGTATCAGAAAACAGACATGTAGACATATAGTTTGATAATTTTAGAGACCATTGACTCTGGCACGCTTTCGGTGCAAAGCGGATCCAACGGCGGATACCGTTTTTGCCCGAAATTACCGTTTTGCCCCTGTGTCCAGAATTGGACTTAAGGACAGGCAATCCTAGCTAATTTGACTATTTTGAGAATGATGGTAACATTTATTTCAGCTTTCGGAGACAGTTGTGATGACTTGTGACTTTCTGACTTGTTGATTGGCGATACATTGTTGGTTTCCGTGCAACCCCCAGGCAAGTAACCTTGCCGAACATATACAGATTTACATGGTTTTTCTTTCCTTTTGTAGTCCTTTTTATATTGTCACATGATTCCATATTGTGATTGATTCATCCTTGATTGCTTTACTTGTTCTAGATTACGTGCACGTATAGGATGTTTGACATTGCCACTACCAAAATTTATCGATTTAGCGACGGCCCTATCCGTCGCCAATCCGACGGTAATTACAATTAGCGACCGATAACCGACGGATTTTGGCCAAAAAAATCCGTCGGCAATCAGCTCGTCGCTAATAACGGTCCGTCGCTACGTAGTCGTGAAACGACGGAATAGCGACGGCTTTTCGACTTCACAATACGAAACTTTAGCGACGCGTTTCCGACGGACACTCGTCCATTTCAAATTTTAAGTACTGAACTGTGTAGACAATAGCAACGTAAAATTTCGTCAGTAACCCGTCGTAATAGCGTAACACAGCGTATCGTTCCGTCGCTAAGCCGTCGACGCCTTAACAAAGGACGGATTAGCGACGGTTTTCTGACGGAAAATCCGTCGATCAGCTTCTGGAAATTCATGTCATTTCCAGCAACATGGCGACGGATAAGTCGTCGCTATTCCGTCGATATATATCGACGGAATACGGACAGATTAACCGTCGATCTTGTTCTGGAAATTCTTGGTATTTCCAGAACAAGGGCGACGGATAGGTCGTCGCTATTCCGTCGAACAATGTACCATACCGACGGATAATCCGTCGACCATCCGTCGCTACCTGGAAACATTTTCAAATCTCCAGTTAGCGACGGAATAGCCGTCGAAAAGTAGTCGAAAACTGGTAGTAACCGTCGCAAAACGGTCACAAGTCCGTCGCTAACTGAGAATATTTTGAAAAAAATTACAGCGCTTTCACTTTTCGCAAAAATTTGCATAAACCAAACCATATATAATGCACACCAATTATCCAACAATCACATAGACCAAATATATTATGCACACCAATTATCCAAGAATCACATAGACCAAATATGCACATACGAATTTAATGCACACCAATTATCCAGGAATCATATAGACCAAACCAAATTAATATAAAATTGACATCAATTATCCGGAAGAGTAACCTAATTCCTATGTGTTTTAAGTGTAAGAACGGATGGCTCAGAACACAACCCAAAATTCATTCTAGCATACATTAGTGTGAATCATCTATATTCTGTATACATATCGTGTAGTATGTTCTTATCGTATCTAGTATCTGAAGGATATAACAGAATCAAGATGAACTCACTTAATATAATACTACATCATCTACTACTATATAAGATATAGTGATAGGTTGTCGTATCATCATTGCCGAGGGACGAGGGTCGGAAGACAGTCAACTTTATCTACGGCTACATAGTTTCTGCCTTGCCAGTCGAATAGCTGCAGGGACTATGTCCAGATCACCATGTCGTACCGTAGATTAATGCAAATGGAGCTGAAAATATCCGTCGCTAACCGGTAACTAGTCCGTCGCTAACTGAGATTGTCACATACATATGTATATCACAGCAAGTGTATAGATATATACATCTATACAGAAGCACACAACTGATAGAACTCGTACTGTCCTTGAGACAGTGAACATATATACACCATGAATCCAAACCCCATATTCATATTTACTAATCCAAACACCACCAACTAATGGAACACCCAATATGGATCACATTATTTAGCCAATATATAAACTCAGATGAATTTGAGAAGCAAAGCCACCCGCCGTCCCCGACCAAAGCCCGCCGCCCCAAGCCCGCCGCCCAGTCCAGTAGTTCGGTTGCATATATATATGAAGAGTGCTTACGGCTGTGCGTCGGTTACAAATAGCCCCGACGCCCCCGCCCCAAGCCAGCCGCCCAGCCCCCGACGCTGCCGCCCCAAGCCCACCGCCCAGCCCCCGACCCAAGCCAGCCGCCCACCACCGACGCCCCAAGCCCACCGCGCAGCCCCCGACCCAAGCCAGCTGCCCAGCCCCCGACGCCCCAAGCCCACCGTCCAGCCCCCAACCCCAAGCCCGCCTTCCAGACCCCGACGCCCCCGCCCCAAGCCTACCGCCCAGACCCCGTCCCAAGCCAGCCGCCCAGCCCCCGACGCCCCAATCCCAAGCCTGCCTCCCAGACCCCGACGCCCCCGCCCCAAGCCTACCGCCCAGACCCCGCCCAAAGCCAGCCGCTCAGCCCTCGACGCCGCCGCCCCAAGCCCACTGCCCAGCCCCCGACCCAAGCCAGCCCCCAGCCACCGAAGCCCTAGCCCCAAGCCCGCCTCCCAAACCCCGACGCCCCCGCCCCAAGCCCACCGCCCAGCCCCCGACCCAAGCCAGCCGCCCAGCCCCCGACGCCCCCGCCCCAAGCCAGTCGCCCACCCCCGCCGCCGCCCCAAGCCCACCGCCCAGCCCCCGATCCAAGCCAGCCGCCCAGCCCCCGACGCCACAACCCCAAGCCCGCCTCCCAGACCCCGAGAGAGAGAGAGAGGGGTTACCTTCGGAAGAGAAGAGGAGAGGACGCCGACGCCGACGCCGATCACCGAAGCCGACACCGGCGAGATAGAGAGAGAGGAGAGGAAAGAGAGTGAATTTGGGGGAATGCGAAAAGTTTCCCCCGCCGTTTCATTTAAAGTCTGGTACGTATATATAGCGACTGAATAGCGACGGAAGAAAACCCGTCGCCACGTAGTCGCCATGTTTGATACGTGCCGACTGAATATCCGTCGCTACGTAGTCGAAGATATGTCCCGCCAATTCTCTACACAATTCCTGCCAAATAATCGACTACATAGCGACGACTGGAGATCCGTCGCTATAATTCCGACAGTCTAGCGATGGACGTACGACCTTTCCTCCCCCTAAAATTAAAATAATAAATGGCAAAGGCGTGTAGTCGGTACTCAGTCGCTGAGCGGCCACGAAGCCGTCCCTAACACCGACGAAAAATTACCGTCGCTAAATATCCGTCGCTAATTGAGTGTATTTTGGTAGTGTACTAGAATATTGGTCTCTTTGTGTTACCCTTTTCTCGTGATTGAGTTGTCAGTTTCTATATATGTCCTTGACCATTCTCGACTGGGAGTATCTTACATTGTACTACAGTTGAGACATACTATAGCTTAGGAGTATCTTACATTGTACTACGACCTATAGCATATATTGATTGATTGATTGACTTGACTTGCAACACTATAAATTGGGAGTATCTTACATTGTACTACGATTTATAGGAGTCTACTTGACTTTGTATCCTTTAGGAGAGGAGATCGATACTAGAATTGGCTAATCTTGACTGGGATTATCTTGCATTGTATTACAGTCAAAATCTACTATAGATTGGGAGTATCTTGTATTGTACTACAAGCTATAGAGGTTAATCGATTGATTAGTAGCCAAGTCTAGTATTACATTTCCTCACGACTTGTCGTCCTTAGATGTTCTTCTTGCAGTGTTCTTATCCTCCACACCTGTTATTTACTGTCATATTAGTAGGCATGTTTTATGTATCTTGCTAGTCCTCTGAGGACCTGATGATCTCTTCAGGTAGCTGATTGCACGAGTTAGTTAGCTGAGCATGTGGTAGTTGACTTCATATGCATGATTCAGGTATTTTGTTAGTATTATTGATTTACTATCTTTCTCGTCGTGCTTTTATTATATCCTGCTTATCAGCTTAGCTTTATAGACTCATATTATTCTTAGAGTCTAATCGGACAATATGCTAATAGGCTGCAGACCATGACCCATAATTGTTCATTTCGTGTTTCGTATATTTATTGTGGATTGAGATATAGATTTGTTTGCCATGATTTGGCAGTATACCATGACCTTGACAGCTTATACGTACTCGAGTCGGGCTGGAGTCCGCTCGATACGTAGCTGGCTTGCTCACGAGCTCGCGTCCGAAAAGCGGTGTGGCTCGTGTCAAAGGGTCGGTACGAGGACTCGGAGTGTTACCATTGTGGCAAGAAGGGCCACATCAAGCGGAACTGTTTCGCTTGGAGGAGAGAGAAAAAAGGGCGATAAGGGGAAGCAAAATGTGAACACTACATACAGCGGCGACCTCGATACATGGAGGCGATGTGATCGTCGTAGGTGATGAGATTATCACAAACCTCGCATGCGATGACAATTCTTGGCTGGTGGAGTCAGGGACTTCAACGCATATATCTCACAATAGGGCACTATTTGCCACTTACACGACATGCGACTGTGGAGTGTTGAAGATGGGCAATGGAGATGTGTCGAAGGCGGTTGCCGTTGGAGATGTGCATTTGAGAACAAACGGGCAGTTCTTGTTCTCAAAGATGTTCGTCATGTCCCTAACATCCGTTTCAACTTGGTGTCGGTTGGAAGGTTGGATGACGAGGAATTCTTCAGTCTCTTCGGGAATAGTCAGTGGAAGCTTTCCAGAGGTTCGATGGTGATTGTCAGAGGAAGCAAGAAGTCCGGTCTCTACTATATGGAGGGGAGTGCACAGGGAGCACAGGAGGTGAACGCCGTCAGTGATGCGTCTACCGAGTTGTGGCACAGGCGGCTCGGCCATATCAGCGAGAAGGAGATGAGCTACTTGGTGAACAGGAAGGTAATTCCAGGGCTCAAGTCTACAAAGTTGGAGAAGTGCACATACTGCTTAGCTGGAAAGCACAATAGGGTGTCTTTCCAAAGTCACCCAAGTTCAAGAAAACCGGCGTTGCTCGAGTTGATTCACTCGGATGTCTGCGGTCCTATAAAGGAAAAGTCTATTGGTGGTGCATCTTACTTTGCAACTTTTATTGATGACTGTTTCAGGAAGGTTTGGGTCTATGCCTTAAAGACCAAGGATCAGGTGCTGCCTAATTTCAAAGAGTTTCAGGCCTCTGTTGAAAGAGAGACGGAAAAGAAGTTATTGGTGTTCGGTCCGACAACGGTGGCGAATACATTGGTCCCTTTGATGCTTATTGCAGAGAGCAAGGGATAAGACACCAGAAGACTCCGTCCAGACACCTCAGCTCAATGGTGTAGCGGAGCGCATGAACAGGACACTGATGGAGAGGGTGCGATGTTTGCTGTCAGAAGCAAACTTGTCGGACAGTTATTGGGGTGAGGCTCTTCTCACAGCTGCTTATGTTATTAATTTATCTCCTAGTGCTCCTTTGTAGGGTGATGTGCCTGACAAAGTATGGTACGGCAATGAGCCGTCATACAATCACCTATGAGTGTTTGGTTGTAAGGCCTTCGTGTAACGCCCCAGTCCCAAAATATGTAGGACTAGGAACGTGAACATGCCAGCTATATTCATACGAAGTACACTCCAATATAAAATCCTCGTATGAATACATAAGCTGTAAAATGCAGTAGAACCATAACTAATCTCATCCACACAAAATAAATGAATAAAAGATATCATATAATGATGATGAATTGTCTTGATACGATATGTCGTGCGGAGACAAATCTACTACCAACAAATAAAAGAAATACAAGATATACAAAAGAATAATTTTTGGCGAGCGAAGCGAAGACGATCCAAGTGAAGTCATCCTCGAAGAAATGGTGATGAACACGGCTAGAGCTAGAACACCTGCGAAAGATAATAGCACACACCTGGCGAGATAACCAGGTCCTCAGAGGGACGTAACAAGACACATAATATTATGCCATATAAACTGAATAAATATTGCTCAAATAAATAAGTCAATCGAATTATAACATGGTCCAATATGCACCTATTGAACAAGCGTACCATCCCTCCAACCAAACAAGGACAGGAGATGGTAAACTAATTCACGGTGACGTATCTTTCCATGCTATTAATCCAATATGGTATTCGGACCCCAACAAGGTTCAATACCTTTTCATCGAAGTAGTAAGTCACACCTATAACCAAACAAGGACAAGATGTAACAAACTAATCTGCGACAAGTTATTGCTCCAAGCCACGGTCAGATACAAGTACCCAAACCAAAAGTACTCGTACCTAACGGATAAGGTAGCCTGACGTTCTAAGTGAAATGTAGTTAAGAATAATCCTTCCTACGCATGGGCCCTGGCTGAATAGGATCGGCATAGTCCCCCCTTGGGGCACTAGAGGCCCAATCAAGAAGAGCATAACGTTCCGCAGAACGTCAGTGGCCGTCAGTAATCATGGGTAAGCTGACCCACGTCTCCGACGGAGCTCACGGTTACAAAAGAAAAAGTGCATCGAAGCCCATACGCTAAGGAATTGTCCTCCCCGCCCAATGCCTACTATGTTGTATACACAACATTAACCTCTATAACCGCTAAGTCAAACTAGCATGCAATTCTATTAGCGGTTATTCCTATCGCACGGCTTGTACGTACGGGTGGCCAGCCAATCACGCACTTCCGTGTTCTACATGCGACACACAACTTCGTGGTACAACGTGTCAAGGCCATGAATGCAACACACAAAGGTGGTCCCTTAAATCTAGGTTTAATGTGTAAGAAAAATAATACATAGCAAATATAAATGAACAGTAAGTTCTAACAGGTTATGCCATGTATTACAGTTTATTTTGTATAAAGAAAATAATGAACAATGCATGAAATAGAGCTAAAATAAGTAAACAGCAAATGGCAAGGTGTCTTGCCTGGTAGGACGCCTGGTGTGCTTCGATGATCAAGGTGGCACGAACTACAAATTCGATATAATAACTATACATGGTGACCTCAGGTGGTGGCACGGACAGTTCCATTGGGTCCAGGAGGGTCAAATTAGTTAGGGTCAATAGGTGGAAGGAAGGAATTGGCAAAGGAATGGAAGATCGGGATTAGTCACGGTCAAAAGAATAGAAGAAAATTTGAAAATATATATATATATATGTTTTTAGAAAATGCTAATAGTCCTTGAAAATGAAATATATATTATCAACCAAATTTTTTTTTAGGTAGTTAATAAAAATTGTTTTAGGTCAAAACTATACTTTGCTTAGAAAAAAATATTTTACATCACTACTAGAAAATATATATGGTAATTTAAAACTATATCTAGAAATATATTTTTAGATGAATATTATTTAACTATAATTTGAAAACTATTTATTAGTCAAAATGCCTTCAAATAATTACTCAAAAAAATTGAAAGTCGTTTTAGAGCAAAAACTCTATGTTTGGTAAAGATATGTTTTGAGGTAGAAAAGCTATATACATATATCTATTTATTTTATTTTTTTTGACAGAAATAATATTCACAAATTTTGGAAATTTTTGAAAATATGATAACTACTCCTTATTATAAAATATGAAATAATATAGAATCTAGAAGAAGTAAGCTTTTTAGGACAGTAGCCTACTCATAATATACTAGGAATTTAATATCATATATTTTTGAAATTACATGAATGGCCCAAGTCAATTATCTTATGATAATACCTGACTCCTAAAGTAACTGTAAATCCCCCTATTACATGTTTACTAATAACCTTAATATGCATAAAAGTATCAATACTGGTGAAAGAGAAACAAAAAGAAAGAAAAATCCAAACAATAACAACAAAAGCCACAAAACAGCAATATAACATAACATAAGAAACAACCAAAATATATAAAAAATAATAAATAATAAAGAGAACACGAATGAGGACAGATACAAGTACTCAAACCAAAAGTATATCCATAAATATATCCATAAAATTTCAAATCATGGTTTAAATTGCAACCATAATTTCGAAATATATTTTTCCAAAAATACTATTAATAATAATTTCAAAAATTATATTATTTATTTAAAAATAAACTAATAATTAATTATGAAATATATATGTATGTTCAAATAATATTTACATAAATATACTTTTCTAATATACCATTTTATAGGAAAATTATTTATTATTATAACTGTATAAATGAAAGGCTTTATAATAAAATAACAAACATGGAAATTTTGGAACAATAACAAAATAATTATTATGTATATTATTTTGAAACCAAAAAAATTTGAAAAATATTATTTTTCAAAAATATGTACGCTCGTACATATTCACACTTGTCGAGCAATTTCGAAAAATAAAATTTTGCGCACGACGTACAATACGACTATGCGACGTACAGTACAAAATTTTAAATCAGTACCAAATTTAATTTAAAAAAATAGTAGAAATTTAGGGG
Organism: Iris pallida; assembly: GCA_029216955.1. Taxonomy (NCBI): domain Eukaryota; kingdom Viridiplantae; phylum Streptophyta; class Magnoliopsida; order Asparagales; family Iridaceae; genus Iris; species Iris pallida. The sequence continues at coordinate 28,177 of JANAVB010003209.1, forward strand.
TTTTACATCCTACCCAACTTAAAAGAATTTCGTCCTCGAAATTAAGAATTGTAGGGGGGCGAGAAACACAAGGGGGTATCGATGGGGAACAAACAATGATAATGTTTCAACAAAATCATGTTGTAAGAATCGTGATCTAAATCATAGAATAATATACGGTATGGTCATAATCGATAGGAAGGCTAGAGGAAGTTCTAGCATAACGCCTTCGTCCTTCTAAAATAGGTGAAGGAGAAAGCAATAAGGAGTTCAAAAAGGCGATATTATCGAGTATGAATACGTGGTTCAAGGACGACCGAATAATTCAAAAGGAGTTGCCAAGGCAATCGTGGATGGGACTCTAAAGGACAAGTTTAGCTATGTCCCAATCTACGTAGAACGATAGATAAAAGCGAACCAAAGTGCACTCGGTTGATCAGACCATCATGCACCGGTTCTGACTAGACAATATGTTAGTGGACATGCCCAAATAACATATGTCTTGAAACAAGCTTGATAAAAATAAGCTTGCAAAAACTAGGCTACATTAACATCATTAGTCAAGATGGTAAAAACATAGGCACGAGATTAAGACTGAACTAAAGAAAAATATGAATCGTCTAAGAGTCATAGGAATCTAAGTCTTGTTTATTCCTATACCATAATTCTAAGGTTTTATTGAACAAGGCTTGGTTGACTCAAATGGGTTAAATCTCTCTAGTCTCTATGGTCTAGATAATACTTTTTGTATTTCCTCAATGGTCAAGGGTGTGTTAGGTCGTGGGGTATTCTACCCAACTTAAAGAATTAAGCTAAGGGTGTTTTGGGACAATGTCTAACTAGTAGGGTCATTCTCTACCAAGCACGAAGGGATGATAAGAATAATGATAGAAGGAATCAAGCAAGATGCAATCGATGAGACGGTCAAATATGGAATCGAGGAAAAAGGTCAAGCATGTGGATGAGAGCCTAGACTTCTAATCCTATTCGCAGGCTTGCTTGGTACGGTAAAGTAACCAAACAATTTATCTTGACCTGCATGGGCTACCACAAAAACATGTAACGCCCCAGTCCCAAAATATGTAGGACTAGGAACGTGGATATGCCAGCTGTATTCATATGAAGTACACTCCAATATATAAAATTCTCGTATGAATACATAAGCTGTAAAATGTAGTAGAACCATAACTAATCTCATCCACACAAAATAAATGAATAAAAGATATCATATAATGATGATGAATTGTCTTGATACGATATGTTTGCGGAGACAAATCCACTACCAACAAAATAAAAAAAATACAAGATATACAAAAGAATTATTTTGGCGAGCGAAGCGAAGACGACCCAAGTGAAATCATCTTCAAAGAAATGGTGATGAACACGGCTAGAGCTAGAACACCTGCGAAAGACAATAGCACACACCTGGTGAGATAACCAGGTCCTCAGAGGGACGTAACAAGACACATAATATCATGCCATATAAACTGAATAAATATTGCTCAAATAAATAAGTCAATCGAATTATAATATGGTCCAATACGCACCTATTGAACGAGCGTACCATCCCTCCAACTAAACAAGGACAGGAGATGGTAAACTAATTTACGGTGACGTATCTTTCCATGCTATTAATCCAATATGGTATCCGGACCCCAACAAGGTTCAATACCTTCTCATCGAAGTAGTAAGTCACACCTACAACCAAACAAGGACAAGATGTTACGAACTAATCTGCGACAAGTTATTGTTCCAAGCCACGGTCAGATACAAGTACCCAAACCAAAAGTACTCGTACCTAACGGATAAGGTAGCCTGCCGTTCTAAGTGAAATGTAGTTAAGAACAATCCTTCCTACGCATGGGCCCTGGCTGAATAGGATCGGCATAGTCCCCCCTTGGGGCACTAGAGGTCCAATCAATAAGAGCATAACGTTCCACGAACGTCAGTGGCCGTCAGTAATCATGGGTAAGCTGACCCGTCTCCGACGGAGCTCACGGGTTACAAAAGGGAAAGTGCATCGAAGCCCATACGCTAAGGAATTGTCCTCCCCGCCCAATGCCTACTATGTTGTATCCACTACATTAACCTCTATAACCGCTAAGTCAAACGAGCATGCAATTCTATTAAAGGTTATTCCTATCGCACGACTTGTATGTACTGGTGGCCAGCAAATCACGCACTTTCGTGTTCTACATGCGACACACAACTTCGTGGTACAACGTGTCAAGGCCATGAATGCAACACACAAAGGTGGTCCCTTAAATATAGGTTTAATGTGTAAGAAAAATAATACATAGCAAGAATATAAATGAACAGTAAGTTCTAACAGGTTATGCCATGTATTACAGTTTATTTTGCATAAAGAATAATAAAAAATGCATAAAATATGAGCTAAAATAAGTAAACAGCAAATGGCAAGGTGTCTTGCCTGGTAGGACGCCTGGTGTGCTTCGATGATCAAGGTGGCACGAACTGCAAATTTGGTGTAATAACTATACATGGTGACCTCGGGTGGTGGCACGGACAGTTCCATTGGGTCCATGAGGGTCAAATTAGTTAGGGTCAATAGATGGAAGGAAGGAATTGGCAAAGGAATAGAAGATCGGGATTGGTCACGGTCAAAAGAATAGAAGAAAATTTGAAAAAAAAATATATATGTTTTTAGAAAATGCTAATAGTCCTTGAAAATGAAATATATATTATCAACCAAATTTTTTTTAGGTAGTTAATTATAATTGTTTTAGGTCAAAAACTATACTTTGCTTAGAAAAAATATTTTACATCACTACTAGAAAATATTATGGTAATTTAAAACTATATCTAGAAATATATTTTTAGATGAATATTATTTAACTATAATTTGAAAACTATTTATTAGTCAAAATATGCCTTCAAATAATTACTCAAAAAAAATTGAAAGTCGTTTTAGCGCAAAAACTCTATGTTTGGTAAAGATATGTTTTGAGGTAGAAAAGCTATATACATATATTTATATTTTTATTTTTTTGACAAAAATAATATTCACAAATTTGGAAATTATTGGAAAATATGATAACTACTCCTTATTAACAAAATATGAAATTATATATAGAATCTAGAAGAAGTAAGCTTTTTAGGACAGTAGCCTACTCATAATATACTAGGAATATAATATCATATATTTTTGAAATTACATGAATGGCCCAAGTCAATTATCTATATATAATACCTGACTCCTAAAGTAACTGTAAATCCCCCTATTACATGTTTACTAATAACCTTAATATGCATAAAAGTATCAATACTGGTGAAAGAGAAACAAAAAAAGAAAAATCCAAACAATAACAACAAAAGCCACAAAACAGCAATATAACATAACATAAGAAACAACCAAAATATATAAAAAATAATAATAATAAAAGAACACGAATGAGGACAGATACAAGTACTCAAACCAAAAGTATATCCATAAAATATCCATAAAATTTCAAATCATGGTTTAAATTGCCACCATAATTTTGAAATATATTTTTCCAAAATACTATTAATAATAATTTCGAAAATTATATTATTTATTTAAAAATTAAACTAATAATTAATTACGAAATATATGTATATTCAAATAATATTTACATAAATATACTTTTCTAATATACCATTTTATAGAAAAAATTATTTATTATTATACTGTATAAATGAAAGGCTTTATAATAAAAACAAACATGGAAATTTTGGAACAATAACAAATAATTATTATGTATATTATTTTGAAACCAAAAAAATTAGAAAATATTATTTTTCAAAAATGTACGCTTGCACATATTCGCACTCGTCGAGCAATTTCGAAAAATGAAATTTCGCGTACGACGTATAATACGACTATACGACGTACAATACAAAATTTTAAATCAGTACCAAATTTAATAAAAAAATAGTAGAAATTTAGGGGTTTTACACTTCGTGCATGTACCGAAGGACGAGAGGTCCAAACTTGAGCCGAAGACGAGGCGATGCGTCTTTGTCGGCTACGGTCGGGATGAGTTTGGCTATATACTTTACGACCCAGTGGGAAGAAAGCTCTACAGAAGCAGCGACGTGGTATTCGTCGAGGATCAGACCAAGACCAACACTCAGGATTCCAAGACGCCTTCTGAGGCTGAGGAATTGCCTGAGTTAGAGTCATTTCGCTTCGAGCAGTTTCCAGAGGACATCGCAGAGGATTCAATTATGGGAGAGCCAGTACATGGAGTTGCTTCCAACCTTGATCATCAATCTGCTGATGGTGGTCAGGGTGTCCCTCAGGAGGATGAGCATGTCGGGAGGCGGTTCCTGAAGAGGAGGAGGCTGTTGGTATACAGCCAGCACCAGTGGCTCCACTGAGAAAGCGACAGAGAGCGTCAACCATCTACGAGATACTCACCGGGTGAGTATGTGCTATTGACTGACGGGGAGAGCCCGAAAGCTTTACAGAGGCTATGGAAGACGAACACAGGCATGAGTGGATGGAGGCTATGCAGGAGGAGATGAGTTCCTTACACACCAATTCCACTTAATCTGGTGCGGTTGCCAAAGGGCAAGAAGGATTTGAAGAATCGATGGGTTTTTAGAGTGAAGCAGACGATGCTACTCGCCCTCGATACAAAGCGAGACTGGTAATTAAAGGCTACGGTCAGCAGAAAGGCGTAGATTATGATGAGATCTTTTCGTCTGTCGTCAAGCATTCGTCTATTCGGGTGGTGCTAGCATTGCAGCCAGTCTCGAGTTGGAGGTCGAGCAGATGGACGTGAAGACGACATTCCTCCACGGTTGTAATGCCCCGCTCCTTGCGAGGCATTTGGTTGGCTTGTTGGATGGATCGGAATGTTAGACCGTGACTTATGTTGGGAATCAAGAGAGTTGAGATTGATGCAGTCTCTCTGAGCTGGCTAGACGGATTAAGTGTTGGAACGTGGCTCGCTGGTGGAGCTACGCTTAGGGAGAATGTGTGAAAACAGAATAAGAATACCCTTTTATGCAGGCAAGTGGAACTGTCCTCCTTCCTTCTTATTCCTGTATGCTTAATAAATGGAATAACATGATGCTATGAATTGTCCCTAAATGTTCCATATCTTAGTTGCTGAATAATAGAGATGCCTATGTTGAGAATTATTGAAATGAATAAGACATGAATATTGAACTGCTGATTGAATCACACTCGAACTGCTAATATAACTTGATGCCTGAGAATGAATTGATAATGTCCCTTATGTTTAATCTTGATGAAATGAATGAATCACGGAGTAATCGAGATGTTGCATGAATGAGACATGAGAAAAGAACTGGCTATGCTATTAACACAATGAATTGAATGAGACTCTTGAATCATGTACTCTCTGTATAACTGTTGTAAAGAAATGAGATGATGCCTGTTTTGTATAAGCAATGAAATGAATAATAATTTTCCCAATGAAACGAAGGAAAAAGCTGCTTGTCCCTTTGAAATGAATGAAATGTTATTGGTCCTCATTGAGAGGAATGTTATGAGAAATGTGCAATGAATCAATGAATGGAGAATGATGGAGCTTGGGATCATGGAGATCACCAAGTAGAATGCTGGTAATGATTAGTCGTTGAACACGGCTCGGGATTGAGATTAGATGTTGAACTGTTGGCTCTGCTTACTTTCAGTTGCTTTACCATGCATTTGTGTTATCGAGTCGACACGCATTCGCATGGTCATGGACGTACTTGTACAAGTCTGAGTAAGTTTTCTCGAACGGTACCTGGGGCACCGGGACCGATTCGAACCGGGAGGAAACATTGGTCGTGCTATGGTGGCACGAGGTATTACGGAACATTCGGCTAGGCTTGCAACCTATCCTGGAATGGTGCGTCGTAATACCCGTTGGAAAGTCCTTTATGGTACAGTTTCACCAACGACCATGTAGTCAGGATGCATGCTAACGAATGTTTTGTGCAGACAGAGTAAGTATATCATATTATCCTATATTTTTATGCAGGTACAAGGGAGTTGGCTATCGGTAAGAAATCACTTAAATGTGATATACTCAATATATGTTGGTTTAACTTGCTGCTTAACGTGCCAAGTAAATGATGCTATGCGTAGTCTTTCAATATGAGAACCTGCTTAACATGTTAAATTCAGTATGCTAGAAAGATGCCTTGCGATAACCGTTGCTCAAACAAGACATACATGCTAAGTGATGCTTGAAGTGAGAATTGTCATAACATGTTTAAGATGTTAATGTTAACGATGCCTCAATGATGCCTTTTCATGATAACACCTAGTATGCCTCAATGATGCCTTTGTATGATAACACCAAGAATGCTAAATGATATGTCCACATGAATATTGCTAAGAATATGTTTACATGCTTCACTATGATTATTGCCCATGAACTGTAAACTGATGCTAGGTCCCAAGTAGAAAAATTATTCTATTAAATGCTTGCTAAAATCGACCAGTTAGTGTTGGTTTAGGCGAGTGGGTTGGATTCTGCTCGCCAGTACATAGATGATGTGCTGACCCACATTTTGTGGGCAGGTGCTCGCTTGGGATATTCTACACACGAAGATTGGCTTGATTGGTCCTGCGGCATCAAAGATTTGTTGGGCATACAGAAGCGCTCCTTGTTCAAGATGATGTCTTCTGTTTATAAAGGGCATAATGTATAGAACATTGTAATCAGTTGTACCAGTGAGTTGTAAGACAAGTTGGTATATCGAGTTGTAATCCAATGTATCAAGTATCAAATGTAAGCTGTATAGCATTGTTCAGTTAGCTTTCAATGTAAAATGAGATGTGTTGTAAGTACTGTACTTCAATACAAGTCTTGTACTCTTCTTCAATTATCAATAGAGAATAAATTCTGTATATCTCTGTGACTTCAAGTTATCCTTTTATCTCTGCTGCTATAAAGTAACTATTGTGTTTCTATTCAATAAGAAAGATTGTTCTTATTAACTTCAATTTGTCTGCTTCTGCCGCTGCGATGTGTTCCTATTTGAAGATAATCGATTATGTATCATCTTTGCCTTGTACAAGTACAATATCAGACTTGTACGGTATCATGTCCAAGCGAGGACGATCGATTCCAAGATAAAATATATGAATAAACGACTCTACGAATCGGGGCGTGATAAATTGGTATCAGAGCACGGCTTTACGTCCTTGGTCTCTTCTTTGATTCCTTTCAAATCAAAGTTGCATCGACGATTACCAAAGTTGCTTCCGCGATCACTCAACGTTGCTTCCGCGATTAAATCAAAGATTGCTTCTGCGATTATGTTGTTGTTGTTCTGTAATCATCTTATGTTATGTGTTTGAAAGTTTGTTGACCCCCTTAGCTGTTCACTGGATGTTCCATACAATAAGTATATAGATTGTGATGCCCATTAATGAATAATTGTTGTTGGTTTGGACACAAATAACCAACAATGACTCGATGGCATAGTATGCTATAGTATGAATGCTGTTTAGAATTATGGGAATAAAGAAAGGTGGCTATGTATGCTGTAACAAGTTGAGAATTGCATGTGATGTTGGGAAAGATTTGGGAATGAATAATTGATGGATGAGTTCAGCAGAACTAGTGAGTTGACTCGTATGTGCTTTTGAGACCCTAAGAATGTTGGCTTGTGATATTGAGACCCCGAGATGTTGGTTGAGTATTGTGATCATTGTAGATCATGAATGTCCGGAATAGAATTGGGTTGGTATTGTTTAAGGATGGCTTCATTTCTGAGTGGTATATTGCCTCTACCGCCTCAGAACGCGATGTATGTTGACCCTTTCCATAGGATAGCAATGAGACTGTCTGTGGGTACTGGGTAGTACCGAGACTTAGCTGGGAGTCATGTATTGTTGCTAGATTGCTCGAGTGTCCCTTAATGGTGATGTTATATTGGGTAGTGAGATTGTCGGAAATTGTAACGGGTGGCTTTGTTAGAAATCGTTTAGTCGAGTGATGACTCGGACTAGTAAGACAAGTTAGTATGCTATGAGTAAATAGATTTGGCTAGAGAATGTTGTGGCTTAGAATATCTGAATGTTGAATTCGATTGGTTGGATGTAAATCATATGTTGCTAATACAAAGTTGGTTGCTAAAGTTGAAAGTTTTGGATAATGTCGGTAGATGGTGTGATGTATAGATGGCTGTCGGTTGGGATATAGTTTGCTGGCTTATGACTTAGTGGTGTGACTCTGTCATACAGACCGAATCGTATGATTCCATAGTTATGTTAAGACTATCGGAATCGATAACCCTTGAATAGTTAGCCTTGACTTATGGGTTCGTGTGAGTACAAAGGAATTGGAATAGAAATTGAATCATTGGAAATTTACTTGATGGATTATTAGAACGATTAGAATCGTATATCGGGTTAGGATTTGACCGTAACGTTGATAGATCGATCTTAGTCGATCATTGGGTAAGTCTAAGAATGAGCCTCTGTGGGAATTATTTCCTTGAGGAAGACCCTGGATAGATAGACTTGACCCTAGCGACCAGTTGATGACTTACCATTGTTGGCATAGCCAACAACGGCGATTAGTTATTTAGACTTAGTTGAATCCCATAGGTTTGGGTAGAGTTGCCTCGAATAGTTGGTTACATGTTGGCCTGAGAATAAGAAATTAGGATGATTCCTAGTAGCCGTCCACTCTAGGTGAGTCACCTGAATGATTAGGTTTAGCCGTCGGTATAGCTAACCATAGAGACTTGACCGAATAATAAGGGTGACCATTGGCGACCGTAGGATAATTTGTTTTAGTATTGAATGAGAGATGGTGATGAGTATGACCTAAGAATGATAGGTTATATATGCTTCAACTTGTACCTTAGAGATATTTGACCCTTGAGGATTATGTGTCGGCCTATAGCGGGAACTAGAATCTTGGGATGAGACTTGAGTTGTATGTATCGAGTACGAAATTATTTTACGAGATGGAATTGACTGCTAATGACGGAAATGTTGGATCGGTATCTATAGTCGGGTAGCTGGGTTAAACTTGACTGTTACATACAATTGTACCCTTGGCTTGGGTAATCGATAGTGGGTGACGTCGGATTGTGTCTTGTAGAAATATGAATTGCCTCGGTGAGAAATATTGTTGGATTTGGGAAGGAATATGATTGCATGTTGTGAACTCTTGATATGATTGGCTCTAAGATAGACCCTTGATTGAATGTTAGAAATATTATGCCTGGATAGAGAGCTTAACCAAGTATCCTTGATGTTAAGTGTTGTGGCCTGGAAGATAGTGATTGTGGCAAGTGAATAAAGTGATAAGTCAATTGAAAGGATGCTAAGTCAGATTTGGGAAAGAGAGTTGTATCGTGGCTGATCGAATCGTGCTATCATGGAAGTTGGCTGAAGTACATATGTTTTGGGGACGCCTAAAATATGTGTATGGATCCAGCCGAAGTGATAGATTACGACTGAGATAACATTAGGGGAAGAATTTATCGTACTAGCACGAACTTTGGCTGAAATGCATACGTTTTGGAGACGCCTGAAATATGTGTATGGATCCAAACAAAGTGATACGTTGCGACCAAGATTGAAATACAAGAAAAATGTTGGTGAATCAATGAGAAGTTGCAAGTATTTGAAAAAGAGAAAGATGGATTGAATTATTGATGGATTAAAATGATACAGTTGGATAGCTATTTTGAAATGACCGAGTGTGCTGAAATGAATATTGAATTGAAGCTGAATGAGTAACTTGTTATGACTAAGTGAATTAGTAAGATGAGTTGTTCTCTTAAGTTTCGATGACGAAACTTTTTCTGAGTGGTATATTATGTAATGCCCCGCTCCGTACGAGGCATTTGGTTGGCTTGTTGGTTGGGATCGGAATGTTAGACCGTGACTTATGTTGGGAATCAAGAGAGTTGAGATTGATGCAGTCTCTCTGAGCTGGCTAGACGGATTAAGTGTTGGAACGTGACTCGCTGGTGGAGCTACGCTTAGGAAGAATGTGTAAAACCAGAATAAGAAGACCCTTTTATGCAGGCAAGTGGAACTGTCCTCCTTCCTCCTTATTCTTGCATACTTAATAAATGGAATAACGTAATGCTATGAATTGTCCCTAAATGTTCCATGTCTTAGTTGCTGAATAATAGAGATGCCTATGTTGAGAATTATTGAAATGAATAAGACATGAATATTGAACTATTGATTGAATCACACTCGAACTGCTAATGTAACTTGATGCCTGAGAATGAATTGATAATGTCCCTTATGCTTAATCTTGATGAAATGAATGAATCACTGGAGTAATCGAGATGTTGCGTGAATGAGACAAGAGAAAAGAACTGGCTATGCTATTAACACAATGAATTGAATGAGACTCTTGAATCATGTACTCTCTGTATAACTATTGTAAAGAAATGAGATGATGCCTGTTTTGTATAAGCAATGAAATGAATAATAATTGTCCCAATGAAACGAAGGAAAAAGCTGCTTGTCCCTTTGAAATGAATGAAATGTTATTGGTTCCTCATTGAGAGGAATGTTATGAGAAATGTGCAATGAATCAATTGTCACGACCCGCACCCTATTTAGGGGCACGAGAACGTGGGTACGTCCAGCCTACGTCGCAGTGTCGGCGGTTGAACGCTGTATAGGTCCTCTATAACATCTAACAACAAGATATAAACCTGTCATCTCCGCACGGAGGTATAATATAACATCTCAACTCTATATCTCAATCACAAGTCTAGGGAAGATAGAGCACGATATGAAATCAGATAAAAGGAAGAAACTGATATAAATAGAGTTATCACACCACACAAAGTAGATGTTTAACACAAATAAGTACAAGTCCTGAAATATAACTAAGTCTCAACTAACAATCGGAACAATCCGATACAAACTGAAAACTAAAAATACTAGACTAGAGTAAGCACCCTCTACTGAGCTAGATGCTCCTCGGGCTCCCGAGTGTCACCCTCATGTGCCCCATAGAAGGTAGGGCAGTCACCATCATCATCTATAATTTTTCAACAGGTCCAGTCAGGACAGGAACAAGTACAAAATCTCAAACAACAGTTCTAGTTATACGATATTGAAAATATAGCAGTAGATAGAGAGAATATACTAGGTAAAGTAGAGCGTACATGCATCCTGGCAGAGTATATCAAAACTGTAATGAGATAAGGCAAGAAAATAATGTATAACATGTACGAAATCTGGAACTGCTATCTATGTGAGTTTAGCACTAGTTTCAACATGTGATCGGCTTAGAACTTGATACAATGTTTGGCCTGGCTAATCATACGTGAGTGTATGATTAACATACAATGAGGATACTATAGTGATACAATGATGATAAAATATACTATGGGGTATTGATCACATATCTACGCTAACACCCCCATCCCTGACTAATATAGTGGATCCAGTCATGACACGTATTCTCTGAGGAGGTCGCGAGCCTACGCAGGAATCGTATCTATATAATAAACAATAAACAATAAAGACTTGCCCAGTGTATACCATATATAAGAGGAATAATATCTTACGTTGGGATCCAGACAATACCAATCCGTGTGCACCATGTGTCAAGAGAACAAGAATATCTACACTAAATACTAGAAACAAAGATGATATCATAAAACAGAAATATTATCAGAGAATGTACTCGCCTGTGGTCCTGAGCTAATAAGGTGAACAGACGCTCAGAGTAATCACAGACCTAAAGATGAGATACTACAAGTCAAAACATGGTTTAATAATGAAAGAAAAGCTAATCGAGTCATGATATACAAGTTTAAGTCAAAACTAGGTCAAACTAAGTCACCAAGCTAAACTAGGTCACACTAGGTTAACCAAGGTCAAACAAGGTCACAGGAAGTCAATCCAAGTCAAACTAGGTCAATCTGGGTCAAAGGTTGACTTACAGTTGACTTTTGGTTAAAAAGTCAACTCTGGTCAACTCTGGTCAACACTGAGTCAACCCTGGGTCAACCCTAGGTCAAACAAGTCAAATATTGACTAACAGTTGATTTTCAGTCAACTGGTCAACTCTGGTTTGGTTTCGGTCAATTCTAAGTCAAGTGTTGACTTGAAGTTGACTTTCGGTCAAAAAGTCAACTCTTGGTCAACGGGGGTCAAGACTAGTCTAAACTATCCTTATCTAGTCATTACCTACCAAGACAACCTATTTCTAAGCCCATCTTAGAAGTCAAACTCAAAATCTTAACAATACCCTATTACCTACATTTACCCTTCACAAGGTAAATACCAATACCTTGCCCATTATAAAGGAAATCCCTCTAGATCTCAGGATACTAGCCTAGGCTCCTTAGGGTAGCTAGATACTATCCCATCTAAGGTTTACCAACCAAGAAATCTAGGGTTCTAGGACATCTAGTCCATCTTATGGTCCATGTTGGTCATCCCAACATTACCTTAGGGTATCGTCATGATACGCTATGGTATATTTAGATACCATACCCTACTCTCTACCAACCTTCCTAGTTCACTCTCCCATACTCTCCTAGTGTCTAGGTTAGCCCTCTCTACTAGTCCACTAGGATATCAACCTAGTTAGGACACTAACTTAACCAACCACTACTACACTAACACAAACATCAAGCTAACACCAACACTAACTAATATCTAATACTAAATCTAACAAGCCTACCACAATACCTTACCCTCTAATAATTTCACATCACAACACAACTCAAGGCCTATAGGACCAAGGGACTGATTTTGAATGGAAGGGTGGATGATGGGATTAATGAATGTTAATGAATGTATGAAGGGTGGAGGGATGAATGATGTGTAAAAGAATGGAAGAATGGATATACAATTGGATGGGTGAAATGAGCTGTTATGGACTGATTTGTGGGTGAATATGGGGGCTGATTTTGGACTGAATGTAGGGCTTATATGGCTGTCCATTTGAACTGTTTTAGGACTGGTTTAGGACTGCTATAGGCAGCTCAATGTGGCTGTCCAAATGGGGGCTAAGTGGGCTGAATTGAATGGAACATAGGGGCTTATATAAGGGTGATACGTGGCTAAGTGTGGCAGTCAAGTGGGATGAATTGTAGGTGATTTAGGGGCTGATTTCAGGGCCTGTCCAAGTGGCTAATATGGACTGAAATAGGACAGGTTTGGGGCTGATATGGGGTAGTACAAGGCTGGTAAATAGGTAGTATATGGGGGCTGTCATGGCTGAAAAGTCGGGCTGATTTGTGGGTTATTTAGGACTGATTTGGGGCTGCTTGTTGGCTGATTTGGGGGGTCCTATAGATGGAAGAATGAATGGATTAAATGAGTGAATGGGGTGGCTGAATAGGACAAGTAAATGACTAATTTAGGGGCTGTTCTTGGTGCTACAGCTACTGTATAGCAGCTGCTACTGCTGCTGGGGCTTACTGCAGTCCCCTGTGGGGACTGCCACTCTAATGTGCTGCTGCCAAGGGGCAGCAGCTCCCCCTTCCCTTCCTTCACCTATCTCACTCTCTCTTACTCTCTAATCACTCTCAATTTCTCTCTATACAACACACACACACACAATCCAAAAGCTAACTCTACCACCACTCTCTATATCCATCTCTCTATATATATGTCACACTCACACACACATATTTATATCTACATATATAGACACACACACACCACGGATACATACACAAATATATTCCTAAATGGCCCAAAACCTTATCCGAATACCCAAATCTTGCAATTCTACCCTCTATGGCCTAGACACGTGCCCCACACAAGAAATCTAACTCGCACACGCGACCGAAAACGAGAAACGAGGCCCAAATGGCCAAATGGCCATTCTAGCGACTCCGGGGTGTCCGATTCGCAATACCGCGTGATACGGACACCAAACCTATCCAGATTTGACCCAAACTCTACCCACGAGTTCTAAATAATGATTAGAAACTATTCTAAGTACTAACTTGTCAATTCTAGTGTCGGTGCAAAAAGTCACCCGTGTGTTGGAACCTGAAAATCCCAAAAAAGCCTATTTTTATGATTTCTCGCAAAATGACCCCATGTATCCAAATATGGACACGTACCTAGCCTCATCTCACCCAAACTAACCTAATTAGGTCTAATTAGGCTAGGGGTAACACCCAAACATGTCAATTTAGGGTTTTCCTCAAAATTGGCACTAAACCTAGCCCGAAAGTCCCGAATTGAGTCCAATGGGTTCCAAACCTCTTCTAATGGGTTGTCCTACGTCTCGGGTATCCTCTAATATGCAAATAACATTAATTAGGAGCAATTACAAGAGTTAGAGTTAGGATTTACCTCTTGGGAGTTGGAATCCCAAGGAAAAGCCCCCAAATTGGTTTTTTTTGGGTCAAGAGCCAAATCTAAGCTTCCAACTCCTCCATGCTAGGTTCTACCTAGATAAAAATCACAAATAAGAGATAAACAAGGGTTAGCACCAAGATTAGAGAGAGATCTAGAGTATGGAAGAGAATTAGAAGAGATTTGACTTACTTTGGAGCTTAAAATCCAAAGGAAAAAGAAAGGGGTCTTTGTAGAATGAGAGAAAGGAGAAGAGAGAGAGTTTTTCTTGAAATAGGAAGAAAAGAAGGAGTGTTGCTGCTGGCCGGCCACATTTTAGAGGGTTGGGGGCATTTGGCAATTTACCAAAATGCCCTCCAAGTCAAAGAAATGAGTGGTTTTGAGTTGGGGTCAAAATGGTAACTTAAAAACTCCAAATTTCAAGTTCTAAATCTAATTCTAATCCCTAATCCCACTAAAATCAAATAGGATTAGTCAAATATAAATATCTGGGTTTGGTCATGACAAGTTGGTCGGTTCCAGTTGGGTCCCGATCAGAGTCTAAGCTACCCCGGGTCCCCGATACAAGTCGGAATGAGCTAAAATTCGAACCAGACTCAAATAACCCCAAACAATATCATAAATAATAAAATAAATTTAAAAATATTCAAAAATACAAAATGACAAAAATACCCCTATTTCTAAAAACTGGGGTGACATCAATGAATGGAGAATGGGGCTTGGGATCAGGGAGATCATCAAGTAGAATGATGGTAATGATTTGTCGTTGAACACGGCTCGGAATTGAGATGAGATGTTGAACTGTTGGCTCTGCTTACTTTCAGTTGCTTTACCATGCATTTGTGTTATCGAGTCGACACGCATTCGCATGGTCATGGACGTACTTGTACAAGTCTGAGTAAGTTTCTTCGAACGGTACCTAGGGCACCGGGACCGATTCGACCCGGGAGGAAACATTGGTCGTACTATGGTGGCACGAGGTATTACGGGACATTCGGCTAGGCTTGCAACCTACCCTGGAATGGTGCGTCGTAATACCCGTTGGAAAGTCCTTTATGATGCAGTTTCACCAACGACCATGTAGTCAGGATACATGCTAACGAATGTTTTGTGCAGACAGAGTAAGTATATCATATTATCCTGTATTTTTATGCAGGTACAAGGGAGTTGGCTATCGTAAAAAATCACTTAAATGTGATATACTCAATATATGTGTTGGTTTAACTTGCGTGCTTAACGTGCCAAGTAAATGATGCTATGCATAGTCTTTCAATATGAGAACCTGCTTAACATGTTAAATTCAGTATGCTAGAAAGATGCCTTGCGATAACCGTTGCTCAAACAAGACATACATGCTAAGTGATGCTTGAAGTGAGAATTGTCATAACATGTTTAAGATGTTAATGTTAACGATGCCTCAATGATGCCTTTTCATGATAACACCTAGTATGCCTCAATGATGCCTTTGCATGATAACACCAAGAATGCTAAATGATATGTCCACATGAATATTGCTAAGAATATGTTTACATGCTTCACTATGATTATTGTCCATGAACTGTAAACTGATGCTAGGCCCCAAGTAGAAAGATTATTCTATTAAATGCTTGCTAAAATCGACCAGTTAGTATTGGTTTAGGCGAGTGGGTTGGATTCTGCTCGCCAGTACATAGATGATGTGCTGACCCACATTTTGTGGACAGGTGCTCGTGCTTGGGATATTCTACACACGAAGATTGGCTTGATTGGTCCCGCGTCATCGAAGATTTGTTGGGCATACAGAAGCTCTCCTTGTTCAAGATGATTTTTTCTGTTTATAAAGGGCATAATGTATGGAACATTGTAATCAGTTGTACCAGTGAGTTGTAAGCCAAGTTGGTATATCGAGTTGTAATCCAATGTATCCAAGTATCAAATGTAAGCTGTATAGCATTGTTCAGTTGGCTTTCAATGTAAAATGAGATGTGTTGTAAGCACTGTACTTCAATACAAGTCTTGTACTCTTCTTCAATTATCAATAAGAGAATAAATTTTGTATATCTCTATGAGACTTCAAGTTATCATTTTATCTCTGCTGCTATAAAAAACTGATATATTTCTATCAAGAAAGATTGTCCTTATTAACTTCAATTTGTCTGCTTCTGTCGCTGCGATGTGTTCCTATTTGAAGATAATCGATTATGTACCATCTTTGCCTTGTACAAGTACAATACCAGACTTGTACGGCATCATGCCCAAGCGAGGACGATCGATTCCAAGAGATAAAATATGTGAATAAATGACTCTACGAATCGGGACGTGACAACGGTGACCTTGAGGAGGAGTTATACATGAAGCAGCCAGAGGGATTCTGTGAGAAGGGCAAGTCACATTTGGTCTGCCGGTCGAGGAAGAGCTTGTATGATCTGAAGCAGGCTCCGAGGTAGTGGTACAGAAAGTTCGAATCATTTATAAGGGAGCATGGCTATGTACGGACGACGTCGAATCACTGTGTATTTGTGAGTGGGTCGGAGTGCCACTAGAATAGCGGAGTTGAAGCCCCAACTGGGCGCGACCTTCTCTATGAAGGATTTGGGTGCAGCAAAGACTATTCTTGGGATGGAGATCAGCCGAGAGAGAGAGTCCAAGTTGCTACACTTGTCCCAAAAGAAGTACATTCACCGGATACTTCAGCGTTTCGAGATGGACGGGTCGAAGAAAGTGAGTTGCCCCCTTGCGGCTCACTTTAAGTTCACTGAGGAGCAGTGTCCATCTACCGAGGACGAAAAAGAAGATATGGAGCGGGTTCCATATGCCTCAGCTGTGGAAGATGTATTCTATGGTGTGTACGAGGCCAGACATCGCTCATGCAGTTGGCACAGTTAGCAGCTGGTTGGGTATACCGACGCTGATATGGCTGGAGATGTAGCCACGAGGCGTTCGACTTCAGGCTATGTGATGATGTTTGCTGGGGAAGCGGTATCGTGGCAGTCGCGGTTGCAGAAGTGTGTTGTCTTGTCGACGACAGAGGCATAGTACATTGCGGCGATGGAGGCTTGCAAGGAGTTGCTGTGGATGAAAAAGCTGTTATAGGAAATGGGGCTGAAGCAAGAGCAGTATACTTTGTTTTGCGACAGTCAGAGTGCTATTCACCTTGTGAAGAATCAGACCTTTCATAGCCGGTCCAAGCACATCGAGACTCGGTATCATTGGATACGGGATGTGGTTGAGAAGAAGGACGCGACGCTTGAGAAGGTCCATACTGATGACAATGGAGCAGACATGCTCACGAAGGTTCTACCAAGGGAGAAGTTTGAGTACTGCAGGCGGATCGTCGGGATGACGAGTTCCTCCACCTAGTTATGAAGGGGAAGATTTGTTGGAGTGGGTGGGGTTCCCAACCTATGTGGAGAATACCCCGGAGAGCGACGAGCGCCATCCGTGTGTCGGAGAAGCTCGAGGAGTGCATGGATCCTATTTTGAAATTATATGGTAAGAAATATATGATTGGATTTTCATATTTACTTTGATTATATATTTATAATTGGACCCTTCATATAGTAGCTAGTTGAAAACTCATCTCAAAACAAGAGTGCTTACAATCTTTGAGAGAGAGAGAGGATTAGGGACTATTGTGAAGGAGAGATTGTTTCGAATAATTTTTTGGCATCTCTTGTTCTTCGAAGTCCGCAATAAATTTTTTTCTTTTTTCAAGTGAGTTGTGGTGATCCGTGTTGGATCGGAAGGAGCTTGTATATGGTGTATTCTCTTTATTCTATTAGTGGAGGTTCTTCAGGGTTGGACTCTGATTGTCCCGTAGTTTTTTTCGCAGGAATTTTTCACGTTAAAAATCTTTGTGTCTGCGATTGTGTTTGGTATTTTTTGGTTTGTGAACTTTTGCTCGATTTTCTCGCAGGATTTTCTGGTTTGAAAGAACGATTTTCGCGCTTCGTTCCCAACAGAAATCGTAAGATATAGCTAATTGAAATTGATTCAAATCTTATATGAAAATTGTCCTTTAAGACATATGAACTCATTCGAATATCACACACGCCATGTGCAACTCGTTTGAATCACATCCCGTTTCCTACATCTGACATCGGCAGTTCCTGTCTCCTGTATTAATAATTGGTTCATCTGTTCATCTGACATTTGAGTGTTGCCCTCATGACTAACCAAGATTAATAATTGGTTCATCTAGTGTTGCCCCTTGGTTCATCTGTTCATCTGACATTTGAGTGTTGCCCCTAGTATTTTCTCAAGTATCCTCATGACTAACCAAGATTAATAGTTGCTTCATCTGCTCTTCATGTGACATTTGAGTGTTGCCCTTAATATTTTCTCTGAGAGATACAGACGTAGCCAACACTAATTGGCCACTGCTCATGTCACCAAATTTTCTTTTAAGTTCCTATATATGTGGGCATGAACTAAGCATTATTCTACTTGAACATACATCATTTCTTGCTAGAAAGACTTGCTTAGTAGCCATGTCTTCAGAACGCCACAGTGGTAGCCTCAGCATGCTCTTCTTCCCCTTCATGGGCCAAGGCCACATCCTCCCGACGCTCGACATGGCCAAGCTCTTCGCCGTGCGCGGCGTCAAGGCCACCATCCTCACCACCCCGCGAACGCGCCCCTCGTGCAGCCGTTCATCGCGCGGGCCAACGGCTCCGGCTACCCAATGATCAGCCTCCGGCTCATCCCCTTCCCTTCGGGCACCGGCCTGCCCGAAGGGTGCGAGAACGTCTCGTCCATCCCCTCCCTGGACTTGTTCTTCAAGTTCTTCGATGTGGTACCCCGGCTTCGCGAACAGTTCGACTGGGTCCTGAGAGAGCTCCTCCCCGACTGCGTCGTGACCGACGCGTTCCCATGGACCTACGATGCTGCGGCTGAGCTCGGCATACCGAGGCTCGTCTTCCATGGCACCAGCTTCTTCTCCCTCTGCTTGAACGACAGCGTACTCCGCTACAGGCCACTCGAGAGCCTCCCCGCGGACGCGGAGGCTCTGGTCATCCCTGGCCTTCCCCATCGCATCGAAATGCTCAGGTCACAGTTGCCTGGGGTCGAGTTGGAAGAATTCTTCGCTCAATTTAGAGTGTCCGACTCGAAGAGCTACGGCGTGGTGGTGAACAGCTTCTACGAGCTGGAGCCGGACTACGCGCGGCACTACCGGGAGGTGGTCGGGAGGAGGGCATGGCATATAGGGCCCGTAGCACTGTGCAACAGCGACACAAACGCTGATGAGTCCGCGCGGGGATACGAAGATGCCGTCGGCCGCGACGACTGCTTGAAGTGGCTCGACAGCAAGAGCGCCGGTTCGGTTCTGTACGTATGTTTCGGAAGCGTGAGCGACTTCACCGCCGCTCAGCTCCGCGAGATGGCTCTAGGCCTCGAGGCGTCGAGCCATCCGTTCGTCTGGGTAGTGAGGAGCGACAGGTGGGTTCCCGAAGGGGGGTTCGAAGAGAGGGTCCGAGGACGGGGCCTGATCATAAGAGGATGGGCTCCGCAGATGCTGATACTGAACCATGCGTCGGTCAGAGGGTTCATGACGCACTGCGGATGGAACTCGATCCTCGAGGCGGTGAGCGCGGGCCTCCCGTTGGTGACGTGGCCCCTGTTTGCCGAGCAATTCTACAATGAGAGGCTGGTCGTGGACGTGCTGGGGATCGGAGTGTCGGTCGGGATGAAGGAGTACACTGCGTATCCGGAAGAGAGGGGACTAGTGGAAGCTGAAACCATAAAGAATGCGGCGGAGGAAGTGATGGGCAGCGGCGAAGAGGCTCAGGAGAGGAGGAGACGGGCGAGGGAGCTCGGAGAGACGGCACGGCGGGCGGTGGGGAAGGGTGGGTCCTCGTACAAGGACATGAGCAATCTGATTGAGGAGCTGATGGAGAAGAAGAGTGCAGTTCAAGCACAAACACCACCGACAATATAAGTAAATTAAGCTTTTGTACTACAAGAAATGTTTGAATAAATATGGATGGTGCAAGGTTCCTTGCTCGCTATCAAACTTGACATGCAATTTTCTTTCGTTCGGTTCCGTGTTCCGTAACCGTAATTATACTGGCTAATTCACATAGCGTTAGTGTTATTATTTTTCATATGAGTTTTGTCACTTCACTTCATGTTCTTTAATATGTGCTACTTCATGTTCTTTCATTAAACTCGGATATGTTTGTATGAGCAAGAAGGGATATAAAACCCAATCCATTTTCTTCTATCTTCAGATTTCTCAAACTCAAAATTAAAAAAATAAAATAGATTTGGTAATCTAAATTAAAACACGTCTACTAAGTTACTTTCTTGTCCGACTAATACTCATGGATCATGATAACATTACAAGTAAGAATGACGATAAATCACGATTATTAAAGTCTAGGTATGAATCCATAAATCTAGCTCACTCATGGAAAAGTCGTGTCAAGATCATGCAACAACTATCTAAGCATGTATCATAGTAACTATACGAAAATGTAAGCAACAAGTGTATGTACTTGCTTGAAAATAGTATTTTAGTCGACGTATCAATCACGAACGCGTCGATACAAAATAGGTAATCAACTGGCTGCTAATCATAATCCATAATTCATGCATGCCTATGAGCATATGATAGAATTCAAGATCCACGAAGAAGATCGAAGTCCGATCCAAATTCCAATGTTCGACCAAGACGACCAACAATCCATAATAGGCCCATGATCGGAATTTAGTTTCGGAAAATGGAACTCAAAACACCGTTTTGGGACAAGAATTGATAAGGACCAAAAGTTAACGTTTGGTTGCAAGTTTAAACTCAATTTTCTGAGTTTAAACATTACAACAACAAAAAATTGTGTTTGGTTGAGTGGCCCACATTTACACTCAAAAAAAAATTTCTGA
>JANAVB010003210.1:0-48694 GCA_029216955.1 Iris pallida
AGCTAGCCTTGGTGGCAAACTTTATGCTTTTGTTATTGTTGATGATTTTTCGAGATTTACTTGGGTTTTCTTTCTCGCTAATAAGAGCGACGCTATCTCTGTTTTCAAAGTTTTTGTAAATAAAGTTCAAAACAAAAAAGGCTACATGATTACTCGAATCCGAAGTGATCATGGAGGCGAATTCGTAAATTCAGATTTTGAAAGTTTTTGTAATGCAAATGGTTTTGATCATGAATTTTCTTGTCCTAGAACTCCTCACAAAATGGTGTTGTGGAGCAGAAGAATAGGACTCTTGGCGATATGGCTAGAGTCATGTTGAATAAATTTTCTCTTCTGAAATATTTTTGGGCAGAGGCTGTAAGTACAGCATGCCACATTTTGAATAGGGTGCTTATTCGTCCCATTTCGAAGAAAACACCCTATGAGCTTTGGTTTGGGAGAACCCCAAATGTTTCTTATTTTAGAGTTTTTGGCTGCAGATGTTTTATCCTTAACACCAAAGACAACTTAGGCAAATTTGATGCCAAAGCTGACGATGGTATCTTTCTTGGTTATGCCGCCAAGAGTAAGGGATATAGAGTTTTCAATAAACGCTCACTTATTGTGGAAGAGTCAACAAATGTGACTTTTGATGAAGACAACAGTACAGCAAATACTCTTAATGATGACATTGAGCCATCAACTTCTACTCCAATGAATACTTCAACCGAAACTAATTCTCTGGAGGGTTTGCCTAAGAAATTCTCTTTCAAACCTTCTCATCCAGAAAATTTAGTCATAGGTGAAGTTTCACGTGGAGTTACTACTAGATCATCATTAAGAGACTCTATTGCTAGCACTGCCTTCATTTCACAAGTAGAGCCTAAAAACATTTCTGAAGCTTTTACTGATGAATTTTGGATCTGCTATGCAAGAAGAACTCAACCAATTTGAGAGAAGCCAAGTATGGGAACTAGTTCCTAAACCGGCTAATCACTCAATAATTGGTACCAAATGGGTGTTTAGAAACAAAGTAAGTGAAGATGGTTCAGTCACACGTAACAAAGCTCGTCTAGTAGCTCAAGGATACAACCAAGAGGAAGGTATCGACTACGATGAGACATATGCTCCTGTTGCTAGACTAGAATCCATTCGGATGCTTTGTGCTTTTGCCAATCATCAGAACTTTAAATTATTTCAAATGGATGTTAAAAGTGCTTTCTTGAATGGCTTTATTAAGGAGGAAGTTTATGTCAAACAACCCCCTGGCTTTGAAAATCACAAATTTTCCGACCACGTGTTCAAGCTAAAGAAAGCGCTTTATGGCCTTAAACAAGCCCCCAGAGCTTGGTATGAAAGGCTAAGCAGCTTCTTACTTGAGAAAGGTTTTTCTAAAGGGAAAATTGACACTACACTGTTTATCAAATCTTTCAAAGACACCATTCTATTAATTCAGATTTATGTTGATGATATTATTTTTGGGTCTACTGATGAAACTCTTTGTCAAGAATTTGCCAAGTGTATGCAGACGGAATTTGAGATGAGCATGATGGGAGAGCTCAACTACTTTCTTGGTCTGCAAGTAAAACAACTGGCTAATGGAACTTTCATCTGCCAATCAAAGTACACCAAGGACATGCTGAAAAAGTTCGATCTTGACAACATCAAACCAATCAGCACGCCAATGGCCACTTCAACCAAACTCGAACCAGATGAGAGCGGCAAACCTGTTGATCAACGTAAGTATCGAGGTATGATAGGCAGCTTACTTTATTTAACTGCTAGTCGTCCCGATATCATGTTCAGTGTTTGCCTATGTGCTAGATATCAAGCTAATCCTAAGGAATCACACATGACCGCAGTTAAGCGTATCTTTAGATACCTTAAGGGTACGGTTACAGTAGGCCTATGGTATCCCAAGTCAACATCATTTGATCTTATTGGTTACTCTGATGCTGACTTCGCTGGATGCAAGGTCGACCGTAAAAGTACGAGCGGCACGTGTCATTTATTAGGAAAAGCTTTAGTCTCCTGGTTTAGCAAGAAACAGAACTCTGTTGCACTATCCACAACAGAAGCTGAATACATAGCAGCTGGGCGTTGTTGTGCACAAATTCTGTGGATGAAGCAAACCCTGGAAGACTATAAGTTATCTTTCATGCATATTCCTATATTCTGTGACAATACTAGTGCCATCAATTTGACTAAGAACCCTGTATGCCACTCACGCACTAAACACATTAAGATCAGACACCACTTTTTGCGTGATCATCAGCAAAATGGTACGATTAACTTAGAATTTATTGACACTGATCATCAGCTGGCAGATTTCTTTACTAAGCCACTATCCGAAGAGCGTTTCAATTTTCTTTGTCGTGAACTTGGAATCTTAGATAAAGCAGTCATAAATTGAAACTCACCTGCGTAAATATCGAGTATATTGTGATTCTTTTACGAAGAATTTGGTATGGATACAAGCCGAAAGGGTCCTTCTGACAACAAGGCGTAAAAGCCTAAGCGACACGGTGCACTAGTCCTCAGGACTACCGCTAGCTGGGATCCGGCCCCTGCAGCTAACCCATGACAAATTTGGACTATTGAACCACAATATATATCCTTATTTATTATATGGCTCGTTTCGATTTAATATTGCCTAATTGATATTTCTAAAAAGTTCATTCTGTTTTCTGTGTACCTCTCCTTCTCTATCTATTCTATTCTCTTTGGTGTCCTCAACTTTCTTTTGTTTAACTCTTAAATCTTTTTCTTTGTTATCATTTCTTGTTATTCTTCAACTTTTGTTTTCTTTTTAGCCTTTGTTCTGTTCTGGACCAATGATCCAGAACTCGGGCCGAACTCTGCTCCTATCCGAGTTCAGGCCGAGTTCGGTCCCTTGGTTCCAGGGTCGGGATCTGGCTCTGCCGTTGGATCTATTCTAATCCAATGGTCAATATTTCACCCGACCAAAGACAAAACCCTACTTTATGTCGGGATTCTTTCTCTCTCCTTCACTATTACCACCTTTTCTCACCTATACACACTCTTTCCTTGAAACCCTAACCCTAGTTTTTGATCTAGAGTGCCTCATTGCTTCTCAAATCAAGAAAAAGGTGTCTCCTCTCCATTCTCCTCCATTGTTCTTTACCTGTTTGAGGTACCATTTTTTTAAAAATCTTTTAATGGCTCCTTGCTTGTTCAATCGTGGGAAGAGGATTCGAGTTGAGAGTATTTCCTCTTCGGATTCTCCTCCATCAATTGAACAAATCATTGAACAACTTCAACCACCTCACCCTTTGTTCAATCCACCTCGTCCTCAACACCCTAACACTTATGACGACCGTCTTTTTGTGTCGCTAGAAGCCTCAAATGAATGGTTTAGCGATTTTAGAACTCGTCCGGTGTTTGGGGGTCATCCCATAAACTTCACCATATTTTCTCAATATGAGTCTTTATTCCGTGATCTTTGTTTGGATGCTTTAGTTGCTTCAAATTTTGTCATCTATCGTAGTGCAATCCAAATGTTTTATTGCAATTTAACTTTTGATGCAACCCACATCTATTCCCGGGTTGCCGGTATTGACATCGCCTTCAATGATTCGGAGTTGGGGGAGTTTCTTAAACTTATTAATCTTGATGCTTGGGATAAACTTGTGGAAGCACGCCAATTCCAATTTGTTGGCGATACTTTTCTTGAAGGATTCAAGGAGGAACTATGTGCTCCTAACATAAGTCCTCGCAAGCTTATGGCTAAGCATCTCAATCCCTACTTCTATGAACTTCATCGCATGATTTTTAACACCATCTTACCCAAGGCTGGATCAACTGATGAAGTTACAAACTTTGAGATCTCAGCCTTATATCATCTCCATTATCGTATTCCATTCAATCTTCCTAGGACAATGATGGATTGGATGATAAATTGTAGGAAGAAACCAAGGGCGTTAGTTTATCCTTTATATCTTCCTATGGTTTTTCGTGCATTTATCATTCCTCTTCATGACTGTCCATTCTTGCCCGCTCCTGCCTTCTTGTCCAAGGCACGCCGTACTCAGGCAGTTGTCGCCTCTCCTGAGGCATCTGAGTTGTCTGCTGATGAGGAGCCTGACGCCCCTCCGCTCGGTCAGACTGCACCTCCTGCCAACCTGGATTCGCTTCAGACTATGCTTCGCGATCGTTTTGCTATTGAGGATGATCGCTGGACGCAGCAGGATTACCGTACCACTCTGCAGATTAGTGCCCTTGGGAACTCTCTGGATGATATGCGGTATTCGTTTGCTCGTCATCCTGATTTGCATGTGCCTATTGAGCGGGATCCACATCGCTCGGGTCATCGTCTAGACGATCCGTGGGTCATGCAGTATATGGATCCAGATGATACTTTTGTGGATCTTCAGATGTTCCAGGACCTTCTGGTGCTCCGTGATGGAGACTGGCTTGTTATGCTGCTGCCACTGCTGATGGTCTTAGTTGCTTTATGTTTTTAGTTATTTAGTTATGGATTTATGTACTGGATTTTTATCTTAGAACCCTGATGATGTGTTTGACATTCTGGTTGGTGGATATCATTTTATGCTATTTCTCATAATTTCTTTTATGCCAATGCACTCTCTTGTCTAGTATTATATTTTTTTCTCTTGGTGTGGTTGTATTACTATTCATTGCTTATTTATATTGCTAACTGCCAAAAGGGGGAGAAACATATGTATATTTGTGTGCTGGCTTGTTTTGGGAAACTATTACAGGTTCTATGCATTCATCTGTGTATATCTGTGCTCGTTCTGGGAATATGTTATCTATCAGGTTACAGGGTATATGCACTGTTTACGGGGGAGAGCTACTACTTCTAGCTCGGAACCGTTCACTGATTACGGGGGAGCTATCCGATTCTAGCTCTGCATCAGTTATGGGGGAGCTATGTTGTAATCAACTGTGTCAAGGTATGAATATTGAAATATACATATATTATTTTGTCAATTATCAATATGGGGGAGATTGTTGACACAAAGTCACAGTCAACCAAATATTGACTACATTGACTAAATAATATCTGTATAAATTCAATACGACACACGACGTCTGCTTTCAGTTCGGGACAAACGACAGCTCAGTTTCCGACTCTCAGTATATTTTCGAGTCTGTACTTTTACATTTCATTGAGTCTAGAAGTATGTACTCTGAGTTATGCTGAGCTCTTGGAACTTGGTCTACAAGCCTACCCAAAATCCCAAGCTCCACCAAAACAAAATTGCCCACAAGTCCCACTTAGAATCACTCTGTGCTCTGGAGACAGAGTTCGGGCCGAACTCTGCCTCCACACAGAGTTCGGGCCGAACTCTGTCCCCTAGAAATCAGGAACCCTAATTTTAGGGTTAGCTGGTTGCTAGCTGTCCAACGGCCAAATTTTTGAATTCTCCTACCCGAATTCTGGCCGAATTCTGCCTCAAAAATCAGTATAAATAGGGCATGAATTCTCTCATTTTGAATCACTCAATCTTCTCTTCTCTTCTCTCCTACAAGCTCTATAAGCCATACACTTCCCATCTACTAGCCACAAGCCTCCTAAGTCTCGAGTGCTCAGCATCTCTCAGTTAGGATTCTTGTGCAAGAGTGAAGAAATCGCTTGGACAATTCCAAGCAATCGCCACTGCAATTCTCTGTAAGAAGTTGACGTGCTCTTCTGAAGTAAAGGCACGGGTTGTAAGCTACTATTTCACAAATAGTGGATTTAATCCTGAGCTAGAGTTCTCAGGCCTGGACTAGTCCTCCACGAGGGAAACTAGGTTAAAATTGCTGTGTTTGCGTATGCTCTCTTGTCTTTCATTTACATTCCGCATTTTACTCTGATTATTCATTGTTCGTGAAAGAGTAATTTTTTAATTGGTCATTATATATATATATACTCTATTCACCCCCCCTCTAGAGTTGCCAAACTGTTCTTCACACCGTCCTTGGTTCCTCCTCCGCCTCCATCGCCGACGGACTACAGGCCGCCGCCGACGTCTCCGACGAAGCAGTTTCCCATAGATAGAGGGAGAGGATTTCAAGAAGTGGAGAGAGAGAAAGAGAGAGGGAGGCATTGCTGGGTGGGTTAGGCTAAGGGGTGGAGGGTTTTGGGAGAAATAAGAGTTTTGGGGGGAAATAGAGGTGGGAAGGTTTTTTTTATTATTGGAACACTTTTCTTAAACACATGAGATGCAGATCGCGACATTCACAATTTGAAACATATTTTGAACACTATAGAAGTGTACCTAAATAAATGATTTAAAAAAATTATTTATATTAGGCACACTTTTCTAATCTGGAACACTTTTATTCCGTTTCAGCACCTAGGTACGCCTAATAAGTGTTCCAAACTAAAATTTGCCTAGTGTTCCAAAATAGCCATTTTGGTGTAGTGTGAGCACAAAACCCTTCACTGATTTTTCCCTTTTCCCACAGCACACACACTCCATGTTCACTCTCTCACATACACACACATTCTCACACATGCTTATACACCCTAGCCTAACACTAGCATTCATGATACACCCATATATCACTCACACACACATACACTTGAGTTCATGTACTTGTGATCCCCCTATATATATATATATATATATATATATATATATATATATATATATATATATATATATATATATATATATGTAATGTCATATAATGTTGTATATGGTTCAATAGGAGCCTATATACTAATAAGTGTTTTCCATAATAGTTGTGTAGGCTATGTTATTTTGTATAACACATCAATATGTGATTTTCCTATTAGCTTGTATAAATAGATATATATATGTATCCTATATAAGATTGTATGATATGTATACATGTGTTTGGTTTAGATATAGATATTGAATATGGTTTTGCTTAGCCCATGGCCTAGTCTTTTAGCCTATGGCCTATGGTTGTGCCTGCTTGTCAGTGTAGAGCCTAGAATAGACTAGTGTAGTCTTGTTAGACCTAGAATGGATTGTTAGACCTAGATTAGACTAGTTGACTTAGGTTTGACTTGGTTGACCTAATTTGACTTCTAGGGTTGACCAGAGTTGACTTTGGTCTACATTGACCTAGATTCATGTAGAATGCATTGATTTGTATCTTATTATCATTGTAGACTCATAGTGACTTGTACTGTTCTAAGGAGACAGACACCACTCCTCGGACAGTATATACTCTCCAGATTTACCGGATACAGGCGAGTACATTCTCTGATCATTTCATATCCTGCATTAGGAGTATATTTCCTGCTTTAAATTACTTTACATGATGCTGACACGTTGGAAACATGGATTAGTACTATATGGATCTTGTTGGACGATGTTATCCCCTTAGCGGATACATCAGGTATTTCGTGTTCGTGTACTTTATCGTGAACATCGTGTACTCCTTGTATTTGTGACATTCGTGTATGAAATGTGTGAAATCGTGTATAATCATGTATTCATATGACCTCCGTGTACAATAACATAACTTAGCCAGATCCTTGTGTATTGATTGGGACGGGGGAGTAGAAGTGGTTATGTATTCAATCCAGTAGATTACTCGTGTACAACCTCTGTAGATTACTCATGTATAACATCATGCCGTTTACATAACCATCTTGTGTTCTGAATCACTAGACACTGTTAGTTCTCTATATACTGTAGCTATTTATCTACAGTCTTTCCTGTTTATCATATTATTCTTCAGTTTCTTGTATCTTACTCTCTAGCATGATTATATATCCTGACCTGCTATGATTTGTTGAGATGTACTGTGCTCGCTCTTGTCCTGACTGGACCTGTTGAAATACTGCAAAGGACGAGGCTGAGGCGTTCTGCCCTACCTACTATGGTGCTACACTAGACGAGTGCTTGGACTTGGACCAGCAGCAGGATCCACTAGCAGTAGATGACACTCCCTTAGACTAGGATTGTCTTTACTTTACTTGGATTACTGTATTTGGATTTCAGAGATTTGGACATGTATTTATTTATAGACACTTAGAATTCTGGTTTGTATCTCTGTGATATTTCTTTCCTGGATATTATCATCTTTATCATTCTATCTTATTCCTGTTCTACCTTAGCTGTGATTGAGATATTCTGTTATGTCACCCCCATTCGGGGAGTATAACTGTTTATTACCTTTAACTGTTAGATGTTGAGACCTAGGACAGCGTTCTACCACCAACACTGCGAAGTAGGCTGGACGTACCCACGTCTCGTGCCCTTACTCTAGGGTGCGGATTGTGACACGTTTTTAGTGGTGGCCCATGCAGGTCTAGGTTGGAAATGTAGTGGTATTCGAACTAGAATATCTCTGCAGCCTGCAGTAGGAGTTAATATATTTTTTGAAGGTACTCAATCACACTGGAAAAAATACCTTATCAGATTCCGTATATCTATTTTGCTGCTTATTGTCTTCCTTAGAATTTTAAACTGTCCTCCTTTGATTTTTGACTCATTTTCAGTAATTGTTTCTTGTTTGATCTGTGTCTCCCGGATGGTTGAGACGAAATCGTATCGTCCCGCGACGGGAGAGGCTGGAGAGGGGTCTGCCACCTCTCGTGTCCAGCAGCCAGCTTCCAGTACCATGGGGCCAGTGCAGCCCTCAGGAGTCAGTATCTCTGCGACTTTTGGAGGAGCACCTCCAGCAGCCAGGAGGCAGAGCCCAGTGATTCCTGAGATCCTTCCACTGTAGCAGCCTCCGCCTGCAGGGATGGTTGATGCTGTACATCTCTTCTCCTTCGTAGAAGGATTCTTGAGTCCCACCAGCAGCAGCAGACGAGGCAGACTGCAGATTTCAGACAGGGGATCGACGAGGCACACCAGCTGGTTCGTACCATAGTGGAGATGATTACTACTCAGGGGGCCCAGCAGCAGCTCCGTCGGAGGGAGAAGGACATTCAGGGACTTCCAAAAGATGCATCCTCAGGAGTTCTTCGGCACAGAGGGCATTCACATTGCAGACGACTGGATAGAGCATATTGAGGAGATCTTCCGACTGGCGGAGATACCAGATCGACTCCAGATCGAGGCAGCGGGCAGCCAGATGCAGGACTTAGCCCGTACGTGGTACCAGGCAGATCCCAGGATGGGAGTTGAGGGCCAGACTTGGGTCCAATTCAAGGAGCTGTTTAAGGAACAGTTCTTCCCTGATGTTGCCTTGGAAGGTATCGAGGCACAGTTCGAGGGTCTGGTTCAGGGGAACCAGACGGTAGCTGAGTATGCCGGGGAGTTCTGCAGAATGGCCCGATTTAGAGATGACTTGACAGAGAAGACAAAGACGAGAAAGTTTTGCCGAGGTCTGATTAGAGAGATTCGGTCGCTGACTAAGAGCGACCGGAACGCCACTTTTGCTGAGATATTTTCTGGGGCCATGGTAGCGGAAGACGACCTAGGGCTGAAGCCGAAGAGGGGTCACGACTTCCAGAGTGGCAGTAGCAGTCAGGGACAGGCCAAGAGGCCTCACTTCCAGCAGCACTTCCAACAGCAGAGGCCAGTTCAGCAGCACCAGCATCAGGGTCGTGTACCTTTTCGGCAGGTGCAGCACCAGCAGCAGAGAGGGCAGCAGGCACCCAGACAGCAGGCTGTTAGTTGTATTTCTGTAAGAAGCCTGGGCACAAGTGGGACAAGTGCAGGAAGAGACTCGATAGATGCTTGATGTGTGGATCAGTAGACCATCAGATACGAGAGTGTCCAGTTGCGTCGATGCGTCCGATACTAGGAGGAGTTGGGGCAGCCAAGGCTCCAGCAGGCCAGCAGAGGGGACCAGCCCTACAGACCCAGCAGCAGAGGTTCCAGCAGCACCAGTAGCAGGCACGAGATGGATAGCAGGGGAGAGCTTTTGCCATGGCAGCTGAGGATGCCGAGGCCATCGGAGAGCTGATAGCAGGTTCGGTTCTTCTCGATTCTCTTCCAGCATTTGCACTCTTTGATTCCGGGGCTTCCCACAGCTTTGTGTCAGTATCGTATGCTATTAGACACAGTTTGGTTTCTGAACCCTTGCCTAGGACCTGCAAGATCATGACCGGGGGTGGGGTCATCCTCGTAAGTGATGTTTGTAGAGGGCGGAGTGTCATATTGGGAGGCCGAGATTTGGGGGTAAGTCTACTAGTCATGCCATTACCGAACTACGATATTGTATTAGGTATGGACTGGCTAAGTAGACACCACGCCCGCATTGATTGCCGTGGGGGTAGAGTTTTGTTCGGGGTGCCAGGAGAGCCAAAGTTTGAGTACACCCGGCGGCAGACAGAGCAGGACGGCGGAGTCTTTTGTGGAGCTTCAGTCGAGGAGCAGGTGGCTCCGCATCCCTTGATCGCAGAGTTTATGGACGTATTTCCAGAGGAGTTGCCAGGGCTTCTACCGGACAGAGATGTAGAGTTCTCGATAGACTTGGTTCCCGGCGCGGAACCGATCTCCCAACATGTCTATCGAGTGAACAACAACGAGTTGGTGGAGCTGAAGAAGAAGGTGGATGAGCTGCAGGACAAGGGCTTCATCCGATCTAGTTCTTTACCTTGGGGTGCACCGGTACTCTTCGTACCCAAGAAAGATGGGTAGCTACGGATGTGTATCGACTACAGGGCACTTAACAACCTGACAATCAAGAACAGATACCTAGTGCCGCGGATCGATGATCTGTTTGATCAGTTGAGCGGAGCTCGGGTGTTCTCCAAGATTGATTTGAGGTCGGGTTATCACCAGGTGAAGGTGAAGGGGGAGGATATTCCCAAGACCGCCTTCAGGATGCGGTACGAGCAGTTTGAGTTTTTGGTTATGCCATTTGGGCTAAACAATGCACCAGCAGTGTTTATGAATCTAATGAACAAGGTGTTCCCCCAGTACTTAGACAAGTTCGTGGTGGTGTTCATTGATGATATCTTGGTATATTCCAAAACATAAGAGGAGCACGAGGAGCATCTGCGGATAGTGCTAGAGACTCTCAAGAGGGAGCAACTTTA
This sequence comes from Iris pallida, assembly GCA_029216955.1. Lineage (NCBI taxonomy): Eukaryota > Viridiplantae > Streptophyta > Magnoliopsida > Asparagales > Iridaceae > Iris > Iris pallida. Next base: position 10,928 of record JANAVB010003210.1, read on the forward strand.
TGGAAAACTCTCCAAGTGTGAGTTTTTCTTGGACCGGGTGGACTTCTTGGGGGCATGTGGTGACTGGAGATGGTATCTCAGTTGACCCCAAAAAGATTGTAGCAGTTGAGGCTTGGACAACGCCGACTTCAGTGGTAGAGATCAGGAGTTTCCTGGGGCTGGCAGGATACTATAGGAGATTTATGCAGGATTTCTCCCGGGTTGCAGAGCCATTGACACAGTTGACCCGGAAGGATGCTGAGTATGTTTGGTCAGAGGAGTGTCAGGCAGCTTTTGATGAGTTGAAGAAGCGGCGTACGACAGCTCCGATTCTGACATTGCCTTCAGGATCAGGTGGATTCACTATTTATAGTGATGCTTCAGGGAGGGGGCTGGATTGTGTCTTGCAGCAGCATGGGAAGGTGATTGCCTATGCTTCCAGGCAATTGCGTCCCCATGAGAAGAACTACCCTACCCATGACCTGGAGTTGGCGGCGGTGATTTTTGTTTTGAAGTTGTGGAAGCACTATCTGTATGGCGAGAGGGTGGAGATTTTCACAGATCACAAGAGCTTGAAGTATGTGTTTACACAGAAAGAGCTCAACATGAGGCAGCGCAGATGGCTAGAGTTGATGAAGGACTTTGACATCTCACTTCAGTATCACCCGAGGAAGGCCAACGTGGTTACCGATGCCTTGAGTAGGTATCCGACAGCCATGTGTTTGACTATGGATCGACACTTTCTTGTAGACTTGGAGAGCCTTGGGATCGAGGTGATCATGCCGGGAGTACAAATGCAGTTATGGGGTCTTCAGATACAGTCGGACTTGATGGACAGGATCAAGGCGACACAATTCGAGGATGTGGCTCTGCGGTGTATTCGAGAGCAGATCAGTGCAGGATTAGAGAATGTTGAGTTCTCACTTGCAGAGGATGGTGCCCTGAGGCACGGTTCCTGGTTATGTGTGCCCAACGGGGAGCTCAGAGAGCAGATAATGCAGGAGGCTCACAGATCGCAGTACTCTATATATCCTGGTGCCAACACGGTGTACATGGATCTGCGAGAGCATGTCTGGTGGTATGGGATGAAGAGGGAGGTGTTCTATTTCGTAGCTAGAAGCTTGGTGTGTCAACAGGTCAAGGCAGAGAGACAGAGGCCCGGAGGATTGTTGCAGCCGTTGCCCATTCCAAAGTGGAAGTGGGAACATATCACCATGGATTTCGTATCAGGGTTGCCGCGTACACCAGGAGGGAAAGACGCGATTTGGGTCATCGTTGACAGGTTGACCAAATCGGCCCACTTCTTGCCATTTAAGGTGGGTACGTCTACAGAGAGGCTCGCGGAGTTGTATTTGAGGCAGATAGTCAGGATTCATGGAGTTTCCGTAGCATAGTCTCAGATCGGGATAGCCGCTTTACTTTCCATTTCTGGAGGAGTCTGCAGACTAGTTTGGGCACTCAGCTCAAGTTTAGTACTGCATACCACCCCAGAGGGACGGACAGTCAGAGAGGACTATTCAGACACTTGAGGATATGCTACGGACGTGCGTCCTAGATTTTGGAGGTTCCTGGAAGGATCACCTGCATTTGGTGGAGTTTGCTTACAACAACAGTTTTTAGGCCAGCATTAAGATATCACCGTTTGAGGCTCTGTACGGGCGTAGGTGTCGTACACCCTTATCTTGGGATGATGTTGGAGTGTGAGCTTTACTGGGACCAGAGATGGTTGTTGACGCAGCCGAGAAGGTGAAGCTCATCAGGGATAGACTTCGTGTGGCGCAGGACAGACATCGGCACTGGGCCGATAGCCACCGGAGGCTGCTGGAGTTTGAAGTACAGTTTTAGAGATAGGATTAGAAGTAGGCTGTTTTAGTTTTTGTTTTGTTTGATTGATCATGTTTGTTTTAGTAACTTGAGACCTTGCTTGTGATTAGGTTGGAGACAAGTTTTTCTACGGATATCTCTGACTTATGGTACGATACGTTTTGGTGGAGGTGGGAAGCTTAGCCTGCGCTTCATCGCCCTTTCGTTATCAGCGGGAGAGTCGATGACGTGGCATACAGGCTAGACTTGCCACCTGTACTAGTGGGAGTTCACAATGTATTCCACGTGTCACAGTGGAGACGGTACGTGGCTGACCCTAGCCATGTGCTCGATCATTCGGAGATTGAGATTGGGCCTACTTTCAGTTATCCAGAGCAGCCTGTGGAGATTCTGGATCGCCGAGAGAAGGTATTGAGGAACCAGGTGATACCCTTGGTACGTGTCGCATGAAGGCATCATTCTCCAGGAGAGTCGACCTGGAGCGGGAAGAGGAGATGCGCGAGCGGTATCCCTATCTTTTTGGACCTTGAGGTATACTTTTCTATCCTTCTCAGCAGTTTAGTTTCGCCTTTAATTTCAAGGACGAAATTATTTTAAGGAGGGTAGATTTGTCACTACCACTTTTCTAGCTTGGGGGTAGTTTGGTTATTTTGGTCATTTTTGAAATTTTATGAATTATTTGGAATTATTATTTATTATTTGGATTTATTATAATTAATATGATTTTTAGTGATTTTTAGTAGAATTGATTTTGACCCTATAGTTGACTTTGACTAGTGTTGACTAGAAGACTAACCTAGTGACTAACCTAGGTTAAGACCACTTGGTTAGGTTAAGTAATCTTGATTTGACCTAATTTAGTGAGGGTTAAGTCATTGGAACTTGTTTGGAGAGATTTGGAGTTGATTTGACTAAAATGGCTTATGACTTCGTAAGTCATGACTAATGACTTAGGCTTAATAGCCCATAGGCCCACACCATGAACCAACCCTAACCCTAATAAGCCCATGGCAGCCACTATTGATCCTTTCCCATCCTATTTAATACCCTTCAAAGTTAGGGCTAGCCTCCATTAGGATTTTTGCCAAGTTTTAGAAAGAGGTAAGCCCCCATCTTCCATAAATCCATTTTTATTCCTTTTTAACCCAAACAAATTGCATTGGGTTCTAATTTCAACCTACTTGCTGTTGGTAATAACTATTCTCAGATTTGGAGAGCATTGGAGGAGTTTGGCCATCAAGAGGAGCACCTCTTTGTGGAGCTTTTTGAAGCTTTTGATACTCATAGCTATATTCATTTCCTCACCATAGAATTCTGTAATTTTTGCATCATTAGGGAGCTCTAGACCTAACCTAACTGTAGGAATAGGAAACCCTAAAATTTTGTGTCCATTCGTGTCCTAACTGGACACGTATCAGTGTTATGGTTGATGTGTTTGTTGAAATGCCTCATTGGGCTTTTCGTGTGATTTTTAGAATTGTGTTTGAATAGGATTTTAGTTTTTGGTCTCGTTTACACGTTTCTGGAGTTTGTGAAGAGTCTTAGTGTGGCGTCGAGTCGTGTTAGGCACATGTATACGCGGTCATGCACACGCACGCGCGGGCACTGTGCATGCCCTGCATTTTGGGGGACATTACGACACGGACACGCCTGCTCGACACGTGAGACTCGACGTGTAGCAAGGGGCCGACACTGGCACGGGGCTCCCTAAGGTTTGGGGCCCCACGTGTCGTGTCGGACACGTACGAGCGTGGGCACGGGTTTTGTACTGTTTCAGTGGCTGTGGTTTTTGGCCACTGATACGCATGTCTCGTGACGCATACACGCGACGTGGACACGTGTCAGGGTGCCCTACCCCTAGCCCTAGTGTAGGTCGACCCTGGGACACAACCACGTGGGTTGTGTCGTGTCGTGTCGTGCACACGAGCGACGTGAACACATGCACGAGGAGTGGACTGTGCACTGTGTCCAGTTTTCTTGTTTTCAGTTTTATGTTGAATGGACACGTTTATGTCCACTTTTGTGGACACAAACACTTCACATAGCATGTATACATTATGATTATATTTTACCAACCTATCTATTTGGGTTTTAATTTAATTTTTATAGTTAATTTCTTATTTCCTATTTAATTTCTGAAACCTTGTATCAGTCCATATTTTCTGAATTTTCTACTTTTCAAAATTCAGTTTTAGCAATCTATTTAACCCATTAATCACTGTTAATTAGTGTAGATTAAACCCCCTAACTTGTTCTCCTATATGAGTTCTATTTGTGTGTTGAATTTTGGTTTGAATTGATTGGATTTGAGGCTCAAATCTGAGAATGAACATAGGACTGAAAAACTGGTATTTATTTGAACTATTGCTTAACTGTTTTAATCTGAGTTTGAATAGGGTATGGGACTGTTTTACTGAGAATTCATTTAAGGACTGTTTTTGAACTATTCTGTTTTGGTTTTATGTCAATACTGTTAACTGAGTTTGTTCAATTCTGGAATGCCTATGGCTGAAATATGGGATTTCATATTGGGAGCTGTTAAATGGTATCAATGTGTGTTTATATGAGTTGGTTAGAGCTGTTTGCTTAACATTTAAAATCTGAGTTTTGAGTGATGTTAAAACTGAGGTTGGGGTATCAAAATCTGAGATTAGAGAGGGAACTTTTTACTGAAATCTGAGATTGAATGTTGCCTCCACTGTTTTCCTACTCACCATGACACATGAGCACAAAACCCTTCACTGATTTTTCCCTTTTCCTACTGCACACACACTCCATGATCACTCTCTCACATACACACACATTGGCACACATGCTTATACACCCTAGCCTAACACTAGCATTCATGATACACCCACATATCACTCACACACACATACACTTGAGTTCATGTACTTGTGATCCCCCCCTCTATATACATATGTATATATATATGTAATGTCATATAATGTTGTATATGGTTCAATAGGAGCCTATGTACTAATAAGTGTTTTCCATAATAGTTGTGTAGGCTATGTTATTTTGTATAACACATCAATATGTGATTTTCCTATTAGCTTGTATAAATAGATATATATATATATGTATCCTATATTAGATTGTATGATATGTATACATGTGTTTGGTTTAGATATAGATATTGAATATGGTTTTTCTTAGCCCATGGCCTAGTCTTTTAGCCTATGGCCTATGGTTGTGCCTGCTTGTCAGTGTAGATCCTAGAATAGACTAGTGTAGTCTTGTTAGACCTAGAATGGCTTGTTAGACCTAGATTAGACTAGTTGACTTAGGTTTGACTTGGTTGACCTAGTTTGACTTCTAGGGTTGACCAGAGTTGACTAAGAGTTGACTTTGGTCTAGATTGACCTAGATTCATGTAGAATGTATTGATTTGTATCTTATTATCATTGTAGACTCATAGTGACTTGTACTGTTCTATATGAGACAGACACCACTCCTCGGACAGTATATATTCTCCAGATTCACCAGATACAGGCGAGTACATTCTCTGATCATTTCATATCCTGCATTAGGAGTGTATTTTCTGCTTTAGATAACTTTACATGATGCTGACACGTTGGAAACACGGCTTAGTACTATATGGATCTTGTTGGGCAATGCTATCCCCTTAGCGGATACATCGGGTATTTCGTGTTCGTGTACTTTATCGTGAACATCGTATACTCTTTGTATCTGTGACATTCGTGTACGAAACGTGTGAAATCGTGTATAAACATGTATTCACATGACCTTCGTGTACAATAACATAACTTAGCCAGATCCTTGTGTATTGATTGGGGCGGGGGAGTAGAAGTGGTTATGTATTCAATCCAGTAGATTACTCGTGTACAACCTCTGTAGATTACTCGTGTATAACATCATGCCGTTTACATAACCATCTTGTGCTCTGAATCACTAGATACTGTTAGTTCTCTATATACTGTAGCTATTTATTTACAGTCTTTCCTGTTTATCATATTATTCTTCAGTTTCTTGTATCTTACTCTCTAGCATGATTATATATCCTGACCTGCTATGATTTATTGAGATGTACTGTGCTCGCTCCTGTCCTGACTGGACCTGTTGAAATATTACAGAGGACGAGGCTGAGGCATTCTGTCCTACCTACTATGGTGTTACACTAGACGAGTGCTTGGACTTGGACCAGCAGCAGGATCCACTAGCAGTAGATGACACACCCTTAGACTAGGATTGTCTTTACTTTACTTGGATTACTGTATTTGGATTTCAGAGATTTGGACATGTATTTATTTATAGACACTTAGAATTCTGGTTTGTATCTATGTGATGTTTCTTTCCTGGATATTATCATCTTTATCATTCTATCTTATTCCTGTTCTACCTTAGCTGTGATTGAGATATATTCTGTTATGTCACCCCCATTCGGGGAGTATAACTGTTTATTACCTTTAACTGTTAGATGTTGAGACCTAGGACAGCGTTCTACCGCCGACACTGCGGCGTAGGCTGGACGTACCCACATCTCGTGCCCTTACTCTATGGTGCGGGTCGTGATAAAAATCATCATAAGGATCAAACAGAGGATTAGTGATTACCTGATCGCAAGCCATTAAGCATATATTTGCAGCGTCATCTGATTGTTCGTCTTCTGAATCGTTGGCTTCACTTTCATGCCATATGCTTGTATTGGCGTACTTCCTTGATGTAAATCTCTTCAGATAGCCTTTGTCATATTTGCTGCTTTTTTTTGTTGATGATGATACTGTTGGACAATCTTCCTTCATATGTCCTTTCTTCTTACATCCGTAGCAAATAGGATCTCCCTTGTTGTTGTTACTGTTGCTATCTTTTGTTCTTCTGTTGAATCTCATGAACTTCTTGAATTTTCTTACCAGAAGAGCTTCATCTTCAGAGTCAGAGTCACTGACGTCAGAATCATCTTCGACGGTTCTCCTATGTTGAGCCTTGAGAGCGATCGACTTTTCTGACTTCTCCTTTGGTGTAGCATCTTCAAAGTCTTGAAGTTCTAACTCGTAAGTGAGTAGCTTATCCATGAGTGTTTCCAGAGACATTGTTGAGAGGTCGTTTCCTTCAATGATTGCTGTAGCCTTTGGAATCCAGTTCTTTTGAGAGCTCGTACAAGTTTGTGAATCTTCTCATGGTTACTGTATTCCTTTCCTAATGAAGATAAAGAATTTACAATATCCAAGAATCACGTAAACATCTGAGTGACTGATTCACTTGGCTTTATTTTGAATGCCTCGTACTCTTGAGTAAGTCTACTGATCTTTGATTCCTTGACTTGTGTTGTTCCTTCGTGGGTTACTTCGAGAAGTTTCTACACTTCATTTGATGTTGTGCAAGTCGATACCCTATTGAATTCAGTTTTGTCTAAAGTACAAAATAAAGCGTTAATAGCACGTGTGTCAAGACTGGCCTTCTTCTTTTCATCCTCCGTATATTTATCATGGGGATTTTCAATTAAAACTCCATCAACATTAATACGAGGAGGCTTTTTGTAGCCATCAATAACTATAGATCATAAGTCAAAATCAAGAGATTTTAAGAAGAAACTTATCCGTGTTTTCCAGTAAGTGTAGTTTTTGCCGTCAAACAGTGGAGGTCTGTTTGTGGCTTGGCCTTCACTTGTGAATTTCACAGTTGCCATATATAATGCTGTGATCTATATAACAAAAAATAACTGAATATAACTGCAATTTTACCTTGCTTTACCTGTATAACCTGCTCTGATACCAATTGTAGGAACGAAATCGTAAAGTAGAATACTCTAGAGAAGGGGTGAATAGAGTATGCAGCGAAATATTTCTAATTAAAAGTTGTTAGCAGTTAGATCACAGAAATAATAATAATCATAAAGTAATAACTGTAAAGAAAAGTGTGATCAGAAGGCAAAAGCAAACGTAGAGATTTATACTGGTTTTCCTTTTGTGTGGACTAGTGCAGTCGGAAGAACTCTAGCTTCCAGTTGAATCCACTATTGGAAAATCTCGTAAGTTTTTATACGAAGCCCTTGCAACTTCTACAGACGCGAGCTTTGATACGAAGAACTCGACCAACTTCAGTTTTGAAGAGTCTTTCTTCAATCAAGCCTTTGATTACAATTTTCTCTAAAATCTTCTAGACCGCACCGTACCGGCAAATTGACTAGAGAATTGTAACTGGCTTGGGATTTGAAAATGGAAGCTTTTTGAAGACTCTTTGGATGAAACGTAAGCTTTAGAAGAGAGAAGATGAAAGTGAATGACTGTGTTAAAATGATCAAAATTCATCTCTATTTATAGTTTTTCCAAAGACAGAACTCTGACAGAATTTGGATAGAATTCGGGCAGAACTCTTTGTAACAAACCGCAACTGAAGGAAGACCAAGTTCAAAATCCAACGTTCACATAACGTTAACCTAGCCGAACTCTGCCCAAACTCTGGCCGAGTTCTGTATGGGTTTAGTCAGGTTTATTTTGTGAAAAATTGTGTTGCCTTTTTGAAAATCCTTCATAAGCTTTTTGTAAAAGTAGATATTTTTCAAAAACATAGTTCATTTTAAAAATGATAGGTCTGTTTTGATAAACGATTTCGGATAGCCTATTTGCCAGTACAACATGGTATACAATGTATTCCTAGACTCAATAAAAATAAAAATTATATTACGTAAGAAAATACTGTCTTGAGTGGCAAACATAGCTTCTGTCTTGAACTACGTAGGTATCCAATTTTGATCAATGTCCAAAACGTCTTTAGTAAACATCTGAATTGTTTCGTATATCGGGACATAGTTTGATCAATTCTTAAAATCAGGTTTGACCATGACCAATGGGCCAACAAGGGGTAGGGGCATCTCTTGGCTACTTTGGAGATCTGCTTGAGGACGTCCCTGTACAAGGAGTTGTAGTTGTATACCCGGCCATCGTAACTGAATTTGTTTCTGTTCTTCCATATGACCCAGATTCTCGCGGCTGCGACGATCTGATGCCAGTGAGACTGACCCCTAAATGGCGAGTAGATCGTTGAAGCCGCAGGTCAGATGAGTAAGATTATAATTGGAAGCCAGGATAGTCCAGATCTGTACATCGAGTTCCCCAGAGAGCAGGACGTGTGCCGCGGTTTCGGATCTGTGGGCCGTATAGCAGTGAAAGTTAGAGGCCAGGCTGAAGCCAATGGTTGTAAAGGCGTCATCTGTGGCAAGCTTTCTGCGCTGCGCTCTCCAAATCAAAATCGACCATTTGTGGGGAATGCAGGACTGCCAGAAGGGGGCGGTATAAGGTGCCAGCGTACCGATGTCTCTAGCCATGATTCTGGCGGAGGCCAACGAGAAAGTACTGTTGGGATTGTGGGACCACTGCAGAGTGTCCTGGTTATCAATGAGCCTAATATTGGCATCCATAAGACTGTTGACCGCCCCCCGGCCAAGCTAATCTGCCACTCTGTCCCATTGCCAACCAGAGATGTCATCCCATAAGTCCCAGATCGAGCAATTATGGGGGGCGACCGAGGTTGGGCGAAGGAGAGTATCTCCAAGCCACTATTCAAGGCTCATTGACGAGTTACCGTTGCCAAGCTGCAGGTGGATCAGGGGCTCGGCAAGATGACGTCCAAGCAGGATGCGTCTCCAGGTTGTGGAGGATCTAGAATTGGCAACAACAATCGCCTGGTGGGAGTATCGAAAGTATCTGGCCTTCATGAAGCGATTCTAGAGTGAGTCCCCTGAGCGAATTTTCTACCACAGCTTCATGGAGAAAGCTTCAATAATGAGATATAATCTGCAGAATCTCAGACCACCGTGGTCGATCGGTTTGGCCATCGATTCCCAACTGGTCCAGTGGTGTTTGTCTTTACCATATATGTGACCCCAAAAGAATTTAGAGAATAGAGCTTCTAAGAAGGTTAATAACTTCTTGGGGGGAGCAGACAGCAAGGGTGTAGATGGGGATAAAGGAAAGGACGTGCTTGCTGAGGATCATCTTACCTTCCGAAGATAGATTTGCATTGTGCCAACCTTTGATCTTTTTTCTGATTCTGCTCGTAAGGCCGTCGAAGATTCCCGAACTCAATTTGTCGTACACCAGCGGGCAGCCCAAGTAGTTGAATGGCAGATATACGGTAGAAAATAAGGTCAGGTTGGCAAGAGAGGCTGAGTGGGTCCTATCAGCTTTGTGATGGGTGTAGATGACGCTTTTGGAGGAGTTAACGCGTTGGCCCAGGCTTCGGGAGTATCTCTCTAGGGTTCTGCTGACAACCTCCACAGAGCCGATGTCTTCGGAGGAGAAAATGAGGATGTCATCGACGTAGACTAGGTGGGTGATAATGGGGCATCCGATGCTGGTGTGGAAGTGGTAGAAACCGGGAGTGTTCGGCAGAAGATTGATGTTTCTGCTGAGCGCTTCGGCTGCGATGATGAAGATAGTAGAGGATAGGGTGTCTCCCTGTCTGATGCCGCGACTGGATTTGAAGAAACCCTCCTCTTGCCCGTTGATGACAATAGAGAACCAAGAGTTGCTGATGGATCGAAAGATGATGTCGGTTCAAAGCTCCGAGAAGCCGATGTCCCTGAGCACCCAGATCAAGAATTGCCAGTCCAGACGGTCGTATGCTTTCTCCATGTCAATTTTAATGGTCACGTTCCCGCCTCTGGACGGGAATATATATATATATATATATATATATATATATATATATATATATATATATATACATACTCCTATAGATTTTATTCTATTTAATATTTTGTTTATTAAAATAGTGATAAATAATATATATATATATATATATATATTATTTTTTAGAACAATGAAGCTTTATTGATGTATCACGCACAAAATGCCGAAGCTTATACAAGTAAACACTCCACGTGCGAGGAGAAAGCAGAAACAAAAGAGGCCGTTAACCAAAAATAGGATATGCAACAGACTACGAGGTTAGGTCAGCGCCTTCCAAAAATGTTTCTGAGAGTGTGTGCAGCGCCTCTTGATCTTGAGAATTTGTCGGAGGGCTTTCCTATTCAGCAAAATGGGATTGTATTGGCGTCCTTCGTACCTGTATTTGTTTCAGTTCCATCAGAGCACCAAAATATCGGCGGCTGCGACGATCTGATTCCCGTAAAAGATGCTCTAGTTGGCGAGGAGATCGTAGAAGCCCCCGACCCGATGGACCTACCCGCATCGGCGAGAGAGACAGTTCCATAACTGAATGACAAGGTTATCGGAGAGCAGGATGTGTTCAGTTGTTTCTGATCAGGGCGAAGTGCAGCAATGGCATCTGGAAGCGAGGCTGAAGCCGATGGAGGTGAGGGAGTCGTCGGTGGAAAGCTTCTTTCTATGCGCCCTCCAAAGCAGAATAGACCATTTGCTGGGGATGCAAGAGTACCAAAAAGGTATGATCAATGGAGATGACACGCTGTGCCTCTCACCACGATCCTGGCAGAGGCTATCGTGAAAGTTCCATCGGAGGTGGGAGTCCACCTTAAGGCATTTTGGAGGTTATTGAGCTGCACTTCAGCGGTGGCGAGGTCGGCCGTCGCCACCGGCCCCAGCTAATCTCGGATCCGGTCCCACATTCACCCCGAGTCACTGTACCATAAATCACGGATCGTACAATTAGGTGGGACGGACGAGGGCTGTTGGAGGATCGCGTTGCCAAGATACCGCTCATGGCACAACAATGAGCTGTTGTTTCCAAGCTAAAGGCAGATTATGGTTTCGGCAAGGTAACGGCCATGGAGGATACGGTGGCAGAATACATACGATCGATTGTTGGCTACAGCCGTCGTGAGGGTCGAAATGTTGGAAGTATCTAGCCTTTATGAACCGAGTTCTGATGGAGGTATCCAAACGAAGCTTCCTCCATAACTTCATGGAGCAAGCGTCAATAATGTGTGCTAGTCTGTTGAAGCCAAGTCCGCCCGCATCGGTAGGTTTGGCCATGGTGTCCCAGCTGGCCCTGTGGTGCTTATCCTTCCCGTCGAGGTGTCCCCAAAAGAAGTTATCAAAGATGGATTCTAACGATGATAAAACCTTCATAGGGGGATCAGACCGCCAGGGTATAGATGGGGATGGTGGATAAGACATGCTTGATTAGAATCATCTTTCCACCCTACGATTGGGTCGCGTTATGCCATCCCTTGATTTTTTTTTATTTTGTTCACAAACCATTCGAAGATGCCCGAGTTCGATTTACCATAAACCAACGGGCACCCTATATAAGAGAATGATGGGTAAGCAATAGAGAAGGATGTCAGGTTGGCGAGAGTTGTCGAGTGGTTCCTGTCGGCTTTGTGATGGGTATAGATTACGCTTTTGTCAGTGTTGACTAGTTGGCCAGAGTATTTGGTATATTTCTAAAGAGTTTTGTTGACCACCTCCACCGACCCGACGTTACCGGTAGAGAAGTTGAGGATGTCGTCCGTACAGAACAGTTTGGCAACTCTAGAGGGGGGGTGAATAGAGTATATATATATATAATGACCAATTAAAAAATTACTCTTTCACGAACAATGAATAATCAGAGTAAAATGCGGAATGTAAATGAAAGACAAGAGAGCATACGCAAACACAGCAATTTTAACCTGGTTTCCCTCGTGGAGGACTAGTCCAGGCCTGAGAACTCTAGCTCAGGATTAAATCCACTATTTGTGAAATAGTAGCTTACAACCCGTGCCTTTACTTCAGAAGAGCACGTCAACTTCTTACAGAGAATCGCAGTGGCGATTGCTTGGAATTGTCCAAGCGATTTCTTCACTCTTGCACAAGAATCCTAACTGAGAGATGCTGAGCACTCGAGACTTAGGAGGCTTGTGGCTAGTAGATGGGAAGGGTATGGCTTATAGAGCTTGTAGGAGAGAAGAGAAGAGAAGATTGAGTGATTCAAAATGAGAGAATTCATGCCCTATTTATACTGATTTTTGAGGCAGAATTCGGCCAGAATTCGGGTAGGAGAATTCAAAAATTTGGCCGTTGGACAGCTAGCAACCAGCTAACCCTAAAATTAGGGTTCCTGATTTCTAGGGGACAGAGTTCGGCCCGAACTCTGTGTGGAGGCAGAGTTCGGCCCGAACTCTGTCTCCAGAGCACAGAGTGATTCTAAGTGGGACTTGTGGGCAATTTTGTTTTGGTGGAGCTTTGGATTTTGGGTAGGCTTGTAGACCAAGTTCCAAGAGCTCAGCATAACTCAGAGTACATACTTCTAGACTCAATGAAATATAAAAGTACAGACTCGAAAATATACTGAGAGTCGGAAACTGAGCTGTCGTTTGTCCCGAACTGAAAGCAGACGTCGTGTGTCGTATTGAATTTATACAGATATTATTTAGTCAATGTAGTCAATATTTGGTTGACTGTGACTTTGTGTCAACAATCTCCCCCATATTGATAATTGATAAAATAATATATGTATATTTCAATATTCATACCTTGACACAGTTGATTACAACATAGCTCCCCCATAACTGATGCAGAGCTAGAATCGGATAGCTCCCCCGTAATCAGTGAACGGTTCCGAGCTAGAAGTAGTAGCTCTCCCCCGTAAACATTGCATATACCCTGTAACCTGATAGATAACATATTCCCAGAACGAGCACAGATATACACAGATGAATGCATAGAACCTGCATAGAACCTGTAATAGTTTCCCAAAACAAGCCAGCACACAAATATACATATGTTTCTCCCCCTTTTGGCAGTTAGCAATATAAATAAGCAATGAATAGTAATGCAACCACACCAAGAGAAAAAATAGTATAATACTAGACAAGAGAGTGCATTGGCATGAAAGAAACTATGAGAAATAGCATAAAATGATATCCACCAACCAGAATGTCAAACACATCAACAGGGTTCTAAGATAAAAATCCAGTACATAAATCCATAACTAAATAACTAAAAACATAAAGCAACTAAGACCATCAGCAGTGGCAGCAGCATAACAAGCCAGTCTCCATCACGGAGCACCAGAAGGTCCTGGAACATCTGAAGAACCAGGGAAAGGGCCAACGAAAAGGTCCTGGAACATCTGAAGATCCACAAAAGTATCATCTGGATCCATATACTGCATGATCCACGGATCGTCTAGACGATGACCCGAGCGATGTGGATCCCGCTCAATAGGCACATGCAAAACAGGATGACGAGCAAGCGAATACCGCATATCATGCAGAGAGTTCCCAAGGGCACTAATCTGCAGAGTGGTACGGTAATCCTGCTGCATCCAGCGATCATCCTCAATAGCAAAACGATCGCGAAGCATAGTCTGAAGCGAATCCAGGTTGGCAGGAGGTGCAGTCTGACCGAGCGGAGGGGCGTCAGGCTCCTCATCAGCAGACAACTCAGTAGTAGCAACAGGCTGAAGGCGTCGTACCTTAGATAGAAAGGTAGGTGCCGGCAGGAACGGACAAGCATCAAGTGGTATACGAAAAGCACGAAAGATCATAGGGAGATACAGAGGATAAACCAAAGCTCGTGGTTTCCTCCTACAACGAATCATCCAGTCCATCATAGTACGTGGAAGATTGAAATGAATTCCAAAGTGAAGATGATAAAGAGCAGAAATGTTAAGATAAGTGATTTCGTCATGAGCTTTCGAGGACGTGTGTATGGAGTGCACAAATCGTCCTTGAAGCTTTCAAGTGAAAGTCCGTTGGGAAAACGGAACGAGCGAGCATCAACAAGCCTTTCCCAAGAACTTGGCTCAAGAAGATCAAGATATTCGCCTAGTTCAAAGTCATCAAACGAGATATCGATACCAGCAACTCGTAAATAAATACGAAGGTCATCAAAGGTTAAGTTGCAGTAGAACATTTGAACGGCATGACGATAAATAGCAGAAGATGTAGTGACTAGTTCATCAATATAGAGGTCATGGAATAAAGAATCATATTGAGAGAATATGGAAAAATTGATAGGATGTCCTGTGAATACCTGACGATTCCGAAAGTCACTAAACCAGTTGTTTGATGCATCAAGTGAGACAAAAAGTCTATTGTCATAAGTGGAAGGATGTTGAGGACGAGGTGGATTGAACAAAGGGTGAGGTGGTTGAAGTTGTTCAATGATTTGTTCAATTGATGGAGGAGAATCCGAAGAGGAAATACTCTCAACTCGAATCCTCTTCCCACGATTGAACAAGCAAGGAGCCATTAAAAGATTTTTAAAAAAATGGTACCTCAAACAGGTAAAGAACAATGGAGGAGAATGGAGAGGAGACACCTTTTTCTTGATTTGAGAAGCAATGAGGCACTCTAGATCAAAAACTAGGGTTAGGGTTTCAAGGAAAGAGTGTGTATAGGTGAGAAAAGGTGGTAATAGTGAAGGAGAGAGAAAGAATCCCGACATAAAGTAGGGTTTTGTCTTTGGTCGGGTGAAATATTGACCATTGGATTAGAATAGATCCAACGGCAGAGCCAGATCCCGACCCTGGAACCAAGGGACCGAACTCGGCCCTGAACTCGGATAGGAGCAGAGTTCGGCCCGAGTTCTGGATCATTGGTCCAGAACAGAACAAAGGCTAAAATGAAAACAAAAGTTGAAGAATAACAAGAAATGATAACAAAGAAAAAGATTTAAGAGTTAAACAAAAGAAAGTTGAGGACACCAAAGAGAATAGAATAGATAGAGAAGGAGAGGTACACAGAAAACAGAATGAACTTTTTAGAAATATCAATTAGGACAATATTAAATCGAAACGAGCCATATAATAAATAAGGATATATATTGTGGTTCAATAGTCCAAATTTGCCATGGGTTAGCTGCAGGGGCCGGATCCCAGCTAGCGGTAGTCCTGAGGACTAGTGCACCGTGTCGCTTAGGCTTTTACGCCTTGTTGTCAGAAGGACCCTTTCGGCTTGTATCCATACCAAATTCTTCGTAAAAGAATCACAATATACTCGATATTTACGCAGGTGAAGTTTCAATTTATGACTGCTTCATCTAAGATTCCAAGTTCACGACAAAGAAAATTGAAACGCTCTTCTGATAGTGGCTTAGTAAAGAAATCTGCCAGCTGATGATCAGTGTCAATAAATTCTAAGTTAATCGTGCCATTTTGCTGATGATCACGCAAAAAGTGGTGTCTGATCTTCAATGTGTTTAGTGCGTGAGTGGCATACAGGGTTCTTAGTCAAATTGATGGCACTAGTATTGTCACAGAATATAGGAATATGCATGAAAGATAACTTATAGTCTTCCAGGGTTTGCTTCATCCACAGAATTTGTGCACAACAACGCCCAGCTGCTATGTATTCAGCTTCTGTTGTGGATAGTGCAACAGAGTTCTGTTTCTTGCTAAACCAGGAGACTAAAGCTTTTCCTAATAAATGACACGTGCCGCTCGTACTTTTACGGTCGACCTTGCATCCAGCGAAGTCAGCATCAGAGTAACCAATAAGATCAAATGATGTTGACTTGGGATACCATAGGCCTACTGTAACCGTACCCTTAAGGTATCTAAAGATACGCTTAACTGCGGTCATGTGTGATTCCTTAGGATTAGCTTGATATCTAGCACATAGGCAAACACTGAACATGATATCGGACGACTAGCAGTTAAATAAAGTAAGCTGCCTATCATACCTCGATACTTACGTTGATCAACAGGTTTGCCGCTCTCATCTGGTTCGAGTTTGGTTGAAGTGGCCATTGGCGTGCTGATTGGTTTGATGTTGTCAAGATCGAACTTCTTCAGCATGTCCTTGGTGTACTTTGATTGGCAGATGAAAGTTCCATTAGCCAGTTGTTTTACTTGCAGACCAAGAAAGTAGTTGAGCTCTCCCATCATGCTCATCTCAAATTCCGTCTGCATACACTTGGCAAATTCTTGACAAAGAGTTTCATCAGTAGACCCAAAAATAATATCATCAACATAAATCTGAATTAATAGAATGGTGTCTTTGAAAGATTTGATAAACAGTGTAGTGTCAATTTTCCCTTTAGAAAAACCTTTCTCAAGCAAGAAGCTGCTTAGCCTTTCATACCAAGCTCTGGGGGCTTGTTTAAGGCCATAAAGCGCTTTCTTTAGCTTGAACACGTGGTCGGGAAATTTGTGATTTTTCAAAGCCAGGGGGTTGTTTGACATAAACTTCCTCCTTAATAAAGCCATTCAAGAAAGCACTTTTAACATCCATTTGAAATAATTTAAAGTTCTGATGATTGGCAAAAGCACAAAGCATCCGAATGGATTCTAGTCTAGCAACAGGAGCATATGTCTCATCGTAGTCGATACCTTCCTCTTGGTTGTATCCTTGAGCTACTAGACGAGCTTTGTTACGTGTGACTGAACCATCTTCACTTACTTTGTTTCTAAACACCCATTTGGTACCAATTATTGAGTGATTAGCCGGTTTAGGAACTAGTTCCCATACTTGGCTTCTCTCAAATTGGTTGAGTTCTTCTTGCATAGCAGATCCAAAATTCATCAGTAAAAGCTTCAGAAATGTTTTTAGGCTCTACTTGTGAAATGAAGGCAGTGCTAGCAATAGAGTCTCTTAATGATGATCTAGTAGTAACTCCACGTGAAACTTCACCTATGACTAAATTTTCTGGATGAGAAGGTTTGAAAGAGAATTTCTTAGGCAAACCCTCCAGAGAATTAGTTTCGGTTGAAGTATTCATTGGAGTAGAAGTTGATGGCTCAATGTCATCATTAAGAGTATTTGCTGTACTGTTGTCTTCATCAAAAGTCACATTTGTTGACTCTTCCACAATAAGTGAGCGTTTATTGAAAACTCTATATCCCTTACTCTTGGCGGCATAACCAAGAAAGATACCATCGTCAGCTTTGGCATCAAATTTGCCTAAGTTGTCTTTGGTGTTAAGGATAAAACATCTGCAGCCAAAAACTCTAAAATAAGAAACATTTGGGGTTCTCCCAAACCAAAGCTCATAGGGTGTTTTCTTCGAAATGGGACGAATAAGCACCCTATTCAAAATGTGGCATGCTGTACTTACAGCCTCTGCCCAAAAATATTTCAGAAGAGAAAATTTATTCAACATGACTCTAGCCATATCGCCAAGAGTCCTATTCTTCTGCTCCACAACACCATTTTGTTGAGGAGTTCTAGGACAAGAAAATTCATGATCAAAACCATTTGCATTACAAAAACTTTCAAAATCTGAATTTACGAATTCGCCTCCATGATCACTTCGGATTCGAGTAATCATGTAGCCTTTTTTCGTTTTGAACTTTATTTACAAAAACTTTGAAAACAGAGATAGCGTCGCTCTTATTAGCGAGAAAGAAAACCCAAGTAAATCTCGAAAAATCATCAACAATAACAAAAGCATAAAGTTTGCCACCAAGGCTAGCTATTCTACTAGGACCAAATAAATCCATATGAAGTAATTGCAAGGGTCTAGTAGTACTTACAGAGTTGATGGAATGAAATGAGGATTTAGTTGCCTTGTTTAGTTCACATTCGGCACATACCGTGTCCTTTTTGAATGTGATGTCAGGCAATCCTCTCACTAGCTTCTTGGTAGAAAGCCTGGATATAGCATCCATGTTGGCATGACCGAGACGCTGGTGCCAAAGTAGTCGTTCGTCTTTGTGGGCATATAAACATCTACCTGCATGGTTAGTATTTATAGAGAGATAGAAAATATAGATATTGTCCTCTCTTTTCCCTTCAAAAGCAATGTCTCCTGTTGACCTATCATAGATATAGCAACAGTTTTGTCCAAAGTTAATATCATATCCATGATCAGCAAGATGGCTAATGCTGAGCAGGTTATGCTTTAACTCGGTCACTAGGCAGACATCCTTTATAACAGGAGAAGGAGGATGACCAATGATACCGTTACCTATTATGTGCCCTTTGAGATTGTTACCGAAGGATACGTATCCTTCTCTTTTCATCGATAGTGATGCAAAAAGATTTGCGTCTCCCGTCATATGTCGCGAGCATCCACTATCGAGAATCCACTTACTCTCAGTTGAGGAGGGAAGGTCCACCTACATCAAGAGTAGATGTGACCTTTGGTACCCATTTTCTTGAGGGTCCTGAAAAGTTAGTTTTTGGAAACCAAGCATATATTTTCTTGTCTACCAATCTTCTAACTCTACACTGTGGTGAGATGTGTCCATGTATTCCACAGTAAGTACAGATAGCATTTTTATTTATACTGGGAGCATGAGAATGATATCTATAAGCAACAGAATGAGGATGATATGGAGAGTTAGCATGGTAATGATGACTATGCATAGAGTGAGTGGCATGATGATGATGTCTGTGTGGCATAGCATGATGATATTGACTGTGAGGAGTGGCATGCTGAGATTGTCTATATGGCATAGTGTGATGCTGTGGCATGATATGATGACTTTGTCTATGTGTAGAGTGATATTGGTTGTGTCTTTGTGCAGTATAATGAGTATGAGGAATATTCTTACGTGCACGTGGTTTGTGAAAGTTTGTGTATATAAATGCATGGTTATGTGCTGCATGAGAATGACGTGGTTGACTAGTATGAGTGGTGTTGTGCCCATGTGATTGGGTTTGAGGTTGAACAACCTGTTTACCCAATTTGGTTTCTAATCTTTTAGACATAGCTTGCAGTTCATCAATCTTGATATTTAAGCCATAAATCTTAGTCATGGAAATCTTGTGTCTACTCTTTTCTTCAGCAAGCAACGTGTTGAGAGTAGTGATTTCTTGAGTTTGTTGCTCAATGCGTGCTTCAGCAT
This sequence comes from Iris pallida, assembly GCA_029216955.1. NCBI lineage: Eukaryota > Viridiplantae > Streptophyta > Magnoliopsida > Asparagales > Iridaceae > Iris > Iris pallida. The sequence goes on from JANAVB010003210.1 coordinate 30,395, forward strand.
CATGTAAGCTTAATTTAAGCTTGGATACTTCATCAGTGTCATTTGTGGGTGATGTGTTTCTAACATTATCAAGAAGTAAAGAAATTCTTTGTATCTCATCTTCTAGACTTTTGATTTTGTCCTTGGCATGCTTGTATTTACCGATAACCTTTTTGTGATCATCAAGTAAATCGGTGAAAGCATCGCCAAGTTCATCAAAAGAGAAGTCATCTAAAGTTTCGTTTGATACCTTGGTGGAATTTGCCATGAGGCACACATTTGCTTTGTCTTGAGGAGAGTTATTTTCTTCCTCGGAGTCACTTGCTTCGCTTTCATGCCAAATGCTTGTGTTGGCATACCTTTTTGATGAGTTCTTCTTGTAGGGCTTTTCATACCGGTTGCTTTTCTTTAAGAGCGGACAGTCTCTTCTGACGTGTCCAGTCTTTTTGCAACCATAGCAGGTTGGCTCTTCTTCATCGTCTTCTTGTGGTTCCTTCTTTCTTTGATTGAAGCGAAGGAATTTCTTAAAGTTACGTACCATGAGAGCTTGGTCTTCATCATCTGAGATATCGTCTTCAGTCTCATCGTGATCAACCTTTCGTCGATGAACTTTGAGTGCGATCTCCCTGGTCTTCGGAGCAGGCTCTTCGAAGTCCTTGAGGTCAAGCTCGTGAGTCATGAGCTTGCCCATCAAAGTCTCCATAGACATACTTGTGAGATCATTTCCTTCTATGATGGCTGTCACCTTAGGGTTCCAAATCTTTGGTAGCCCTCTGAGTAGCTTGCGGATCTTCTCATGGTTTGAGTACTGCTTACCAAGCGAGGATAACGGGTTGATGATGTCGAGGAATCTTGTAAACATTTGAGTGATCGTCTCATTTGGCTTCATCTTGAAGGCTTCGTACTCTTGAGTGAGACGGCTTATCTTTGATTCCTTGACTTGAGTGGTTCCTTCATGTGTCACTTCCAGAAGTCTCCATACTTCATGAGCAGTGGTGCATGTAGAGACCCTGTTAAACTCGTTCCTGTCTATAGCACAGAATAAAGCATTAATAGCCCTAGCATCTAGACTTGCCTGTTTCTTCTCCTCGACAGAATATTTGTCGTGTGGTTTCTCAGTGAGGTCACCATCGACAACTATTCTGGCGGGCTTTTTGTAACCGTCAGTTACGACAGTCCACAGGTCAAAGTCTAGAGACTTCAGATAAAAACTCATCCTTGTTTTCCAATATGTGTAGTTAGTCCCATCAAATAGGGGAGGCCTATGAGTGGACTGACCTTCACCATGATTGGAGATCAAGGATTGTGTGGTTGCCATGGATCAGCTCTTAGGATGTTAGTCCTTATAAAGAGAACAGAGCTTTGATACCAATTGAAGAACAGTTTGGCAACTCTAGAGGGGGGGTGAATAGAGTATATATATATATAATGACCAATTAAAAAATTACTCTTTCACGAACAATGAATAATCAGAGTAAAATGCGGAATGTAAATGAAAGACAAGAGAGCATATGCAAACACAGCAATTTTAACCTGGTTTCCCTCGTGGAGGACTAGTCCAGGCCTGAGAACTCTAGCTCAGGATTAAATCCACTATTTGTGAAATAGTAGCTTACAACCCGTGCCTTTACTTCAGAAGAGCACGTCAACTTCTTACAGAGAATCGCAGTGGCGATTGCTTGGAATTGTCCAAGCGATTTCTTTACTCTTGCACAAGAATCCTAACTGAGAGATGCTGAGCACTCGAGACTTAGGAGGCTTGTGGCTAGTAGATGGGAAGGGTATGACTTATAGAGCTTGTAGGAGAGAAGAGAAGAGAAGATTGAGTGATTCAAAATGAGAGAATTCATGCCCTATTTATACTGATTTTTGAGGCAGAATTCGGCCAGAATTCGGGTAGGAGAATTCAAAAATTTGGCCGTTGGACAGCTAGCAACCAGCTAACCCTAAAATTAGGGTTCCTGATTTCTAGGGGACAGAGTTCGGCCTGAACTCTGTGTGGAGGCAGAGTTCGGCCCGAACTCTGTCTCCAGAGCACAGAGTGATTCTAAGTGGGACTTGTGGGCAATTTTGTTTTGGTGGAGCTTGGGATTTTGGGTAGGCTTGTAGACCAAGTTCCAAGAGCTCAGCATAACTCAGAGTACATACTTCTAGACTCAATGAAATGTAAAAGTACAGACTCGAAAATATACTGAGAGTCGGAAACTGAGCTGTCGTTTGTCCCGAACTGAAAGCAGACGTCGTGTGTCGTATTGAATTTATACAGATATTATTTAGTCAATGTAGTCAATATTTGGTTGACTGTGACTTTGTGTCAACAGAGTAATTAAAAGGTAGCCAGTGGTGGTATAGAAGTGATGGAATCAGGGAATATTTGGCATGCTATTTAGGTTTCTGCTGAGCGCTTCGGCGACAATGATGAAGATGGTGGAAGAAAGGCGGTCTCCCTGACGATCCCCGCGACGAGATTGAAGAAGTCGTCGGCTTGCCCGTTGATGACTGTGGAGAACCAGGAGTTGCTGATAGATATAAAGATGACGTCAATCCAAGTTTCAGAGAACCCGAAAGCCCTGAAAATCCAAATCATGAATTGCTAGTCTAGCGGTCATAGGCCTTTCCATGTCGAGTTTGATGGCGACGTTCCCACCCCTGGATGGGAATTTCAAGCAAGTTATATTTCCTGGGCTAGAAGGAAGTTGTCGCTGATGTTTTGCCAAGGGACAAAGCCGCTTTGCTCCTTGGAGATTATCTTGGGAAGAAGAGTGGACATGCGGATCACGATGATCTTGGAGATGATTTTATTTGTGAAGGTGCATAACTGATCGGTCAGAAGTTTGAAGGAATCTGGGTTGTCTTTTTTGGGATAAGGATCAGGTTGGCTCGAGTGATGGATTTGGGGTAGCTAGCACCTTTGAAGAATGCAACAGCGATCGCGTGAAAATCTGATTCGATGATATCCCAACGAGATCGGAAGAAGTCACCGAAGAACCCATCAGGACCGGGGGCGTTGTATTTGTCGAGGGCCCATTGTAACACCTAGTTTTTCAAATGAGGTAATTTTGAAATTTTGTAATTATAATCATTTAATAATGATATTTAAATCATATTGTGATTTTGGTGATTTTTAATCAATTTAAAACTATGAAAACATTGAATTGTGATTTTGATGGTTAACTTGTTAAACCCTAGTTTTGTTAAGCCTAGAGACTAACGATGACCAAGGGAGCCTAGTCGTATGATTAGGATACTAATTACTACTTTTTAGCCTAAGGATATTTTGGTCATTTTTGACTTATTAATGAAAATAAATTTTGATTAATTAATAATTGTGCTAATTGAATTGGTAGAGACTAACCTAGAAGCTTAACCTAATCTAGATTAGTCTTGAGGTTAGAATCATGGTTAGAACATTACTACTAAGTGCCAAGGTTAGTAATATCTAGATATTCCTAAGTAGGATATTTATCCCTTAGGATATTTGTGAAAAAGAAACCCTTAGGACTATTGGACCAATATGAAGGCTTAGAATTGGGTGGACAAGCCCTAGACACTCATCTACATGTAAAACCTAACTCTAATTCTTCTAATGACCAGCCATACAAGCCCCCCTCCTATAAGTATCACACTTAAGAGCCCTTGCCTCGTTTTAAATACCTATAAAAAACCCTACTTTGTTCTTCCCTAAACTTCTCCTATAATATCCAAATTAAGTCCAAATTGAGTATAATCAATTGCATCATCACCCTCTACCATAGTGGAAGCTAGTAGAGGCTTGCTAGCTAGGTAGGATTTGGAGTGCTTTGGGCAATTGAAGTTCAAGGGGGAAACACTCATTCTCACATTTATATTGAGATATACTCTCAATAGGTAAATGCAATGAAACCTATATAAAATCATGTTTTCCTTTCATTGATGCATGCATATAGGTATACCCTAGTTGTAGAGTTAGTTTGGTGCTAGGTAGTGTCCATTTCGTGTCCGTATCAGACACGTATCAGTGTCTTTAATAGTGTTCGATGAAATGTTTGTAAGAAATAAAATTTGTTAATTTTAAAATCTAATTGAACAAAAAATTAGGTTAATATGTGTATATCAATAATCGTAAGGACAAAGTCAATGTTTGGGAGTTTTTTCTGTCCAAAATGGATACGCACACACGCGCTCAGGCCCCGTACCCATGACCTGCTACCACCCACTATTTCTCACTGCAACACCATATGGACACGTGCAACTTGGCACGAGGATGGGGGCAGATACTACTAAGACCCCCTAAAGTTTTACGATATCTCGTGTCGTGTTAGACACGAAAAATGAGCTGTACTGATTTAACACTACACAGTACACTGTTGTTTGACCACTGATACGCGACTCAAACTCGGCCACGATACGACCCCGACTCGATAGAAACACCTAGACTGTTAGCCCTAGTCCCCCTCTACCCCTAGACATGATCTTGACATGTCACGTATCGTATGTCATACGTACGACTCTGTGATACGCGTGTACGAGGCACCGTACTGTGCCCGTACTGTCCCCTGCTGCTCGGGCTCGACACAGGACACGACTCGACACTAGAACGGATGAAACTTGGTGGACACGTGGGCCTAATGTCTAACACAACACACACAAAGTTTGGGCTGACATGGTTGGTATTCTCGAAGTTATCAAGCTCGCACTGATTTTGTACAGACAAGCACACATGCAGAAACTTATTCCGATACGGGCTTCGCATCACGACACAACACGTCTTGGACTCGACCTAGTGGACTCAATAGACACATGGACACCTAGTCTATAGGTTGACACACCTACATGACCTAAGTGTTGGACACAACGTATCCTATGGATCCCGACACACTTGTACGAGGACCTGTCTGTGTACATGTCTGATACTTATTTAGGACACTCTTTGGACATGTTTGGGACACTGTGGTGACACGATTGGTTGACTTGGGTTGACACTTGTGTGGTAGACACCACTGTGACACCATTTTCTAATAATTTCAAGTTTTACTTTGATTATTGGTTTTCGAATGCAGTAGTCATGTTATTAACTATTGTTCCTAGATTTTGGGGGTTTTGTTAGAGTTTAGGTTTTGATTTAAATTTCTTCCTGAGATTTATCATCTGTGGGTGTCTCTATGTATATATATACTTATGTGTATGAGGTGTTTGGCTAAGGATTGAAAGATAAGATGATGGGTTTGAGTATTGTGAGTGTCTCCACATAGAGTGATTTCATTCTCAGATTTCTTGTTCACATAGAGTATTGTGGGTTTATATGTATATATATATATATATATATATATATATATATATTCTCACATAGAGTGATTTCATTCTCAGATTTTTTGTTCACATAGAGTGATTTCATTCTCAGATTTCTGTTCATAGAGTTGATTTCACATAGAGTATTGTGGGTTTATGTATATGATATTGTAGTGTAATTCACTATATATGTAAATGTGTATTGCCTATATAGGATGTATATGTATGCATGATTTATGTCTTGGATTATAGGTTTTGGCAATATGCATATATTAGGATAGGTATTTGAGGGTTAGATAGTATTGGGTAAGGAATAGGTTATACATTATAGAGTAGATAATGGTTATTATATGAGGTTAGCTTACTTTAGAGTTGAACAATAACCTAGTTAACCTTGACCAAGTTGATCATAGTCCAAGTTGACTCTTTAACTAGAAATAGCCTAGTTGACCTAATTAGCTATGTTTGACTAGTTGACCAAAACCCTTGAATGACCAAGTTAACCAAATAGTTTAGGATTGAATTTGTTAGTCTAAGTTGACCTAGTTGACTGGATGTTGACCATTGTGACCAGAATTGACTGGTCCTAGACAGTTGACCATTTGACCTAGTTGACTAGAGTATTGACTTGGGTTGACCCAGAGTTGAACAAGTTTGACTTTGACCTAGATTTGCTTAGAAATCATGTAGATTGTAATTATTGTACATTGTGACTCCGGTGCAGACATCTGATATTATACTACTCTTTTAGAGTGTCAGGCGAGTACATTCTCTGATAGTTCTTATTTACTTGTCAATTACTGTACTTCAGTTATAGTTAGTTTTATGTTATTCTCTGTTACAACACATATGGATATTTCTGGATTCATGTATACGACACACATACCATCCTGTCTGGCCTCTATTACTGGAATCATTGCTGGTATCATCATATTTGGCTTCTATTACTGGAATCATTCTGGAATCATTGTTGGTATCATCATGTTTGGCTGGACTCATCTTGATTTGTGTCGAATTCTGGATACTTGTATTACGGGACGGGAAAATATTGAGTAAGACATGTAGACATACCCCAAATCTGGAATCTCCAAACTAGAATCTATAGGAAGCATAGCCATCCCATAATTGGTCGAGTGTGCGATGTGCCTGATACCTGCAGCCGTTTACATGTCGATCTCGGTATTTTAAAACACACTGATAGAACATAGCTGGTCTCACCTGGATTCTTGACCGACTAGAATCATCTTGTATGGATTCATTTGTATTAGATTCGTTCGTACTGGATTTACTTTGGATTTACACTTGTCTTACATTTACTGTCTGGACTTATCATGTACTCTATTTCACCTAGAATCTTATTTTACAGTCTTCATTGCCATGATTATCTCTCATTTTACTTACCTTACTTTCTTGTATTTAACTATTTCTCTATACCATCACCTGAATATAAACTACCATATTCATCAATAAAACTGTCTATATCTGCTTTATAGTTTTCTGTCATTTACTTGGGTTTTCTAGATGAATTGCGCTCGTTCCTGTCTGACTGGACCTGTTGAAAATATTACAGATGATTGCCCTGAGGACATTTGCCCTACTTGCCTTGGAGCAGGAGATGCCTTATCTACCTTTGGCCCCGACACTCAGGAGCGATCGGGAGACTAGCTAGTAGACTTGGTTTAGTTTCATGTTTTAGAACTTGAATTGTAATAAGTTGAGATATTGTTTTGTTTTGAGATTGTTTGAGATTATTATTTTATTTAGTAGTTGGTTTTGTTGTTGTTATTTAGTCTTATTTATAAACATCTGTGTTACCTTATCATGCTTAAACTGTGATATTTTAATATATCTATACTTGACCTCCGTTCGGAGTTGAGATTTGACAGGTACATTATATAATTGCGTGAGTTGTCCATTAGATAGTAACCTAGGACAGCGTTCTATCGCCGACACTGCGGCGTAGGCTGGGCGTTGTTACGAACTCGTACCCACACAGTGGGTGCGGGTCGTGATACATTTTTTAGTGGTGGCCCATACATGTCGAGTTTATGTAGTGGTATTCTAACTAGAGTATCACTATAGCCTGCGATAGGATTGAGAGATAGGCTTTAGCGAAGAGGCACTCAATCACAGTTAGAAAAAATCAGCTTAATTTTTGCCATCTACACATCTTACTGATTTGCCCTCTTTGAAATAAACTGTCCTCCTTTGATTATATTGATTCCTGCTCAGTATTGACTTCCTTCTTCGATCTGTCTTCAGGATGGTAGAGACACGATCACATCGCTCTGGTACAGCAGCCGCTGGAGAGGGGTCTGCTACCTCTCATCCAGTACAGCAGGATGCTGGGACTATAGCACCTTCTGTTCCTGATCAGACAGAAACGACTGCAGGCTTTGGGGGTATGCCTCCACCTGTTCGGAGGACGACCCCAGTCATTCTAAGATATTTTAGCAGCAGCATCAGCAGCCACCTGCAGGATTGGTTGATGTTGTCCACCTATTTTTCTTTGTGGAGAGGATTCTGGAGTCCACCAGTAGCAGCTGTAGAAGCATGGAAAAGAACAAGACGAAGCCCATGTGGCTCAAAAAGAAGAAGCCCATACGACTCAAAACAGAAGGAGCCTCATGCGGCTCAGGAATTTATCTGAGCCTCATGCGGCTCAGAAATTCTCCAATAGCCTCATGCGGCTCAGGAAAGAATCACGTGGCCCTATGCAGCTTGCTTTTTACAGCTGGCCATAAAGTGACTGCTCCCATTAAATGCTCTGTCATAAAGTGATAACTCTGACATTAAAGCTGAAAAGATGAACTCTGACATGACGGCGTGTTCCTCAAAAAATGAAGGAAATCTCCTAGACAACTGGCACGATCCACCAACCACCAAAGCTCTCTATGCGGCTGCCATCCCCCATGCGGCTGATGCTCTCATGCGGCTCGTAGACCATCGTCATGCGGCTCAAATCCTAAGAAGCCACCCCATGCGGTCGCTATCCTCATGCGGCTTGGATCATGGGGATTATATCCATGCGGCTCAAATACTGAGAGGCCATGCCCATGCAACCTTGACACGTGGCTAGTCTTATGCGGCTCAATTGAAACCACTCCCATGCGGCTCAGATTTCGGAGGCTACACCTATGCGGCTGCCACCTTCATGCGGTTCAAAACCTAAGAAGCTACCCTCATGCGGCTGTGGCTCGCGGTTATGACACGTGGCAGAAGATCAGTTTCCCCGTAATGATGGTTAGACACGTGGCATTAAATCAATCAAGACTTATCAACAAATCCCAACAACCAGATTTAGTGCAATCATCATAATTACCCGAATCAAAGCAGATTTATTGCAATACGCGGATTAAACACGTGGCAGAGATCCGAGCTTCCCAAGGATTCATGACAATCAATTAATTACCCATACGGATTTGACACAATCAGCATTAATTGTCCAAATTCGTTGCAATCAAGATTCGTGGTCCAGATTAATTGTCAACAAAATTGGATCAAGAAAAATGGCAATTAAATCCCCAAGCCGCCGACTTTTTAGGGCAATTATTGCAAAACCCTAATAATGACACCCCACTCCTATAAATAGCAAGGTGCATTTCCTTGTAGAAGAGAGAGGACCCCCGGCTGGATACACAGAGAGACAAAGGCACGCACAGAAGATTCTTCCCACACGCTCCGAGAGCATTTATTCATCAGAGCCGAGGCTACGTCCGATCATCCAAGGAGTAAGGCAGAGCTGCCGTAGCTTTCCCGAGCCACTATCGTCACCCCCCAGAATAAAACTAAACATTGTACTTAGATTGCTGTACCTAGGTTTTCATTCCTAGGCTTTCTTTGTATGAACGAGTTTGTATTGTGAAGTAAAAGTCAGTCCTCCCATAAAACTGTTCTGTTCTTTTATAATCAATGGCAAACACGATGGCGACTCTGCTGGGGACAAACTTCTCTACGACTGAGAAGTTGGTGACGCAATCGGGTGAGCCAAACTTGGCTCCACACAACAGAAGATGGTCGTCCGCTTCGACCAACAGGCGTTTGAAGAAATGCTCTCCGAAGGGAGCGCTGACCCGATCCAGAAGCAAGCCCGCACGAAGAAGGCTCGCAGGGAGTGGAGGCCCAAGTTATTTACTCTTTCCAAGCTCTGGATGAAGTACTCTCTGCTGCCCAAGACGGCAAGGGTGACTCTCATACTCTACTTCAGGCCATAGAGGACTCTGCTGTCCCCAAGTCTGGCAGAGGAAAATACTACGATGCTGGACTTACAGGGGCAAAGAGGGACTCTATGTGGTCAGGAAGAAGCCGAATAAAGGAACCAGTGGCATGCATGATGCTCATGCGGCCAAGATTGCCAGCCGCGTTCATGATTCTCATGCGGCCAAAACTGCCAGCGGCATGCATGATTCTCATGCGGTCAAGATTGCCAGCCGCATGCATGACGCTCATGCGGCAAAACTGCCACCCGCATGCAGAAGGCCATGCGGCCAAGGCTTCCATCGCATGGAGGAGACTCATGCGGTCGAGACTTCCAGCCGCATGAAGAAGGCCTATGCGGCCACGACTGCCCATCGCATGAAGACTGTGATTCCAGCCGCATATTATCCACTCCACGTAGCTCGGGCCTGTCTTCGACCGCCTCTCCTATGGCCCTGATCTCTCATGCTCCCAAGAAAATGTATCTGACTCTCTGCAGCACCACTTACTCTTCCTACTATGTGCCCTCATGCACTGAGTGAAGAAGTCTAGGGCAGCGCGAGCTCGACAAGATCAGTCGGCTGTCCCTGTAACGCTCCAGTCCCAAAATACATAGGACTAGGAACATAGACATGCTAGCTGTATTCATAAAGTATACTCCAATATAGAAGACTCGTATAAATACATAAGCTGTAAAATACAGTAGAACCATAACTAATCACATCCACACAAGATAAATGAATAAAAATATCATATAATGAGAGAGAATTATCTTGATACAATATGTTGGTGGAGACAAATCCACTACCACAAGTAAAAGGAAAATACATGAGTAAATAAATGAATTGGCGAGCGAAACGAAGACGACCAAAAAGCATCATCATCGAGGAAATAGAGCGGATCACGGCTAGAGCTAGAGCACCTGCGAAAGACAAGAGCACACACCTGGAGAGATAACCAGGTCCTCAGAGGGACGTAACAAGACACATAATATCATGCCATATAAACTGAATAAATATTGCTCAAATAAATAAGTAAATCGAATTATAACATGTTCCAATACGTACCTACTGAACGAGCGTACCATCCCCCCAACCAAACAGGACAGGAGATGGTAAACTAATTCACGGTAGCGTATCTTCCCATGCTATGAATCAATATGGTATCCGGACCCCAACAAGGTTCAATACCTTCTCATCGGAGTAGTAAGTGACACCTACAACCAAACAAGGACAAGATGTGACGAACTAATCCGCGACAATTATTGTTCCAAGTACGGTCAGATACAAGTACCCAAACCAAAAGTACTCGTACCTAACGGATAAAGGTAGCCTAACCAGATCTAAGTGAATGCAGTTTTAAGAACAGTTCATGGTCGCATGACTACCGGGTCAAGTCAAGAAAATACCAATGCAGTACCTCAGTAGCGAGTCACAACACCATATACTATTCCTCAGTATCGAGCGAGTCTATAGCATATAGTCTACCTATCGTTCCTCAGTAGCGAGCGAGTCTACGATAGATAGGTGGTAGTCAACTTCAATCATGTTCTCCCCGTCCAATGCCAACTCATAACTGCTAAGTCTTCTAGCATGCAATTCTAATAGCAGTTATTTCCTAACGCACGGCTTATACGTACTGGTGGCCAGCCAATCACGCATGTCCGAGTCCTATATGTGACTCACAACAACGTGAAATAAATGTGTCAAGGCCTATGAATGCAACACACAAGGTGGTCCCTTAAATCTAGGTTAATGTGTAAGAAAATAATACATAGCAAGAAACTGAACAGTAAATTCTAACAGGTTATGCCATGTATCACAGTTTATTTTTCATAAAGAAATAATAAACATGCATAAAATATGAGCTAAAATAATTAAACAGCAAATGGCAAGGTGTCTTGCCTGATAGTACGCCTGGTGTGCTGCGATAATCAAAGTAGCGCGAACTGCGACTTCGTGCAACAATACAAGGTGACCTCTGATGTCGGCATGGACAGTTCCATTGGGTCCAGAAGGGTCAAATTAGTTAGGCAGACATAAGGTAGGCTTGAATTGGTGAGGGAACATGAATAATAGGCTTTAGTCATGGACGAAAGATAGTCGAGGAAAAATTAGATAATTAAAATATATACATTTTTAGAAAATCATTTATAATCCTTGTAAAACTATATCCCAAAATATTTAATAAGTAGTAAATCGTTTTAAGTCAAAACTGCAACTTACAAAAATATTTTATATAAATACTTGAAAGTAGATATGAAATTTTTGAAAACCATATGAAAATACTTTTTAACTAAATATTATGGAGACATAAAATTTATTTATAATATTTTCAACTATACTTAAAATCCTTTTTAAAATTTTATATACATAGAAATAAAGTCAAATTAAGCATTTTTAGAAAATACGTATAAATATTAATCTATACTGCTAGTTAGAAACCAAATTTGAGGATCAATATAGAGCTCAAGCTCAATATATTTATTTATAAATATTTATAAGTAATAACTAATGAGAACAGAACTGTTAATATTAATTATACATAACAATATTTATTCTACCTATATACATACTGTTTGAAAATAACAATAATAATAATAATATAAAACTAATAATAATAATAATAATAATAATAATAATAATTAATAATAATAATAATAATAATAATAATAATGGTAAACCGAAGCAATCAATTCTAAAACAAACAAAAATATAAACAAAAAAAATAAAAATAAAATAAAAACATCAAAAGACAAGGTAACCAGCAGAGGACTACTGTTCCTCCTCGGGAAGGGGGAGGAGAGGATCGAGAGAGAGGAGAAGTGAGAGTGAGCGAGAAAAGAGGGAAAGAGAGCGGAGAACGAGGGCGGCGAGCAGCGGACGCTGGATCCGGCGAGCGGCGGACGCTGGTTCCGGTGAGAGGGGAGACGAGCGGGGAAAAAGGCGACGATCTGGGGTTTGTGCGGAGCGACGATAGGCGGAGGGCTCGGATCTGGCCGGTCGGCCACCGAGTTACGACGGAAGAGGGAAGGGACGGGAATGAGGTCGGCGGAGCTAGGGTACGGCTCGGTGGAGTTGGATCGGAGAGGCGAGCGGGGTTCAGAGGGGTCTCGACGTGGGTTTCCGGTCGGAGGCGCTTGGGGTCGGCGATGCCGGCGGTTTGGGTCGACGGTGCTCCAGGCGCGAGAGGCCGCGCTCGCAGGGCTTCGGGCAAGGTGGTCGGCTGGCATGGGACGACAATGGGCGGCGCTCGACAGGTGAGTTGAAGCTATTTTTTTATTTTAGGTTTTTCTCTGGTGCGGTGTTGGCGCCGGTGACGGTGGTGGTTTCGACGGATGGCCGTGGCGTGGGCGGTTCTGGTGGTGGCGTTGTGATAGGAGAAGTGGTGATAATGTCGGAGATGGTGGCGGGTTGTGGTGACGGCCACGGCAAGGGTGTTATGACGGTCTGGGAGAAGAACGGAGACGGGTTGGCCGGAGGTGGTGTTTTGGTCGGGATGCTGACGAAGGGTTGATGTTGTCGGTGACGGTGGGTTGGCTGGCTATGGTTACCGACGCGACGGGGTGATTGGTGGGACTGGCCGGAGCTAAGGGGTGCGGCAAAGTTGGGCGTGGAGTCGACGGGTGGTGGATGACGGCAGTAGCTGTCGTGGCAGTGGAGGATGTTGTCGGGGCTCGAGGTTGGAGTCGGTTGCGGGGTGATGATGGCGGTTGAGGTCGGTGGCTGTGGTGGACGACGTCGGGTCGCGGCTGCGGGAATGGTTGAGTTAGGTTAGGGTTTGGATTAGGGATTGGAAATTGGAATTTATGATTTGTATTGTGTCGTGGTTGGAGGATGACGTGTCCGTGTGTGGACGTGAAGATGGTGAAAATGTAATTGTAATAGGGGTAAAAATAGTGGAAAGGAAAATATAGAGGCACGGACACGATGCACGGATGTGAGAATTATTTGTGGATGTGATTGTGGAGAAATTAATAAAAGTTGGAGGAGTACCTGCCTATTTTTGGATGCGAGAATTCCCAAATAGATAAAGGTTAGGATTGTTTAAACCTAAATTAGATAAATCAATCCATTAAATTAAATCAATGAAATCAAATCTAGATCCAAATCCAATTAAATCTAATTTAATTTCTTAGTTTAAAATCAAATCAAATCAATAAATCAACTTCCAATTATAGATATTAACTTAATCTATTTAAATGTATCCATGGAATCAAATCAAAATTTAAATTGTCACAAATATTTCAAAAATATGTTTTCCAAAAATACTATAATAATTAATTTCAAAAATACATTATTATTTAAAATAAACAAATAAATAATTACAAAAAATATATGTTTGTACAAAAATATTTACATAGATATACTTTTCTAATTTACCATTTTATAGGAAAATTTTATTTATTATTATACCTATATAAATGAAAGGCTTTTATAATAGTCATAAACTTGAAAATAATAGCTAGAAATAATTTTTGTCTATATTACTTTGAAACTTATAAAAATAATAAAAATAATATTTTTCAAAAATACGCACGCTCGCACATATTCGCACTCGACGAGCAAGAAAAATAATTTCGTGCGCGACGTACAATACGACTACGCGGCGTACAATACAAAGTTTTAAATCGGTACCAAATTTAATAAAAAAAATAGTAGAAATTAGGGGTTTTACAGTCCCAACCTCTGACCATCCGAGCGCTCTGCTTACTATTATGCGGGCCTCTGATGGGAAGTTATACAGAACCACTCGAGTCCAACCCTCGGCGGCAAACGGACAGAGTGGTTCCCAAAAGTCTCCCCGCAACCAGGGAGCAAACGTGGTTGCTCGAGACCCATCTGACTTGTGTGACGTGATCCTTCACAAACGCAAGGAAAGAGAAGGGGGCTTGGTGTGCAAAGAGTCCTCCCACGGACATCACTGCACCCAAGTTATTGTCAACTGTAGCTGCAACAACACGGCAGTACGAGAAGACCGACGGTCCGTCTTCCAAAGACTGCAACAACCAAGTTCAGAGGATAAGGCGCTTCCCGTCATCTCCTGCAACACTGCTCAGAGAATCCCTGCCAGTGGGAAAAGGAAGAAAACAAATATCTCCAGTCCGAAGATTTCAACTACTGTGACCGAGAAACTATCATCTAAGCGGTTACCAACCACCGAAGTTTTCCAAGGTACCCATTCAAAGACAAAATCTACTATATTGGAAGATTCATCATCCACATCACTGGGGGTCGCTGGAACCGGGGGTAGCATTCCTCCGAACATCCACAACAATCCGGTATTCCAAGAAGATGAGCCCGGGGAAACGACTCTCCTAACAGATACAGCCGGTACCGACGTCCCCGAGGATGTTCACGACTCTCAAGACGAGACAAGCTCTGAAGCTGGGGGTGCTATTCCTTCTGAGTCCGAACCAGAGGAAAACATTCCCACATACCCTGACGACTTCTCTGTACAGTGGTATGATTCAGAGGGCACGTCGTCCACCGTCTCTTACACTTCGGCTCGTGTAAGGACGACATTCATGACAAACGACGATCAAGACGGTCCCAGTGATCGCCAACGCATCGACACTCTGGAGGCCATACTGTATACCTTGGTCAAATTTATGGACGAAATCAAAGCGGCTCTTCCAACTCTGTAAGGAAGGACGCTTGGCCAAACAAGCTTGGGTCCCACGGTTAATGCGACTCGAACTCAGCGACACCAAACCCGGGCGACAGTCCTCCTGAAATATCGTCTCCCACCGCTGCTGATGAGGCCAGGAAGGCAAGAAGAGAGGTCCAGGAGCTCCGGGCCATGTTTTACGTCCGGGAAACCTCCCAAGACCTCAGAATACGGCAACCATACCCCGCTGCATGGAGGGATGTCCCTTTTCCAAGATATAAGCCGTTCAACATCAATCCCTATGATGGGAAGACTTTCGCAAGTTGGTACATTACTTACTTCGAGGTCACAATCGCCATCTGCCCTACGGCGACGCCATCCTTACACGATTATTCATCGGGGCATTGGAAGGGGTCGCCTTCGACTGGTACCACAACCTGCCAAACAACTGCATCCATTCCTTTGTCGGCTTCAAGCGTATATTCTTGGAGAGGTTTTATAAAGTAGGACAAGACGTGACGATATCCACCCTCATGGATGTTGTTCAAGTGGAGAAGGAGCTGACAAGGAACTATATTGAGCGGTTTTGCCAAACTACAATGAAGTTGCCATCTCAAAATCCGAATTCCTTCTTGATTGAAATTTGCCAAAAGAGACTGCTCCCGACAATCAACCTCTGGATGGGAAAGTCAATTTAAGGACTGGAAGACGTTCATCATCAGTGCCACTAGTGTCGAAGATAAGTTGAAGAAGGCTCGCCAACTGGGATTACACATCTCGGAGGAAGAGGACAAGGGCAAATGCCCAAATGCCAACACCAACAATGGGGGTAATTCCTCCAATAACCGAGACAACAAGGGCAAACAGGCTATGGTGGCCGACGCAACCTAGAAGCCTGAATCAAAGCCAGCTGAAAAGCAGTGGCCGTAGATGACTTACTGCTTCGAGGACGGTCATGTCAAGCCCATCTTAGACATGCTCATACAAGGAGATAGAATCCAGCTCCCTCCACCTAGACGGGAACCTCTGCCGGCAGAGATAGAAAGCCCCAAGTACTGCCATTATCATCGTTACGTCTACCATGCCACGCAATACTGCTTCCAATTGAAGAGATATATTTAGCATCTCATCGATTCGAAGGCTCTAGCCATTGATTTTGAGGAGGTAACCGTGGCAGCCAAAATGGTGCCAGTACAGTTCGACAGCTTCCCTCCGACAGAGACTCAATACGGTGTAGTACCTGTCCCTCGGGCAACAATAGAGATTGCTAATCTTCCACCTCCTCGAGATCAGGCTGCTGGTCTAGTGCCCCTCACCACATCACAAGGGGAGGTCATGTTGGTCCATCCGGACCTGGTACTTGAAGTGACTAAACCCACACCACCCTCCATTAGTAGGAAGAAGGGTAGAAAGGTCAGATCTTGCCGTACAATCTCGACAGATGTCGAAGAAGCCACAGCTGTTGTTCTCCGATTAGGTGCGCAATCCTAACCTACACCGGATAACTCGGCTGAAGATCATCGGCTACTGCTGACGCTCTAGGACCTTCTCAATTTCCGACGACCGACAATCCTATACCGAAGGAGACTCGTTTTGACAAATTCCTCCGAAGAGAGGTACCTCATGGGCTGGAGAGGCCCTACAATTTTGACATCTTGGCATAATTGGCCAACACACCGGCCAAATTATTATACGAGCTCCTGAGACTCTTCAAAGATGTTCGCGTAGGCACTGAGCGATGCACTCCAGAATGCCGACGTATATCTGGCTCAGGTCAACCTCACGGGAGAGAGCCCGCCTGCAAATCTTCAGAACAACGCTCGCATAGGTGCAATGCCCAACATCGTCTTCACTCCACAGGATATGATCATTAAAACTAACCTGCACGATCGTCCGTTGTATTATACTGGATACATCGGTGATGTAAAGGTGGATCTTATGCACATTGATCCCGGTTCTTCCATAAGCATCATCCTGAAGAGTCTGTTGTACCATCTTCGCATCCCCATGCATCATCTGATGCCGACAAGCACCACCATCAGCGGTTTCAATTCGGGTAGGAGCTACCCGACCGGGAAGATTCGCTTGAAGTGCCAAATCGGCAATCTACAGTCAGAAGTGACTTGTTATGTCATTGATGCGGACACTTCCTAATATTCTTCTGGGGCGTTCCTGGATACACGATTACATGATCGTGCCTTCTATGTTGCACCAGTGCTTCAAGTATGTCGACAAGCACGGCTTCATCAGGACAGAATTTGCCGACATCGATCCCTTCAAAGGGGGCGAGTCTTATTACTCGGACTCCTGTTTTTACGAGAAGTCGAAGAGGTACCTTGTCGAAAGAGATATGCTAGCTTAAACTGAGATAACAACAGGATTAGAAGAACCTCTGACGATCCACCTTCAAGCTCGCAAACCTGGCAAGACCGCACCCCTTACGGCCGCTCTGCGTAAAGATACAATCAGTCTCTCGGCACAAGAGAGGCAAATAATAATCCGACTGCCAAGGTCTGGCCAAGCGCCAAAACCCACAACGGAGCCACTGACAATCAGGCTGCCAAGAGCCGGCCAGCCACAACAGAGATGCTCAAACCTTCTGACAAGCTAATAATGATACGTCTTTCCAAGATGAAACGTTAGCCCAATACGAAGTCGGGGACTCCTAGCGAGCCAACAACTCTCCACCTAGCATCAAGCACCAAACAGGGGGTCGCTAGTTCGCCAACGACTCTATGTTCTGCCCCACCAGTGGAACCCCTGATGATTAAGTTGCCCAAGTCATCCTCTCAGTCTTCATTTATACAGGGGTGGCTGAAGAAGAACCAGAATTGGCCAAGTATGTGGCTGCTCATACCGATGTTCCATCCGCAGATGATATAATCCCTCTAGAAAAGATATCTTACTTCATCAATAAAGGGCTATCTTTGAACTATCTCGAGCTTGATAAACTTTGTACAATGTATGCTATGGAACACAGTATAGGCACTCACCTACACACGCAAGTGATAAATATTTACACCGCAAATCAACTTACTCCTGTGGAAGGCATCTACTTCATAGTCGATGGAGAAGACCATCCAATCATCTTCGGTCGGAAGAATGATCTACAACCCTTCGCAATAGAGAAAGTCGATCTCGAATCAGACGCTGGAAGACTGTCCCTTTATCTGTATAGCTCCCAATCCAAGTAACTCATGCAAAGATAAGGGTATGATCTGTAGACTACACCAGGCTTGAACTACG
>JANAVB010003211.1:0-25000 GCA_029216955.1 Iris pallida
TGCTCTGTATCAGAAAGAGGGCAACCAACAATTTAAATATCGAAACACCACGCAAACTCAAACAAGTGGTTGGTAATAATTGTGTCACATGTGTTCCTGTCTCACATGGCAATTCGTGTCTATCACAGCAAGACACAACGTGTCTGCACACAAACAAACACGTTCTAGGCACACACAGACACGTGGTCTCGTGCACATGTGTATGTGCGTCTAGGACACGACACACGACACGACACCACACGTGTGTATGTCCACGTGTTAACCTAGGGTAGGGCTAGGTTTGTGTCAGCCTACAACGTGTCCACGTGACACGTAGGCACGACACGAACCCCGTGTCAGCAGCGCCTGTGTGCGTGCACAGCCGTCTGCGCGCGACAGCGCGCTGCCAGTGGGGGCGATTGTGCCGCACACACTCCACGAGATGCTCCCAAATTTTGGAAGCATGGTCGCAGACGTTGCCCCATGAATCCCACAAAAATTCAGGACACGACGTGTCCTGTGTCGAAAGATATGCCCCCCGAGAAGTAGGATACGGCCTACGGGCTCGTGCTGCGTGTCCACGTGCAAAAACATGACACAAAAGGACACAAAACACTAGGACACCCTCACAAACATTGATACACACATCAAGATCTACAGATCCATCTAATTACATTTTGAAAATATGAACGTTTATTCCTATGTGGCATTTCTACAAACACCTAGTATACCATTTCGATACGTGTCCGATACGGACACGAAATGGACACGAATTGTGCCCAAATTTTGGCGACAGCTAGGAAACCCTAAAACCTAACCTTATATGCAAAGAAATCTGGAAAAACTATGAGTTTAGATGATTTACCTATTGAGTATCAAAACTCAAGAAAAGCTTCAAAGAGGGGATTCCAAATGGCAACTCCAAATCAACAAATTACATGCAAACAGAGGTGCTCCTCCAAAATCAGTATATAAACATAAATTAGATCATATTGCAGAAGACTAGGTCTAAAAAGGAGCTAAAATGAATTAATTAGGAATTTCTAAGGTTGGGGACTTACCTCTTTCTAAACTTGAGATCTATTTCCAAGAGAGGCTAAACCTAAATGAAGGAGGCATTAAATAGGGGTGGAAAACCCTAGGTTGGCTGCCATGGATGGGTTTAATTTGGTTTTGGGCCTAAGTCATGGGCCAATGGCTTAAACACTAGGCTTTAAATTGTTAAGTCATAAGTCATTGACTTAAGTCACTAGTCATGGACTAATTTCACTTAAGTAATCCTTCCTACCTTAAAACTAATTCCTAATGACTAAGAGTAGCTTAACTAAAGTTAGACTAGGGTCACCAACTAGGGTTAGTTCTAGGTTAGTCTACAAAGTCTCAACTAGTCAAGACTAACTTAACACATAGCAATATTTAATTAATATTAAAATCACACAAGTTCCCATAAATCATAATAAATTCAAATAAATCCTAAAATGCCCAAAATACCCTCTAGGCTAAAATGTACTAGTCAAACATCCTAATCATATGGCTAGGCTCTAAGGTTACACTTGTCAAACACCAAAATCATAAGCCATAACTTAAAATAGTTTTAAATGATTAAAAATCACGAAAAATTATATTATCATTTAAATATCATAATTAAATAAATTAAAATACAAAATTTCAAAATTACCCTCATTTTAGAAACTGGGTGTTACAAGTCTACCCACCTTAGAAAAATTTTGTCCTCGAAATTAAAATGGTAGTAGTCTTCTAGGTCAAACACCCCACAATCAAAGTCTCAAACATACCGTCAGATAATCATATGCGTCTGTCCAAAATCATGATACTCAGAATCTTTGTCATGCTAGTGAGCAATGCTACGATAATCACAGAGTCATCGACTAAGGTACATACCTCTAGAATTATGGTATTTAAAATTTTCCTATTGCCACATGCTTGGCAGCGAAAACCTTAAATTCCTACACCCGAGAAATACATCCAAAATCTGACTATATGTCCTCACAATGCCAGCTATCATGACTACAGAAGACTCTAGATTCCATAACTTAGGCGACCTAGCCCATACGACTTATCTCGGAAGAAAACCAAATCGAAAAGAAATGCCAGATCAAAACTTATCAACAATTAAGGAAGCAGATAAGAACAGATGGAATTGAATTTCAAGATAGATATAATGAGGCAAGGTGGGAATGGAATCGAAAAGAACAGAAACTACAAGCACCTCTCCTACTGCCTGAGCATCCTCGATTGTCATGGCGTAAGCCCGCCCCTGCTGGCCTCCTCCAGCATGATACTGATACTGCACAAATCTCTGCTGTTGTGTCGATAACGGTCCGCGCTGCTGACCTACCGGAGCCTTGGCTCCTCCTCCTGGTGTTATGTCTATGTACTGGGAATACTCCCTCAGCTGGTGGTCCGCTGCTCCACATATTAGGCACCTGCCCAGCCTCTTCCTACACTCACCCCATCCATGCCCCCGCTTCTTGTAGTAGGGGCAACTGACTGCCTGCTGTCTTGGTACCTGAAGCTGCCTAGGTTGCTGCTGTCCCTGCTGATGGCCGTGACCCTGGAACTGCTGCTGAAACTGATGTTGAACGTGCGGCCTCTTGGCCGGTCCTCCGCTACTGCTGCCTTCCTGGGAGTCTCGCTCCCTCTTGAGCCTAAGCTCAAGATCATCCTCTGCAGCTAAAGCGTCTACCAGGATCTCTCCATAGGTGGCGCTGCGGGCGTTCTTGGTGTAGGACTTGACCTCCTTTACCAAGCCCTTCTGGAACCTCCGGGCCTTCGTCGTCTCCGATAAGTCCTCCATAAATCTGCTCAGGCGGCAAAACTCTCCTGCGTACTCCTCCACGGACTGGCTCCCCTGGACTAGGGCCTCGAACTGGGTCTCGAGGGCTCCCAGCGCTGCGTCTGGAAAGAACTTCTCCTTGAACAGCTTCTTGAATACTGCCCATGTTTGTCCTGTTGTACCGACCCTCGGGTCGGTCTGGTACCAGGTACGGGCCAGATCCTGTATCATGTTGGCCGCTGCCTCTATCTGGAGCCTCGTTGGAATCTCAGCCAACCAGAAAATCTCCTCCATATGCTCGATCCACTCATCGGCATACAAGATCCCCTCTGTCCCTCGGAAGTCTCTCGGGTGCATCTTTTGGAAATCTTGGATGCCCTGAGCTACGACTCTCTCTACCGCAGTCACTGCCACCTCAATGCCTCGTGCGAGCTCTGCTATGTGCCTCTGCTGCTGGGTCTGCTGACCCTCTATGTACTGCCGGAAGAAGGCTAACAGCTGAACGACGTCAACTGTCCCTGCAGGTAGCTGCTGCTGCTGAAGAAGTACATCCAGAATCACCGGACTCGGCTCATGCCTCACTACTGGTGGGGCTCCTCCAAAAGCTGCCGAAATGCCTACCCCAGCTGGCATGACTGGGGCTGCGGTACCAGGGTCTGGCTGTTGAGTATGAGAGGTGGCAGACCTCTCATCGGCGGCCCCCTGGCCGTGGCGATGCGATCGCGTCTCAACCATCCTGGAGACACAGATCAAAAGGAAATAATTGCTGAGAATGAGTCAAAATATCAAAGGAGGACTGTTTAAATTCAAGGAAGACAATAAGCGGCAAAATATAGATATACGGAATCTGAATAAGAGTTTTTTCTATTTGTGATTGAGTACCTTCAAAAATATTCTAATCCTACTACAGGCTGTAATGATACTCTAGTTCGAATACCACTACATAACTCGACCTGCATGGGCCACCACAAAAAACGTGTCATGACCCACACCCACTGTGAGGGTACGAGAACGTAACAACGCCCAGCCTACGCCGCAGTGTCGGCGGTAAAACGCTGTCCTAGGTCAATCATCTAACAATATAAAGGTACCTGTACAGTATATACACTCCGAATGGAGGTGACATAACAGAACAGTCTCAATCACATCTAAGGCAGATACAGAATAGTAAAGGTAGATAGAGAGATCAAAAGCACAATGTAATACAATTAAGAGGGAGAAAATCTAAGTGTCTAAGATAACAACTCAAGAACATCCAGCTCAATACAAGTCTCTAATATATACAACATCTCAGAAGAACAACTGAAAGTCAAATAACAATGCTGAAAGAAAACTAAAGCCTAGCTATCTAGCCTAGACTATGGGAGTAGCATCTTGTACTGCAGCTGGGTCCTCCAGAGGAACCAGGTCGCAGGTGTCGTCTAATCCTGCTCCGTAATAGGTGGTACATAGGGCCTCCTCCTCATCCTCTGTAATATTTTCAACAGGTCCAGTCAGGACAGGAGCGAGTACAGTACATCTCAACAGATCATAGCAGGTTAGAAAATATAATCATGCAGTAAAGTAAGATACGTGAACTGAAGAAATACAGTATGTAAACAGAGAGAGAACTGTAATAGAAATATCTAGAGCTAATAGTGACTAGTGAGTCAGAGTAAAATATAAACATGTGAATGGCATAGGAGATTTATGACTACAGCTAAGAGAGTGATTCATGACTACAGTTACTTGGATAATATTCACATGTCTATTTCTACTCCCCCATCCCCAATCAATACACAAAGATCTGTTCAAGTTATGTTAAGATTCGTGAAACTTCACATGGCTCATAAAATGAGTGATACGTAAAGGTGATTCATGATGGCTCTGTGAACATGAGAGTACATGTGTCACCAACGATTCATGAATCAGAGGAAGCATAGAGATACATGATGATTCGTAAAACGCACAAAACATGCAGTATCCGATACTTCCGAGGGGGATAACATCTCATGAAAAGATCCATATAGTACCAATCCGTGTGACCAACGTAACAGTATCAAGTAAAGTAATTTAAAGCAGAAAAATAATTCTAAACAGGATATGAAATGATCAGAGAATGTACTCGCCTGGTATCCCGAATGTCCGAAAAGAATATACTGTCCGAGGAGTGGTGTCTGTCTCCTATAGAACAGTACAAGTCACAACAAGTCTAAAATAAGGAAATAGACTGCTATAATGCATCTACATGAAGTTTGGGGTCAATCTAGGCTAAAGTCAACCTTTGGTCAACTCTAGTCAACCCTAACAGTCAAACTAGGTCAATTCTAGTCTAATTAAGTCAAACTAGGTCAAACGAGGTTAAACTTGGTCAAACTAGTCTAGGTTGGTCAAACCTAGGTAAATTCTAGTCAAGCTAGCCTATTGTGTTCAATACCAAGTCATTCTAGGTTTTGGCTAGTTAACTAAAGCCTAAACAACCAATCTTATAGGATAGACTATACACTAGGTCTAAATACCATTTTATAATGTACAAACCTACAATACATATTTATATACATACTTGCATACATATTATATTTGTCTACTTCATTCATATATGCATACCTCACATACAAACATGCATGTTTGCCTATATTACATTTCATACATTATTGTATACATGTTTTATATACATAACATCCATTCAAAGAATGAAAAAGAAGGAAAGGAAGGACCTGAGTTAAGGGGCTGTAAAGAGTGTATGAAGTAGGAAAGAGAGTCTGTGGCATGTTAGAGTAATCTCATATTATAACCCTTATTTAGTGTAACAACCATCAAAACCAAATCAGTTTTTTTATACAAAATCAAGTCAGTTAACCTATCAATTCTCAGATTTTGTGTGTGGGAGTGAGTGTACATATGAGAATATGAGCGTGTGTGTGTGTGTTCCCTGTGTGTAGTGTCAAAGTATAGGCATGTGTGTGTGAGTATATATGAGAATGTGTATGTATGTGCATAGGCTGAAAACAGTGTGTGACTGTTCCATATATGTGTGTGTGTTATTGTGGACATGAGTGAGTGTGTGACTAAAATATAAAACAGTAAAGTGAGAGACAGGAGAGTGTGTGCTCAGATCTCAGGTATATGTGTATATGACAGGGAATGTCAAAATCATTGAATGGTGATAACTTAGGAAATTAGGTTGGCATTTAACTCCTACAGCTAACACACTAACCCAAACAAAATTGGAAACCAAACCTGAAAAAAACCAATGCCACTCTCAGTTCACCAATCTCTGTTTTGAATCAACATCAGTTTTAGAAACAGGATTCAAATGACAGTTATTAGGAGATCAATGTGTGTGAGAGTGTTGATATGGGGGGGGAAACTGGAACTGGATTACCAGTTCAGTTTTCTGAACCTGGACAGGAATCCTCAATCCATATGCCAAAACCCGATCAATACACAAACTGACATATAGAAAACTGGAATTCAAACTAGAATTAAGAATCAAAACCCCTTTTCCCTAAATTAATTGTAAAACTCAAAAAACCATTTTCAGTCTAAAAGGTAATGTACAACCCTGTACATTCAAGTTGAGTGTCAAAAACACACTCGAACACATCAAAACTTAAGCAATTTCTCATGCAACCCAACACTCAAGTACCCAGCATAAATTATCATGT
The DNA here is from genome assembly GCA_029216955.1 of Iris pallida. NCBI lineage: Eukaryota > Viridiplantae > Streptophyta > Magnoliopsida > Asparagales > Iridaceae > Iris > Iris pallida. The sequence continues at coordinate 6,424 of JANAVB010003211.1, forward strand.
AAAAATGTACAAATTATCATTTAAAACTGAATTGAAACATTCGAATTTTCATGGAACATCTACTGTCCAGTTAATAATCTAATGTTACACTCGAATGCTTCATAAAAACCAATCCCAATCCACACATCAAACCCCAGCACAATCCCACATATCCCAGCAAATGTAAACTCAAGTAAAACATGTGAATCATCATTTAGAAACGTATTTAAACATTTCAAAAACTGGAATTAATATTACTGATACTGCTCTGTATCAGAAAGAGGGCAACCAACAATTTGAATATCGAAACACCACACAAACTCAAACAAGTGGTTGGTAATAACTGTGTCGCATGTGTTCGTGTCTCACATGGAAATTTGTGTCCATCACAGCAAGACACAATGTGTCTGCACACAAACAAACACATTCTAGGCACACACAAACACGTGGTCTCGTGCACATGTGTACGCACGTCTAGGACACAACACACGACACGACACGTGGTCTCGTGCGCATGTCCATGTGTTCACATAGGGTAGGGCTAGGTTTGTGTCATCCTACAACGTGTCCACGTGACACGTAGGCATGACACGAACCCCGTGTCAGCAGCGCCTGTGCGCGTGCACAGCCGCTTGTACGCGACAGCGCACGGCAAGTGCTGGGGCGATTACGCCGCGCACACTCCACGAGATGCTCCTAAATTTTGGGAGTATGGTCGTAGACGTTGGCCCATGAATCCCACAAAAATTCAGGACACGGCGTGTCCTGTGTCGAAAGATATACCCCCCGAGAAGCAGGACACGGCCTACGGGCCCGTGCTGCGTGTCTACGTGCAAAAACACGACACAAAAGGACACAAAACACTAGGACACCCTCACAAACATTGATACACACATCAAGATCTACAGATCCATCTAATTACATTTCAAAAATATGAAAATTTATTCCTATGTGGCATTTCTATAAACACCTAGTATACCATTTCGATACGTGTCCGATACGGACACGAAATGGACACGAATTGTGCCCAAATTTTAGGGACAACTAGGAAACCCTAAAACCTAACCTTATATGCAAAGAAATCAGGAAAAACTATGATTTTAGATGATTTACCTATTGAGTATCAAAACTCAAGAAAAGCTTCAAAGAGGGGATTCCAAATGGCAACTCCAAATCTCCAAATTGCATGCAAACTGAGGTGCTCCTTCAAAATCAGTATATAAACATAAACTAGATCCTATTGCAAAAGACTAGGACTAAAAAGGAGCTAAAATGAATTAATTAGGAATTTCTAAGGTTGGGGACTTACCTCTTTCTAAACTTGAGATCTATTTCCAAGAGAGGCTAAACCTAAATGAAGGAGGCATTAAATAGGGGTGGCAAACCCTAGGTTGGCTGCCATGGGTGGGTTTAATTTGTTTTTGGGCCTAAGTCATGGGCCTATGGCTTAAACACTAGGCTTTAAATTGTTATGTCATAAGTCATTGACTTAAGTCACTAGTCATGGACTAATTTCACTTAAGTAATCCTTCCTACCTTAAAACTAATTCCTAACGACTAAGAGTAGGTTAACAAGAGTTAGACTAGGGTCACCAACTAGGGTTAGTTCTAGGTTAGTCTACAAAGTCTCAACTAGTCAAGACTAACTTAACACATAGCAATATTTAATTAATATTAAAATCACACAAATTCCCATAAATCATAATAAATTCAAATAAATCCTAAAATGTCCAAAATACCCTCTAGGCTAAAATGTACTAGTCAAACATCCTACTCATATGGCTAGGCTCTAAGGTTACACTAGTCAAACACCAAAATCATAAGCCATAACTTAAAATAGTTTTAAATGATTAAAAATCAGCAAAAATCATATTATCATTTAAATATCATAATTAAATAAATTAAAATACAAAATTTTAAAATTACTCTCATTTTAGAAACTGGGTGTTACATGCAAAATGGCTGAGGCGGGAGAACTCGGCGGTGTACTCGTCGATGGAGAGATTGCCCTGCTCCAGGCTTTCGAACTCGTTCTCTAACTCTTCCCTGGCCGCGTCGGGGTAGAACTTCGTCTTGAATAGTTCTTTGAATTCTTCCCAAGTCACACCGGGCGCGATAAATCGAGGCTCGTCTCTATACCACGTGCAGGCGATGTCATAGAGCTGCATGCTAGCCGTCTCGACCTTCTTATCTTCGGCGATTCGGGCCATCCGGAGGTTGCGGTCCACATTCTCCAACCAGTCGTTTGTGTAGAGTATCCCTTCTGTTCCTTTGAATTCCCTGGGCCTAAGGTCCATAAAATTCTTGGAAGTACCGGGGCACAGCGGGGGAGCCTCCCTAGTCTGAACAGCCTCCCTCAGAGTATCACGGAAGACGTCTGCCTGCCGTGTCTGGTAAGTGATGAGCTGCTGGAAAATCCTGAGGAGCGTGGCATTATCCAGTGTAGGTGCTTGATACAGAACTGGTACTTGATGCTGAAGGGGTGCTGGCTGATGGAAGGGTACAGGCTGATGGAAGGGTACTTGTTGAGAAAATTGTGCTGGTGGCGGAGTCGGCGAAGGGAACTGCAGAGGTGGTGGAATATCATCACGACGAAATCTAGAAGTCTGCGGTTGGGGTGTCTCGCATAAGTAGGTGAAGCGGCCTCCGTGAGTCGGTGGGGTTCCATTTGTGGAAGACCCGCCAACGTTTGCTGGGGTGTTCGGGTAAGCGGGGTTCCTACCTTGAGAATCCATCTGACTGCCACAAAAGTAAAATCGTTAGTTGATGTGAAGATTCAAACAGGATGCAGATCAAAGGAATAATTGAGATCAAATATAGAATTCAATAACGATGTTAAACATGTGGAGATGGTCCTTAAAGTCTAATCCTACTCGCAGGCCTGTAGTAGTACATCTAAGTTGAGTACTACCACGACTTTTGCTATTTTTGCAAAAACGGACCTGCATGAGCCACCATATAAATATATCACGACCCGCACCCAATATTTGGGCGAGAGCCGTAGGTACGGTCAGCCTATGCTGCAGTATCAGCGATAGAACGTTGTCTAATCATCTCCATAATTTACAAATACAACCACACCGTTTATATCCATTATTCGCAAAGTAAACCAAGTCACAGATTGGCCAAATATAAAGAATTCTGTAAATAGTTTGGAGTGGTAGACAATGAATAATTTGACAAAACTTCAATATCAATCAAAATGTACTAATCCCATAATCTCCAAAGAAAAGCAATGTACTAAGAACATCTGCTAAAAAACTCATGAGTCTCCAAATAGGAAATACATCTAAAAGTCCCAGATAAATAAGCTGTGAAAATACTAAATAAAACTACTAAAAGAAATCAGTAGCAGACAAATCTGCATAAGCAGCCTCTAGCTCGTCATGTGCGCCAAAGTCTGGATCTGTAGTGTGCTCATAATACGTGGTACAAAAATCCTCTAACTCATCACCTAAAATATTGGTTATCCAGTCAGGATTGAAACAAGCACACAAACTAAAAAACTGTCCTCAATATAATAGAGTTGACAGTACATGAATATAACATATATGAAAGAGAAACTGAAGAGTAAGATGATGACATGGTATATCTAGAATAAAGTATGAATTATAGAATATAATATGCAACTGGAGAGAATGTGAAAGCATATTGACATGGCAAGTGGTAAAAAATAATAAATGATAAGCTATCTAAGTGAATTGAAATATCTGTTTCGATATGTGAACGGCTATGGGGTAATCTGGTACCATGCACTTGTCGTATACAGCTGCTATTCTCTACGAAAGACACGGGGGATAGAATGAAAAGTTCACACGTCTACAAGGATATTTTCCCCTCCCGACCAGTACTCAAGAACCTAAATAAGTCACGAAAGGAAGCTAAACAAGAGTATAATAAATGGGGTTCATGATACTAACTCGTATGTCCATCGTGTCATCAAGCAAAAGAACATATGAATAATATATACTGTGCAAAACCATCATAATTGGAAGTAGATCAGAAAGTATACTTGGCTGTCGTCCTGTGCTGGTGATACAAGTCTAGTACTGAATCGGAGCCCAACAGACCTATATTTATGAATTTCCATATCAATACACAATTTAGAGTACAAAAGAAACTATCTAATAGATTATTTAGTCTTCCTAATGGTTCTCTCTTTGATGCCTTATGGTTTTGGACCCTTACAGTGAATTGGTTGCCTATGGGTTACCTCTATTTATTACATACTTGGTATCTCCAATCCTGCTGGTAATCCTAGCATTACTTGGCATCCATGTGCTTACACATAACTCACCAACATGCCACCTCACACAAGTATCAGTTGCCTATACTCTTTTAGGTCCTGTTGAATACAAAACTCCTTAATTCTTACATGCTTTCCTGCATCAGGTTCTAACTTCTATATTACATACCTAATATCTAATTTAGTCAATCATTACACTAACCTACTCTCAATTGTTACCTTTCCATTACTAAATGACTTATCCTGTTCTAGTGTAACTGAATTGGCAGGGTGGATTTCAAGGGTTAAGGGACTGTCTTCTCATTACCCACTGCTATGCAACCTAAGAAAGAATATGGGCAGGATACCTAATAAAGGACTAAACAGAACTTTCAGAGGTTTAAACTAGTGTACGATGGACTGATCACCAATGCCAGGACTATTATCATGTCATTAGGTTGAACTGCAGATAAGGCAGCATGATGTACTACTCTTAACCCCTGTACTGAAACCCAAGCCCCAAGAGTCTGAACACCTTAGTGTAGCTGCTACCTCAACCATGTGTGTTATCAGATAAAGACTTGACAGGAAAATTGTTTGGTCTATTTGGGACTGATACTGCAACGGTCCACTACTCTCTATTAAGAGTGTTCTAGACAGTATATGTATTGGAGGGATTTCCTCCTTATGATACAGACACATATACACAAAACCTTCCTAACTACCTACAATAATCTCCTTAATATTTACCCTGACTACACAAAGGTGTAGTCCTGGTGAGGATGCACATATACATTGACACCACCCTGCACAGTGTTAGCATCTCCTGCAAGGCCTTACTACTGCCTACTTCAATGGGGTGTTGACTGATTCTTTGTTCAGTCCATTCCCATGCACTTCCCAGGTGATTTCCTGTACTCGAGCCCCTCACCCCTGGTAGCTCTAACCACTGCTCCATGTGGCTAATCAGGAATGAATTCCTTGTCCTTAATGTCTACATATCCATAATGTATATCAAAGTGAACCCAACACATTAGAATCTAGGTTTAACCCCAACTGGACTGAAACAATTCGGCCAATGGAACTTATCTACATCCTAATACTTACACCTAGGATTGAAGGACTGAACCAATAGTAGATGACATGATAGATCGAGTGTGGTGATATGGCACTCACAGGTACCCCGACTTCTAGGTAGGTGAAATCTTTGTTCTGTATTTTGGTAGCCCCAATACCCCTTGGTTATGTTTGTATACATTAGTCAAGTGCTTCCCTTCTCCAACTCCCCTGAACTTACCAAAATGCTGATACTTTGCTAAATTTCTGATACAGACCTATAGTCTATATACCTAGAGTACTATCCTACACACATGTCAAGGTTTTTTATACTAATTGACTGGCATATAATGTTGTTCATATGTGACTAATTGTGTTAACCCAACTGCAGGTCATATAAACTGAAGGCAGGGCAATACATGAGTGTTTGAACCCTCTGATGCATGTCATGTGACACCTATTTTTGTTAACAACAAAATTCTAATACTAAGGGTCTGGTAACTTATGGGAACTGACTACTACTGTCAGATTCCTAAAATCAGTATTCTTTTGGTACCAGGGAATGGTTCATTTATCAATATCCTTTGGATACTAGTGATCCCTTTCCAATCACCTGTATCTAGACATAGTCATTGGCTTATTAATGGGAGTTCATCACCACTGTCTTTATTGTAGATAGGGTGAGGTTCATAGTATCTAGCATTGGGAATATATGAATGATTTTTTGACTTATTTACTCCTAGCACAGGCTTTTCTGTTGCCTCTGGATTGACACACAAGGCTGCAACCATAGACTTCTCGGTGCAGGCACCCTCTTATCTAGGTTTCCCCTATGCATACTCTTAATTACCCATACCCAATATGGAACTTGGTACAACCCACTTGACCTAACTCACTTTCGATTCCTAGTTACAGGGTTACACCCTTCCTATTTCTATCACCACTGCATACGTCCAGGACACCTATACTCATGTGTGTTCTTACACTAGACTTATGCTCTCCTGTTAATATCTAAAGGGTATGGGGAAGTCTTCCTGAACATTGAATCAAACACATGGCATACAATAGAACGGATTGCATAAGGACAGGGGTACCTGAAGCTTCAAAAACTGGACTTGGGGTGATTCCTCAGGCTTCTCCTTCGATGGTCCTGCGGCGGAGAAAATTTGGTATTGCTAGGGTTTTGGAGAATGGCAAGGTCAACTGACTTACCCCTTATATACTGGCACCCATGGATAGATCGAATCTCTCCCAAGGGATTGGGAAGATCGAAATCCAAATTTGAGGCAACATCCAGTTCGGATTTGAATTTTTGTTACTCTTATCAGCAGCCGTTTAGGAATAGGATTTAAACATGCACTTTTGCAGCCTAGTCCCTCACAGTTGGGATATTTACGAGAACCCCCTCCTGTTTGGGATTTTTTAGAAAACCCCCTTCTATCCCTTATTATTTACAAAAAGTAATTAATACATTTACATTACTTATATACATTGGCTATTAAAATATTTCTATGCATTTAAATAATTATTCAGCAAAAATAATAATAAAAAATGGGGATTTCGGGTCAAGGGCTCACACTTTTGGGTGACGAGGAGACTGTGTTTCGAAGGCAACTGAGTCACTGCGCTTTTGGGTGACGAGAATACTATATTTCAAAGGCAACGGAATCACTGTGCTTTTGGGCGACAAGGAGACTGTGTTTCGAAGACAACTAAGTCACTGTACTTTTGGGCGACGAAGAGACTGTGTTTTGAAGACGACGGAGTCACTGCACTTTTGGGCGACAAAAAGACTGTGTTTCATAGACAACTGAGTCACTGTACTTTTGGGCGACAAGAAGACTGTGTTTTGAAGGCAACCGAGTCACTGCACAATTGGGCGACAAGAAGACTGTGTTTTGAAGGCAACTAAGTCACTGCGCTTTTGGGTGACGAAGAGACTGTGTTTCGAAGACGACGGAGTCACTGCACTTTTGGGCGACGAGGAGACTGTATTTTGAAGACAACTGAGTCACTGCACTTTTGGGCGATGAGGAGACTGTTGGTGGGGTTCAGTGAAGCCACTACGCTTTTACGAAGCAATGAGGGACTTCTGAGAGCTTTGTGAAGCCACTGCGCTTTTACGAAACGTCTAAGGACTTTCTGAGAGCTCTTTGTGATTAATGATGCCCCTTTGTGTCTGCTGAGTCAACGTATCTTTATTTACCGTCGTCTTTTAGAGAATTTAAGGAGTTCGTGGCCTAGGATTCAGTTAAATGAACCTACTGAATGATATTCATTGTGCTAAGTCCTAGGTTCATCCCATTAATTTTGGGGCCTTTGACCGATGGTACGTGACGTTTGGGGTTGGACCACACTCAGCCTATATAAGGGAAGCTTTCCTGAGGAGCTATGCCCATTGTCTCTTAGCATTCCCGCAGTCATGCTCGATCCTGACGTAGCATCAAACGGCCGTTGGCCTTGCACAAGTCGACTATTGTGGATATCTTCGTTCAAAGAAGCTGTATCCTTATAGAAGAACGACTGTTGGGTTTTGAGAGGCACTTGAGCATTGGCATGAGGAGTTCAAATCTGAACAACAACTTGGAGGTCTTCGAGGTCCAAGCTACCGGGTTTGGATTTATTGTCAACCTGAACAACTACAGGTTATGCTCTACCCATCTCAAGAGCCGCAGTAGCGTTGCGAGCAGGAGTTGCGTCTTGCTCGTGATAATAGCTGCTTCATTAGCAATATTGGAGTTCCTCTGTGCCTGGCTAGGAAATGGCTTGCTCTGACGAGGAAGTGATTTGCTCTGACACTGCTGCGCGTTTGGGGGGCGCACTATCTGAAGACTGCCCATTTATAGACTTTAGGCGTTTTAGTCTTTATATATAATCATGAAGAATCTGTAATAGATTTTTGTAGACATGATTTTAATGAAGAACTTTTTCTTTATGCACTGTCTTCGTTCGTCTGTTGTGACTTGTTCTTGTCTGCGCTTTTAAACAATCGTTATCTTCCGTGCTTTTGTGAACTATAGGCAGCGTCTGTTGCTATTTGCACTTCTGTGATTGTTGTGCTTATTTTCATGCTTCTACAAACATGACAAAATAATATCATTATAAAATGAAGAAAATATATTAGTTAATTATGGAATATTTATTTAAATATATATAAGTAATATTTATCTAAAATATTTACAAGGAAACAATTATATAAAATTAATATATCAACTATTAGCACCGTTAGCAAACTTGTCATGTAGATTGGAGCCGTAAACAAGTAGATTTTTGATAAATAATAATTCTGAAACAATTCAAAAAAATAATGAAAGATAGTTTTTAACAAAGAAAGGTACGTTTTTTAAAATTATTTATGAAAGTTCAAATTCGAAAATAATATTGATTTCAAAGATTTCCTACGTTCGGTAAGTTGTACGATGGAAATGAATTTACAAAAATATGAAAAAATCAACGAGATTACCAATGAGCATGTTAGATAATAGAACAAGATGTTAGGGTCATTAACAATATTTTTTATATGGTCGAAAGGCTCCACAAGTCGTCGGAATCAAGCACGCACCAAAATAGGGTTAGTCTGGACCAACGATCGTGCAACGGGCATCACGGACATACAGTGAACCACGTGACTGGGCAATTAGAGATGAAAGAAGACACATAGGGCTTCGCATTAGAAGTGGTTTTTTGACAAACAAATTGTTAAAATATAGGAAAACATGCTCATAAAAATAGCATACCTGCTGTGATGTTCCACCAAAGATTCGGTTGACTTCGGGTGCCGTCTACGCCTTGTGCCAACTAACCAAGATGTTGTGGCCGCCTAAACACTTGCGGGGATGGAAAAAAGGACGTCCTAGGGTTGCGTGAGATGTGATGGAGCGGAGGAAAGATGGTTTGGAGTTGCGGACATAAGGTTGCAGAAACACACGCACGCTGGTGGAAAGAAGATGGCCATTCAGATTTTTGATGATTAATTTCAGTTTTTAGTAAATAAATATACTTAACGTGTATTTTAGAAAGGGTAAGGGGCGCGTGAGTTACATAATTGAAGATGTTTTCTTCAGAATAATGGGTTACACGTTATTTAGGAATAAGAAAAGATTATCAATTTATTACGAGGATTGGTTTATTTATAGATACCTCATCCTAAATCCCTAATTTGGTGATTTGCATAATCCCTCTAAATGGCTACATATTACTAGTAAAAATATAATTAGTATTGGTCCCTTTAGGCTAGATCAACCTAGAATAGGCTCCACCAATTCTCGTTTGGTCAGTTTCGGAACAGGGTAGTTAATCAGTTCCCGATAGTCCAATAAGTGATCTTTTGTGCTTTTTAAATATAAATAGTACACGAGAACTCAATTAAATGGGACACTAGTGGAAGGTGAGTAGTAAGCTTCATGTGGGTCAAAATATTATACAGGGTCGAATGGTTTGAATCTGGTTTGGGTCTTAATTGGAATTGAAAAATACATCAAAATTATGGCGAAGGACAAAAAAGACCATTTTGGCCCGAAAGTTGTGCAAGAAAAATATAGTATAAGAGGACATGCTTGAGTGGGACATGATATTCCAAAATGGATGTGGACTCGTCTAGAATACGAATATGAAATTGGTTTCGAAGAATTGGTAAATGTTACACTTCAAAAATTAAAGTTACGACAAAGTGTACATGTAGTCAAAAATTGAGAATAAAAAAAGTTTAATAAAAATCATATTAAATAATAAAAAATTCAAAAGATTAGTGGGCTAACAACCTTTCCACCTTAAAAGAATTTTGCCACCAAAATTAAAAATGACACTCACTAATAAAGAATCATGCTAACGTAACTAGGAAAAGCTCAAAAAGGTACGCTATGTCACTACGGTCTCTCCTAATCAAGCAAGTAACAATCAGTCATAAACAATTTCCTATTCAACATTCATATCATAAAACTATTATTTGTTACCTCCAGTTGCTCATCCTGGTGTTGGTGGTCTTACAATAATCATGTTGAAGCCTTGCCCTCCTTGTTGTGCTCTGCATGCTATCTGGCCTGCACGAATTGTGTTGCCTGATCGGGAAGCGATCATCATGGATATCCTCCTTGTGTTACTAGTTGATTCGTATTAGCTTATCTAGGTGGTGCCCCGGTGTTGGAAAGTTTGGCCTAGGTGGCTGCGTCATCGGTGATGCTCTCTGGGACTTCGGGCAATCTCGTAGTGAATGCTTTCTCGAACCGTGACCCAAGTATAACCTTAGTCTGCATCGACAATCTTTTACGGTATGACCTTTCTTGCCGCAATAATGGTAAATATGTAGTACAAGTATTGGCAGCTGGAATGGGCCTGCTACTGGTGTATCACTGGTCGCTTTGTTGGTACTCCTTGCTGTGCTATGGCGGGTATAAGGAGTCTCTTCTGGCATGCCTCCTTTTGGTGCACTAGATCCAATCACTAGTTGCTGTAATGACTCTAGAGTAGGTAATAGGTGCAACGACTCTGATAAGCTCCTGTAACTTAAAACTCAGACCATCATAAAACTTCACTGCCTTTCATTTCTTCGTTTGGATCAGTGTAGGTACGAAATAACTCAGTCATAAAAACTCGTCATTGTACTCATCTACCGTCATGCTGCTCTGGGTAAGATAAACGAAGTCGTCTCGAAGATCTGCTCTGAAAGTGACCAGGATGTCCGTCTCTTAGATGAGCTTTGAAAACTCCTCCCAAGTGATATTATCCGGACCAAGTTGCTTCTCCTCTACGAGCCACCAGTAGTGCGCATTATCGGTCTGCTGCATCTTGACGGCAATCATCGAACGGTCCTGAAGTAGCGTATAGGCAACTCTAGAGGAGGGGTGAATAGAGTTTGTGTCTATAGTGAGCAATTAAAAATAACTCTATGCTAAGTCTAGAAAATAACTACTAAGAGATTATATAATCAGAGAGTTATAATACGGAAAGTAAAAGAGTTTATGAAATAAGGTACACATGTGCCTTTAGTCTGAAGAGCACGCCAACTTCTTACAGACACGAGCCTTTGAAGCGCTCGACTACTTTAACTTCACAGATGCGAAACTTAGAATTTTTCAAGTGACTTCTTTTCAACTCTTGCACAGAACTTCTAGCTGAATCGCATTGAGCACTTTAGGGCTAGAAAGTTTTGTGGCTAGGGGATTTGGAAGAGTAAGGCTTAGAGTACATAAGGCTTGGAATATTGAAAGCTTGAGAGCAAGAGATAATTTGAAATGAGAGGAATCTAGCTCTATTTATACTAGACAGAGGAGGCAGAGTTCGGCCAGAGTTCTGTCCCAAATATTCAAAAATTTGAACGTTGGACAGCTCGCAGCAAGTGATGGAACTGGGGATTCCCAGGACCCTTCCTTTGGTGTGCGTATTGATCGATAGAAAGTTAAACAGATCTAATACGTGTTCTAACCCTTCATAGGCGGAAACTAGGGTTCACAAATTATACCTGCGGTGGAAAGGAGACAAGTAATTCCTGGCAATCTCGAGCGGACGATCCCAATATCTTCTGCACGTATTCCTTCCTTGAGTTGGACGTCGTGTGGGCGACGATCTCCCAACCTTTTCTTCTCCTTGGCAGCCCTATCTTTCTCTCCTTACGTGAATCACGAATTTAGAGAAAGTTTCAGATTTCTGATCGATAATCAGGCGGCCAGAGAGTAGAGGATATATAAAGGCTATGGCAGGAACCATAAGGAGAAATTAGGGTTATGCCTCCTAACGGATCTGGATATCTCGTGTTCAGCCCGAACACACAATCCAGGCACATTATCAATAGCTCGGTCCACTAATGAGCTATTGTTGCACTACCTCCCTAATCCTAAATTATGTTTGTGGGCTCCTTTTATTATATACTCGTTTGGCTCCCCATGTTAAGATATCGTAAGTCCATCGATGAAATTAAGTTACTGATAATTATATTGATTCAACATCTTTTATCCTTAAGTAGTACCGCTCAACTTTATTTGTCATGTCAGATATAATCTACCTGCAGGATTTACATGACAATCCTTATGAGCTCCTTAAAGGGACATCATCAACCCGTCGGGACATGGATTCCATTTATAATCAACAGCCCATCATACATACAATGTTATTACCCAATTCATAGAGGTTGTTGATCCATAATGAATCTCATACTTTTATGAGTCAAAATAATACACACTGCATATACATGTCTGTTATTATATCTGGATTAAGAGCACAAGCATCCATAATAACAGAGGTGTTTGTTCTTTTATGTAGTCAGTACAAAGAGAACAACCTCAAGTGGTCCTGTTCAATACACACAAAGTGTACTAGTGTAAACCTATAGTCCAGATAGACTAATACCAGATTACACTACAACCTTTCCAATAGATTGTCCAAGTCCATCTAGGTTGTGAACTATTTATATACTCCATAGGGAACTGATAATATGATCTTCTGTATGACACCACACACCATATTATCTACAATACAGAATATCAGATATTTGTATTAACACTTGCAACAAATACAATATACAAATATTTGCCCATATGATTCTCATTCAAAATTTAAGGAAATAAGGTTACTAAAAAAGTGATGCTTTTAGTATATAACCCTAATAATCTCCCACTTATACTCAAAGCATTGCTTTTCAGTATACTGTTACAAATCTCCCACTTATACTTAAAGCCATGCTGCTACACATCTGACTCCCATTCCCTCAACATGACTATCAAAAGCCTTAGCTGGTAAGCGCTTTAGATCAGTTAGGTTATCGGCTGATGCTATCTTGATTATAGCAACTTTTCCTTTCTTTACAAAATCTCGTATCAGGTGGTACTTTCGCTCAATGTGTTTGCCAATCTTATGGGCTCGTGGTTCCTTCGAGTTTGCAACTGTACCACTATTATCACAATAAAGTGTAATAGACTTAGGCAAACTAGGTACCACATCCAAGTCCAACAGAAAGTTTCTGAGCCAAACTGCTTCTTTGGCTGCCTCAGAGGCTGCCACATACTCGGCTTCCATGGTGGAATCAGCAATACATTTTTGCTTGATACTCCTCTACACAATGGCTCCACCTTCCAAAGTAAACATATAACCTGAGGTAGATTTCCTGGAATCCCTATCTGACTGAAAATCTGAGTCTGTATACCCCAAGGGAACTAAACTATCTGCCTGGTAAACTAGCATATACTCTTTAGTCCTTTTCAGGTACTTCAAAATATGCTTTACGGCAGTCCAGTGCTCTTGTCCTGGGTTAGGCTGATATCTGCTGACCATGCCTACGGCAAAGCAGATGTCTGATCTCGTACATAGCATTGCATACATTAAGCTTCCTACTGCTGAAGCATAAGGAACTGCCTTCATGTTCTCTATCTCTTTAGGTGTCCTCGAACACTGCTCCTTTGATAGAGTAATTCCATGTCTAAAAGGTAAGAAACCTTTCTTAGAATTTTGCATACTAAAACGAGTTAGTACAGTATAGATATAGGAAGCTTGGGATAAGCCCAACATCTTTTTCTTACAATCTCGTAGAACTTTGATCCCAAGGATGTGACCTACTTCTCCCAAGTCCTTCATATCAAACTACTTGGATAACCATACCCTTACATCAGATAACACCTTCACATTGTTTCTAATGAGCAAGATGTCATCCACATAAAGTACTAGGAACACCAATACGTTTCCGTCACACTTTTTGTATACACATGATTCATCCTGACATTGATCAAATCCATAGGATTTTATTACCTGATCAAAACATATGTTCCAAGATCTGGATGCTTGCTTAAGTCCATAAATGGACTTCTTGAGCTTACAAACAAGATGCTCCTGGCCCTTTTTAATGAACCCGTCTGGTTGCTTCATATAGATGTCTTCCTCAAGACTTCTATTAAAGAAAGCTGTCTTGACATCCATTTGCCAAATCTCATAATCGAGATGAGCTGCAATAGATAAAAGAATCCGGATAGACTTAAGCATGGCTACAGGAGAAAAGGTTTCCTCATAATCGATACCCTCTCTTTGAGTAAAACCTTTTTCTACAAGCCAAGCTTTAAAGGTTTCAACCTTACCGTCTGATCCTCTTTTTCTCTTATAGATCCACTTGCATCCAATGGCATTTACACCAACGGGTGGTTCTACAAGCTCCCAGACCTGATTAGAATCCATAGATTCTATTTCAGATATCATTACTTTTTGCCAAGACTCTGCATCTTTATCTTGGAGTGCTTCATTGTAGGTACAGAGATCATAATCTTGTTCCTCAGGGACGAAGTCTAACGACTATCCCTAGAACATATATCTATCAGGTTGTATCACAACCTTCCCACTACGATGAGGCACTATCGGTTGTGGTGTAACATTTGTGACACGTTGTGCAGTTATTTGTGGTTCATCCTCTTGTACTGTTGGTACTGAAGTACTTGGTGTCTCACGTCTCAGTTCTTCTAGAACAACTCTACTTGTGGGTTTATGGTTCATCACATAGTCTTCCTCTAAGAATCGGGCATTGGTGCTAACAATGACCTTCTGATCCTTAGGACTATAAAATAAACCTCCTTTCGTTCCTCTTGGATAGCCTACAAACAAGCGTACTTCTGTACGAGATTCCAACTTATCTGCTTTCACATTCAGCACATGTGCTGGACTACCCCAAATACGAACATGTTTCAGACTAGGCTTACGCCCAATCCACAACTCTGTGGGAGTAAGAGGTACTGACTTAGAAGGAACCAAGTTCAAAATATAAGCTGCAGTCTCTAAGGCATATCCCCAAAACGAATCTGGAAAATCCGAATAACTCATCATTGATCTAACCATCTCCATAAGAGTTTTATTCCTTCTTTCGGCTACACCATTCTGCTGGGGCGTTCCAGGTGCAGTCAATTGGGATACAATCCCAGCCTCTGATAAATAATCCCTAAACTCTCCAAAGAGGTACTCGCCACCACGATCTGATCATAATAACTTGATACATTTTCTATGACGTTTCTCCGTTTCAGCCTTATACTCTTTGAATTTCTCAAAGCACTCAGACATACGGTGCATCAAATAAATGTATCCATACCTTGAATAATCGTCAATAAATGTGACAAAATATTCAATGCCACCTCTAGCTTGGATAGTCATGGGTCCACACAAATCAGAATGAACCAATTCCAACACATCTTTGGCCCTATACCCCTTTGTCGTAAAAGGTCTTTTGGTCATTTTACCTTCCAAGCAGGATTCACAAACTGGTAGTGCCTCCACTTCCAATGAACTCAAAGGTCCATCTTTAACCAGTCTTTGAATCCTTCTTAGGTTAATATGCCCCAATCGCAAGTGCCAAAGATACGTTTGGTTCATACAAAAATGTTCTTTTCTCTTACTTAAGTTAGATGACATATTATTCATTTCCATAAGTTGCATTGTGGGCGAAATAGGATTAATGACATACAAATTATCAACCAATGCACCAGAACAGATAAAATGTTTATTCTTTCTAATAATAATATTGTCATTAAAATAAACTGAATATCCATCCTTAACTAACATAGAAACAGAAACTAAATTCCTTCTAAGTGAAGGTGTATAACGACAATCTCTCAATGTCAAAAACTTATTTCTACCAAAAGATAAAGTAACATCTCCTAATGCAACGACCGATACTTTTGTAGCATCACCCATGAACAAGCATATCTCTCCATCACTAAGCCGTCTGGTTTTCTGGAACCCCTGCAATGTATTGCAGACATGATTAGTGGCTCATGTATCTACACACTAGGTGTCGGTAGATAACACCGCTAAATATGTTTCAACTACTAGTAAATGAGATATACCTTCTTTGTTCCCTTGTATGAGAAGTGGACAATCAGTCTTCCAATGTCCTTACCCTTTGCACTTAAAACATTTGCCTTTCGGCTTTTTTACCGCGCCTTGAGGTCCCATGCCCTTCTTTGCTGAGTTTGCCTGTTTCTGAATGTTATTCTTCTTCTTACCGCCTTTTGGCTTAGAAGTGGAAGCCTTTTCAGAAATAAAAACATGACCACTCTGCCTAAAGAGAGATTCAGCATCCTGTAGCTCTTTTGCAAGTTCTGCCAAACTATACAACCTTTTGTTTATGTTGTAATTAAGGCAGAAATTGTCAAAACTTTTAGGCAGAGTCCCGAGAATGATATCGACCTGGGATTCCCCATCGATTTCAGCTCCAAGGATCTCCATCTTATTCAGATGACCCATCATCTTGAGAACATGATCCCTTACTGGTGTACCCTCAGCCATTTTTGTATTCAACAAACATTTCATATCAAACTGTCTAGCTGCTCTACTCTGATGTCCGAAGAGTTCCTTGAGGTTATACATCATGTCATAAGCAGTGGCCATGGCCTGATGCTGATGTTGTAGTACATTTGACATAGATGCCAGAATGTAACACCGCGCCATCTCATCTGCCTTTTTCTACTTCTTAGAAGCCTCTTTGACCACTTCATCAGAGTTAGCATCAGGTTAGGTGGGCATTCCTTAACAAGTACATATTTGTACTCCTCAGCAGTCAGAACAATATCCAAATTACGTTTCCACTCAATATAACTAGGTCCAGTAAGTTTATTTTCTTTAAGAATCACCATAAGTGGACTGAAAGAACCCATTTTTGAAATCCTGAGAATCACATAAATAAAATTATGTAGGGCAAAAAAAACTTTTTGAATTAACTAAATATTGATTCCCTCAAAACAATAATTAAAAATTCACCAACACCTTGAACACCATGAATTTAGCATGCCACGATAGTGTGGACGTATACAAATTCAACTTTGTTCAAGTAGGTTTTTCTTATTAATTTTACTATCATTTCAACATAACTTTATGACAAATAAAATTAATATGCTGGTCTTGCTCTGGTCATACAAATAATAGCTTTGACTCCGATGGGGAGGATACCATTATTTGTATCTAAGTGTATATCATTACTTAATACTAAGTCCATTACCTTGTAATGAGTTCCTTCAGATGGAGAAGTGAACACATACTAGATAACTTTCTACAATTATCCCTAAGAAAGTTTGTACTGGTGATCCATAATTATACTCATCCGATATGGAGGAAAGTACTATTGCCAACACGCAAGTATAATTACATCACCTACAAACTAGTAATGGAGACCATAGGATTTAAACTAAATAAATATCCTCTCCCACTTAGTTATTTAACAATGAAGATTTTTCTACTAGTTGATATTATGTCCATGTTGTCCATTATTAATGTAGGCTTGGTTTTTTTTAAAAAAAACAACCACACAATAATAAACATGCATAATCAGAAAAAGCAAAATAACAAAAATAAGAGAAAATATCCAACTATTATGGTCATCTTTGCTGCTCCGTCCTCAACTATCCGAATCCAAAATCTGGCGCTGCGCAGATCTATTCGGGCTTCGACCTGCCCGGTCAGGTCGCAGGGTTCGGGGTAGCGCCCCATTTTTTTTAAGCTTTTGCCTGTCGATTCCTTTATCGAAAATCATCTGTCTGCCTCTGTACTGCTTAAACCCAGCATCTCGTCCGACGTCAGAAACGGCCACCACCGCCATCACGATTGATCAAAAATAATTAAAATTACATCAATCCTATGCCTCCCGAAAGAGTTCACACATAATCTAGATTGCAAAATTAAAATAATAAGCACGATCAACCCTCGTGATTTTAATTACATCCACAGCAACAACAACATCCACGACAAGTCCGTGGTTTAAACAACACAATCAAAAACATGCATTAGACCATAATAGTTGGATCTAAGATGCCTGCAAAACCGAGTTAGAACAGATCTACATCTACCGACTATTACATAGCGTAGGTTTTATTGGACAACATGGACGTATCAATCAATACTTAGATCCAAAGTGGCTCTGATACCAATTGATGGAACTGGGGATTCCCAAGACCCTTCCTTTGGTGTGCGTATTGATCGATAGAAAGTTAAACAGATCTAATACATGTTCTAAGCCTTCATAGGCGAAAACTAGGGTTCACGAATTATACCTGCGGCAGAAATGAGACAAGTAATTCCTGGCAATCTCGAGCGGACGACCCCATGATCTTCGGCACGTATTCCTTCCTCGAGTTGGACGTCGTGTGGGTGACGATCTTCCAACCTTTTCTTCTCCTTGGCAGCCCTCTCTTTTTTCTCCTTACATGAATCACGAATTTAGAGAAAGTTTTAGATTTCTGATCAGCAATCAGGCGGCCAGAGAATAGAGGATATATATAGGCTACGACAGGGACCATGAGGAGAAATTAGGGTTAGGCCTCCTAACGGATCTGGATATCCCGTGTTCAGCCCGAACACACAATC
>JANAVB010003211.1:30000-72500 GCA_029216955.1 Iris pallida
TTGGGCCAACTCCCTCTCAAGTAAAAATAAGGCCCAAGTCAAAAGGCTCAAAAAGTCTACATGCAAGAAGGCTTAAAAATCATCCAAAAAGCCTTCTAAATTGAACCCAAGCCCTAAATAAATTCTAATAGGTAAAAAATAAATTCTAAGACATGGTTAGGCTCCTATAGAAAGTCCACTATGGTTAAACCAGTTGCTAGCACAACACAAGTCAAAATATCTAAAAAAAAAATCACAAAATGGCCAAAATGGCTAAAATGACTAAAATACCCTTTCTATGAAAAAGTGGATGCTACAGATGACACAGTGCGACTCAACGTACATATTTTTATAGACTCAATAAATAAAAAATTACAGACTGAGAACATATTACATTTGTAGTGCAACAGCTTGTAGACGACGTCTGTCTTGAACTTGATGTGTCATAGGTGATGTTCTGTCTTGCATTTGATGTGTTGTATTGGATCATATCAGATATCAGTTGCTAATTATCTAAATCCGGTTGACTGTGATCCAGTTTTGGTCAACAATCTCTCCTATTTTGATAATTAACAAATAGATATTTGTATGTCTCAATATCCATCCCTGGACACATATTGAAGGAGAGAAGATCTTTTGCAAGTATGAAGTGGCTCCCCCGCTAATGAATATTTTCGTCCAAGTACATAAGATTTTTCCAAGCACAGCAGATCGATACAATTCATCTACAATATCACATCTCAATACAATATCACATAGTATGCTAAGTGCATAGCTCCCCCGTAAAGGGATATTAAAATAGATAGAGAAAGATCAAACACAACATAACCATAACCAAATTTAATCGAAAAACTAGTTGTTTGATAATCTAGCAGGTGAAACTTGTAGTCTACAACATACATAAAGGAACTACATAGTGCATGAAGAGAAACTAAAAAGCAGAAACATAACTAGAGTGCATCGGCAGCATCATAAAGTAGTAGACTACAACCATCATGGAGGTGGAGGACGGGATGGAGAGAGGTGGAAGATGAAGAGAAAGGTTCAAAATTTGGAGTTTTATAAAGTAGGGCCGACTGCAATAGCAAAAAGTGGGGTGTTGATCAAGTAGATCGGACGGCCTACAATGGTTAAAGTTTCTAGAACCGACCAGACCGAGTTTGGCCCGAGTTCGGTCATAGACCAAATTCGGCCAGAGTTTGGTCCTGGTGGATCCAGAACTCCAGATAGTTAAAAAAATAATGATAGTAAGAAAGATAGTCTAGAAATGAAAATAGTGGATTTTAATGGCCACAAAATAAGTAGAGCATGCGACAGACTTGTGACTCATTATTTAGTATATATGAATCGTCTCAGGTTAGCTGTATGGGTCGATTTCTAGCTAGCGGTAGTCCAAAGACACTAGGCACCGTGTCGCTTAGGCTTTTACATCTTGTTGTCAGAAGGACCCTTTCGGCTTGTACCGAAAATAATGCAACATATACAGATTTTGATTTAACAAGTATTTGTGCATGCAAGATTTATTGTATGGCATTTTCATCCAAGATTCCCAATTCACGACGTAAAAAGTTAAAACGCTCTTCGACAAGTTGTTTAGTGAAAAAGTCTAGCTGATGATCAGTGTTAATGAATTATAGATTAGTATTTTCTTACAATTGATGATCTCTTAAAAAGTGGTGTCGTATTTCTATATGCTTGGTGTGTGAGTATAGGGTTCTTAGTCAAGTTAATGACACTAGTATTGTCACAGAATATAGGAATGTGCTGAAAAGATAAATTACACTATGCTAGAGTATGCTTCATCCATAAAATTTGAGCACAACAACGTCCTGCAGCTATGTATTCGACTTCGGTTGTAGACAGTGCGATAGATTTTTGCTTCTTGCTAAACTAAGAGACTAAAGCTTTGCCTAATAAATGACACGTGTCATTGGTACTTTTAGGGTCGACTTTACATCCAGCAAAATCAGCATCCAAATAACAGATTAGGTCAAAGGATGTGGTTTTGGGATACCACAAGCCCACTGTAACAGTGCCTTTAAGGTATCGAAAGATATGCTTAACTGCGCTCATGTGTGATTCCTTAGGGTTGGCTTGATAATGAGCACATAGGCAAATACTAAACATTATATCAAGGCGACTAGCAATTAAATATAGTAAACTAACGATCATACCTTGATACTAATGTTGGTTGACTGGTTTGTCACTTTCATCAGGTTCTAATTTCGTTGATGTAGCCATCGGACTACTGATTGGTTTGATGTTGTCAAGATCAAATTTCTTCAGCATATCCTTTGTATACTTTGATTGACTGATGAAAACCCTTTGCGAGTTTTGTTTGACTTGTAACCCAAGGAAGTAGTTAAGTTCTCCCATCATGCTTATCTCAAACTCATTCTGCATACACTTAGTAAATTCTTGGCATAATGCCTCATTAGTACACCCAAAGATAATGTCATCTACATAAATTTGTACTAATAAAATTATGTCATCAATTGATTTTATAAAAAGTGTCGTGTCAATCTTCCCTATTGAAAAACCTCATTCAAGTAAGAAAATGCTTAGGCATTCATACCAAGCGCGAGGGGCTTGTTTGAGGCCATAAGTACTTTCTTAAGCTTGAAAACAAGATCAAAAAATTTATAGTTTTTAAAACCAGGTGGTTGTTTCATGAAAACATCTTCTTCAATAAACCATTGAGAAAAACACTTTTGACATCCATTTGAAAGTGTTTGAAGTTTTAAAATTTTGCAAAGACACAAAGCATGCGGATTGATTCAAGCCGTGCAACATGAGCATAAGTTTTATCATTGTCGATACCTTCATCTTGGTTGTATCCTTGATCTACGAGACATGCTTTGTTACGTGTGGCTGAAACATCCTTATTAACTTTGTTACGAAAGACCCATCAAGTACCAATGATCGAATGGTCAGCAGGTTTAGGAACAAGTTCCCAAACCTCATTTCTTTCGAATTGGTTGAGTTCTTCTTGCATTGTAGATATCCAAAATTTATTAGAAAAAGCTTTTAATACATTTTTAGGTTCTATTTGAGATATAAAAGCAGTGCTAGCTATAGAATCTCTAACAGATGAATGAGTACTTACTCCTCTTGATACCTCACCTATTACCAAGTTTTTTGGATATTCTGGGGTGAAGCGTAACTTCTTTGGTTAGCTTTCCAGAGAACTGGTTCCAGATGATATATTCTTAGAAGTTATTGAATTGATATGTACGTCATTGTCGTCATCAGGAACAGCTATTGTACTATTATTGTCACCAAAAGTAACATTAGCAGATTCTTCAACAATCATGGACGCTTGTTGAACACTCTGTATCCTTTACTCTTGGAAGCATAACCAAGAAAAATACCTTCGTCAGCTTTGGCATCAAACTTGCCTAAGTTGACTTTGGTATTCAGGATAAAGCAACGACAAACGAACACTCTAAAATAAGAAATAGTTGGGGTTCGAACAAACCAATGTTGGGATTTTTCTTAGAAATAGGTCGAATCAAAACCCTATTCAAGACATGGAGTGCTATACTTACAGCCTCTGCCCAAAAATATTTTGAAAGTGCAAACTAATTCAACACGACTCTAGCCATATCGCCAAGTGTTCTGTTCTTTTGTTCTTCAACACCATTTTGTTGGGGAGTTCTAGCATAAGAAAATTCATGATTAAATCCATTTTAATCACAAAACTTTTTGAAATTAATATTTTCGAATTTGCCGCCATGATCACTTCGGATTCGAATAATCATGAAGCCTTTTTCGTTTTATACCTTTTTAGCAAAAATTTCAAAAACAGAGATAGTATCACTTTTGTTTGAAAGAAATAAAATCCAAGTAAAATGGGAAAAGTCGTCAACAATCACAAAGGCGTAGTGTTTTCCACCAAGACTGGCTACTCTACTGGGACCAAACAAATCCATATAAAGAAGTTACAAGGGTCTAGTCTTTCTTACAGAGTTAATGGATTTAAAAGAAGATTTTGCGCCTTATTTTTCTCACATTCGGTACATACCGTATCACTTTTGAATGTGATATCCGGTAGTCCTCTTGCTAGCTTCTTGATTGAAAGTCTAAATATGGTATCCATGTTTGCATGTCCAAGATGTATATGCCATAGTAACCTTTCATCCTTGTGAGCGTAGAGGCATTTTCCTGCATTGTTAGTATCTTTCGAAAGAGAGAATATTTTTTTTTATTTGTTAGTATCTTTCGAAAGAGAGAATATATATATATGTTATCTTTCCTTATCTCTTCAAAAGCGATGTCTCCAGATGATCTATCATATATAGAGCATTTAATTTTTCTAAAGTTAATATCATATCCATTATCAGCAAGATGACTAATGATAAGCAAGTTATGCATTAACTTTGTTACTAAAAAAGATATCTTTAATAACAGGAGAGGGAGAATTACCAATAGTACTGTTACCTATAATATAACCTTTTAGATTATTGCCGAATGATACATATCCTCCCAATTTCATCAATAGAGTTGCAAAGATTTGCATTCCCAGTCATATTTCGCGAGCACCCACTATCGAGAATCCATTTGCTTCTAGAAGATGAAGGAATGTCCACCTACACCACGAGTAGATGTGACCTTTGGTACCTAAATCCTTGAGGGTCCTGAAATGTTAGTCTTCGGTACCCATGCATACATGTTTAAATCAACTAATCTTCTGATTCTACATTGTGATGAAGTGTCCTTATTTACCATAGTAGTGACATGTATCATGCATATTTGTGTTAGGAGTAGGATGATAATGATGTCTATGTGAGGGTGATTATCGTGCTGTATGAGAATATGTGTATATAAAAGCATGTTGTGTGCAACATGTGTGTGTGTTTTTCTTATGTCGTGTACTCTTGTGTTGAGCAGTCTTGTGTCTCGTGTATGTGCTGTTACCGTAAGACTGAGTTTGAGGTTGAATAACCTATTTGCCCATCCTAATCTCTAATCTTTTAGAGGCAGTATACATTTCATCATATTTGGCCGTCAAAGCACTAATCCTTACAACTGCAATATTGTATTTCTTTTTCTCTTCTATAAGTTCTTTATTGAGCATGGTAAGATCATGTGTCTGTTTCTTAATACGTGATTCAGCACTGTGTAAGCTTAATTTAAGTTTAGATAACTCCTCAATGTTATTTGTGGGTGATGTGTCTCTAACATTATCAAGTAAGCATGATAGTCTATGAATCTCAGCTTCATGAGTCTTAATCTTATCCTTTGCATGTTTGAATTTACTAAGTAATTTCTTATGATCTTCAAGTAGATCACTGAAAGCATCTCCAAGTTCATCAAAAGTAAAGTCATCAAATGGATCATTTCTTACCTTGTCGGAAGTTGCCATTAGGCAGCCGTTTGCGGTATCTTAGGGAGTGTCCTCTTCTTCTTCTGAGTCAATGGCTTCACTTTTTTGCCAGATGCTTGTGTTGGCATACTTTCGAGAGGATGGCTTTTTGTATGACTTTTCACATCGGCTCTCTTTGTTTGCTATAGGGAAGTCTTTCTTGACGTGCCCCGTCTTCTTACAACCGTAGCAGATAGGCTCTACATCGTAGTCATGTTGTTCCTTCTTTCTTCGGTTGAATCATAGAAACTTCTTGAAGTGGCAAACCATGAGCGCTTGATCATCACCTTCGGAGTCATCATCGTGTGTTTCATCTGGAGCAGTCTTTCGGCGATGAACTCTTAGAGCGATTTCTTTTTCCTTTGGAGCAGATTCTTCAAAGTCCTTGAGGTCGAGCTCATGCGTCATTAGTTTGCCCATCAGAGTCTTCAGAGACATGGTAGTGAGGTTATTGCCTTCGATGATTGTCGTTGCTTTGGGGTTCCATTTCTTTGTTAGTCCCCTTAGCACCTTGTGTATCTTCTCATGGTTGGAGTAGTTCTTTCCAAGGGAAGGTAGAGGGTTGACGATGTCGAGAAATCTGGTGAACATCTTTGTGATCGTCTCGTTGGGCTTTATCTTGAATGCTTCATACTCCTGTGTTAGCCGACTAATTTTTAATTCCTTAACTTGAGTGATTACTTCATGAGTCACTTTTAGAATCTTTCATACTTCGTGTGAAGTTGTACACGTAGATACCCTGTTGAATTTAGTCCTGTCAGTAGCATAGAAGAGAGCATTAATAGCCCTAGCATCTAGACTGGCCAGTTTCTTTTCTGGATCAGTATATTTGTCATGAGGTTTCTCTATGAGGTTTCTAGCAACTACGATTCTAGCAGGCTTCTTATAACTATCTGTAACTATGGTCCATAAGTCAAAGTCTACAGATTTCAGATAAAAAATCATTCGTGTCTTCCAGTAAGTGTAGTTGGTTCCATCAAATAGGGGTGGCCTATGAATGGACTGTCCTTCATTGTTGTTGGTGAAAATGGGTTGTGTGGTTGCCATAGATCACCTCTAGGGTGTTAATCCTTTATCAAGAGACCAGAGCTCTAATACCAATTGAAGTAGCGTTTAGGCAACTCTAGAGGGGGGTAAATAGAGTTTGTATCCATAAAGGCCAATTAAAAATAACTCTATCCTAAGTCCAGAAAATAACTACTAAGAGAGTATATAATCAACAAGTAATAATGCAGAAAGTAAAAGAGTTTAGAAGAACAAACGCAAATACAGCGATATATCCTGGTTTCCCTCGTGGAGGACTAGTCCAGGCCCGAGAAATCTTGCTCGGAGTTGAAATCTACTATTTCTGAAATAGGGAACACACGTGGCTTTAGTCTAAAGAGCACGACAACTTCTTATAGACATGAGCCTTTAAAGCGCTCGACTACTTTAGCTTCGCAGATTCGAAACTTGGAATTTTCTAAGTGACTTCTTTTCAACTCTTGCACAAAACTTGTAGCTGAATCGCACTGAGCACCTTGGGGCTAGGAAGTTTTACGGCTAAAGGATTTGGAAGAATAAGGCTTAGAGTATACAAGGCTTGGAATAATGAAAGCTTGAGAGTAAGAGATGATTTAAAGTGAGAGGAATCAAGCTCTATTTATACTAGGCATGTAAAGCAGAATTCGGCCATAGTTCTGTCCCAAATATTCAAAAATTCGAACGTTGGACAGCTCGCAGCAAGGTGGTCCTAAAAATCAGGTTGCTGAATTTAAGGAGGCTAAGTTCGGCCCGAGTTCGGTTTGAGACCGAGTTCGGTCTACCACAGACCAGAAGCCTTATATGGGTGAGAGTGGTTTGGTTTGATTCAGGAATTAGTTTGTTTGTATAGTGGGGCTTACAGAAAAACATCTAGGGGTTTTGATGACACAGTACGACTCAACGTATATATTTTTTTAGACTCAATAAATCAAAAATTACGGACAGAAAACAAATTATATTTGTAGTGCAACAGCTTGTAGACAACGTCTGTCTTAAACTTGATGTGTCATAGGTGATGTTCTATCTTGCACTTGATGTATCGTATTGGATCATATCAGATATCAGTTGTTAATTATCTAAATCAGGTTGACTGTGATCCAGTTTGGGTCAACAGGTCCTTGGGTAGCTCAGCTGCCTCAAACTGCTGTTGAATATTTGTGAGCCACTTGTGAACTTCAGTGGGCTCTCTTTTGCCCAAGAATTTGGTTAGCTTCAGCTCGCAAAAATCTACAATGGTTTCCGTTGATGGCTAATGGGCTGGTGGTGTTGTCAGCTCTAAAGATGTTGTTATGCAGTTTTTTATCTTCGCCATCAGTCTATGCTGAGCCTCTAGCTGGATCTGCTGTTGCACTTTCATCATTACATAAAAGATTTGTAACATCTGCTGTAGGTTAATATGCTGTCCGATTTGGGTAAACGACATCGGTGGTATCAATGGCACTGGTGGTATTGGCGTCTGCGATGGGAAGGTGAGTGGCGGAATGTCATCCCTCCTGAATCTCGATGCATACGAAGTAGTCGAGTCGTCAGACTGAGTAGAAGAACCTCCGGCTGGTGGTGTAGATGCATCAACTTGCGTCACTACTGTATCTTGCAGACCATCCACGAAAATCTCGTTATCGGCTCGTGGGTCTATAGCACTGCACGCAAACGAATCTTATGAGCTAAGAACAAATGATACGAAGCAGGATGCAAGTCTAGGAGATAAATTCGAAGTTGATATATAGAGATCAAGGACGTGTAACAATATACATATACGGATGAGATCCTATGGGTGTTTTCTCTCCTAATTGTAGGCTCACGTTGGCACAATAACGTAATTGAAGTAATTTTTAAATTGGACCTGCATGGGCCCCCATAAAAGTATGTAACAATCATGTCCCAAAATACGCACAACTTGGAATAGGAATACATGCCAACAACATATCTCCAATGGGCTAATATACCTAACAAGTCCATTAGAGAATGCTTAAGCTGTAAATCATGACAGTAAACCTATAACAATAAATACAGGCCACTGGTACAGTACCAATCTCATCCACGCAGAAATAATAAGATACAAGATATCAAGTCCAAATATAAATAATAGAATCTATCCAGCAGTAAATAAAGATAATAAATGTACGAGAAAAGATAGCCCATCATCACAGTAAAGTAATAGAGTAAAATATCTTACTACAAGTCTGTCGAACTAAAATAGAAATAGAAATGTCTCGAAAGTGAACTACATAAATCAGAAAAAGTCCTCTAGAACTATCTCGTACTCCTACAAGGGTACGTCTTCGATCTCAGCTCCAGAACCATAAATCTCTGGGTAAACCTCATCGTTTATACCTGGGAAAGGACCAGGTCCTCAGGAGATATAACAAGGTACAATAAAACAATATTCCAATATAACAACAAAAGAAATGCAACTGCTAGAAAGGGTAACTACCATAACCGTCTAGTGATATGTACGTGAGAACACTTTCCAGCGATCGAGCTTTAGCCACTAAGGCTCATAGGCTCCTCAGCAGTCTATTGCCCGAAGGTACCATGTCATGGAACCAAGGGCATACGAGTAGATAAAGTGAGTAACCACGTAAGCTCTGCTACAAAGATGGGCGTCCCGAGGCCAAGTTGTATAACCTTTTCACGGACCAAGGTTATGCGAGAAGCTTCTAGAATATTCTAGAAGATGACAGAACTAGATCTCTAGAAGGCGTTGGATTTCTCTGGAAGGCCCAAGATCATTCTAGATGGCCCAAGATACTTCTGGATGGCCCACGACCTTTCTAGAAGGACTAGAAGCTTCCTTTGTCCTTATTTAGTAGAAGAATAATCCCTGGAATATTCCTTTCCAGAAGTTTCCATGTAAAGCTCTATGAGCACTATAAATAAGAGGGAGGCTTCATTTGTTCCTCACCACCAAAACTTGTACGCATTCTCCAAGTCAATAAATAATAGTTACAAGTCTCTCTTTTGCTCCACTCTTTTTAATTTTCTTAGCGTTCTAGCTAAGTCGGGTTGGGAAGTCTTGTACGAGTCTTCGCAAAGAAAGAGAGTGCGCCGTACGGGATAAAGTGCTAGCAAAAATACAGAGTCCGTGATAAGTGGTATCGGAGCAAAGGTCAATCGTTGCCATGTGTATGTTTAAGATCGTCCATAACAAGGAGCAACCCGCATCACCTAAGGAGAAAGCAATGCCCTCGAGGAAGGGAAAGAGCAAGGAGCCATCGATAGAATGTGCCCTTGGTGAGTTGGCGTCCCATGTGGAGATGTTGGAGAAAGGTGTGATGGCCGTTGAGCTTAAAGTGGAGCAAAACCAAAAGGCTCACAAGGACTTCGCCCATGGGTTGGAGACTGACGTCGCCCTTGCAATGGCACAGTTTGTAAACCCCCAAAATATTTGCCGAATATTTCTCTTATGTTTTGTTCCTCAGTGCAAATTTTTGATATCTTGTTAAATATTAAGTTAATAAATATACAGATTCATATATATATATATATATATATATATATATATATATATATATATATATATATATATATATATATATATATATATCAAATTAACCACTGTATGTTAATTTCATATTTTGCTAGAATAAATTTTGTATAATGTTTAAACAAATATATATTGATATAATAAATGGGTATACGAGCTAAAATATATTTTTCATAAATTTATATTGTTATTATATATTAAGGTATATATGGTTCTGTTATTATTTTGAGTTTTATAAAAATAGAGGAGTTATATATATATTTTCTTAAATAAATAAACAGTTTTTATAATTATTGATATAAATATTGTAGAAAAAGGATAAAATATTAAATATTTATTTGAGAAATGGTTAGAGAATATATTTTGTGGTTTTAGAATGTTTTGGAAATTACAGAATTTTTTATAACATTTTTTTGAGATTTTTTAGAGTATATATATATATATATATATATATATATATACATATATATATATATATATATGAAAGGTAAAAAAACAAAAAGGCATGCACTGTTCCCTTGCGGGAACAATGTTTGCGTGAACTGAGACTTAGCCTCCGCGGCTAAAAAGCCCAGGTCGAGCCCCTCTCCTTCTCTATATAGCCGCAAAATCCAAACCCTAATAATAAACACATCCCCAGACGCTGCCACAACGTCGCCGCCGGACGGA
Source organism: Iris pallida (assembly GCA_029216955.1). Lineage (NCBI taxonomy): Eukaryota > Viridiplantae > Streptophyta > Magnoliopsida > Asparagales > Iridaceae > Iris > Iris pallida. The sequence continues at coordinate 40,524 of JANAVB010003211.1, forward strand.
CGGCCTCTGGGCAGGACCGTGCACAACAGCGGCGTAGCACAGCCGCAAAACAGAGCAGCTTTGTTAGTTGTCGACAGCAGGTACCCCCCTTCCTCTCCGGTTATCTCCCATCCTACTCAATTATTTTTTATGTTATAAATTCCTACGCGAAGCCTAGGTGACCCTCTCGACACCCCGGCAAATAGATCAGGGTGTAGTCGTGCTATCGACCGGAGAAAACTGCTCTAAAAACCCACAAAAACTGTTCAAGAAAACAGTTAAGACTAGTTTTGGCAACCTGTTTGACGATCGATTTCGATCAGCTCGTACAAGAAATTTTGAGACTAATTGATCACGAACCTATACAACCTATAGGAGTTTAAAATCATTCTTTTAGATTTACTTTCATCTGTTATACAACAAGTAACACTTTTGCAAAATTTGAGAAAAACTTTTTTTCAAAAGTTAGATTTTTTAGAAAAACCCTCTGATACGACGTGTGCCCCGACAAACCGTACGACATGGTCGCGAATCGAAAGCATCAAAAGGGGCATATTGACTTCGCAGACATGTGGAATTTAACGAAATTCAAATTGGTTGCGTGCGCACAACGAATTTGATGCATATCCGTCAAAATTTACCGTATCGACCCCTTTGCAAATTTCTCAATTACTTTGTGCATGTTCATCAAATTGAAACAAAACTTGCACCAACGAGACCGTATCATTTTTTTTGGTCCTGTATGCCAAGTTTGGTCCGATTCTGAGAAGAACGACAGGAACACTATTTTGGCGGACCCGCGACCCGATCTAACGGACAAAATTGTGCACGGCATGCCAAAATCTAACTTTAGACATACGGTTGGGTTTGTCTCCTCCGGATCCGTAGACATGTAGTTTGATGACTGAAGAGACAATGGATATTGGCACGCATTTCGGTACAAGACGGGTCCAACGGGGGACATCATTTTGGCCCGAAATTACGATTTTGTCCCTGTTCCAGAATTGGACTTTTTGACAGGCATTTCCAAGATATATCTTTTACATCGGAAATGTTCTTGATATTTGTTTCAGCATCCAGAGCCGTTCGTAGATTTTGAGTTTCTTGCTTCGTCGATTTGCTGGTTTGAGCTATTGGATCCTGCTCTTTTGCACACCACCTCAGGCAATATACTTTGCCATATTTATTGCTTATATATGTAGTTGCATTTTCTTTAGTTATTGCATATTCCTGTCAATTTATTCTAGTTCGTTCAGTTGATTTACTTGCTTACTTTTTGTGATACATGATGCAAGTACTAGCCTTATTTTTTTCTTGTCTTTAAATTATGCATATGGACCTAGAGTTAAGAGACTACCAACTATAGTGTACTGTATAAACCTTGACACAGTTATACTACGCGATATGTGTGAGTTGAGTAGCTTGTAGAGGTACTTACGTGTTGGATGATCACCCGTGCGCATGCATTAGGTCTAACTGCTAATAGAGGCATGTTAGGAGACTTACCAGTTAGTAGAGGTACATGATCGCGGATGCGACTTAGATAGGTGCATCGGGTGGGGAGAATATTTCCTTGTCATATGGGCTTCTATTACTCATTCCCTTGTAACCCAAAAGCTCCGCTAGAGATACGTGTATGATTACCCCCTCAGGTTGGCCACTGACATTTTTGAACGTTATGCGCTTCATCACGGGTGCTCAAGAGGGGACTATACAAGATCCTATTTTAGCTAGGGCTCATGCGACTAAAGGTTTGTTCTTAACTGCATAAACAATTAAATTGGTTAGGTAATCCTAGTCAATGTCATATCACGTCACCCCCGTTCCATTAGTAGCTTGGAACAATGTCGCATCGCAAAATAGTGTGCTACCCCTTGTCCTTGTTTGGCTGCACGGTTAGTCCACTATTTTGATGATGAGATATTGGATCTTGTTACGATTGGGACTATTTACTTTACTTGTGACTTATGATATATTTTATATTCAGTTATGTGGCATGTTCTTCCTGTATCTTGTTACGTCCCTCTCAGGACTTGTTGATCTCTCTAGGTGTGTGCTTTTTATGGTGCTTCGCAGGTGCTCTAGCTAGGATTGTGGACATCCCTTCTATATCGAGGAGGACTGCTCTTGGATCTTCCTTTACCATTTTATTCCATCATTTCTTTGTACTTTTCTTCTCATTTAAAATGGTTGGTAGTGGATTTTTCTCCGCCCAACCACATGTATAATGACAAAATTCATAGTTGATTTATATTATTATTCTTTTATTTTGTAGATGAGATTTAGTATCATGGTTTACTGTATTTTACAGCTTATGTATACATCCGACGGTTCCATATATTGGAGTATACTTCGTATATATACAGCTGGCAAGTTTATGTACTTAGTCCTAAGTATTTTGGGACTGGGGCATTACATATTTTTGGGGTGACCATGCAGGTCAAGTTTATCACTTTGGTTACGTTAATGTACTGATATGAGCCTGCATACATAGGATTAGAGTCTAGAATCTCATCCACATACATGATCTCTTCTATTGAATTCCACTTTCGAACTCTCGTTTGACAGGCTTTATTTGTCTCCTGTTTGATCCCTTTCTACCGTAATTCGTATCTTTCCTTTCGAGCTTGATGGAGAGGTTAGGACGATGATTCATACTAGGTATATGTGTTTTATTGCTCCATCACCCTACTAGTTGAATTTTTATAAGTTGGGTAGTTTGTCTCATAATCCATCACTCTATTGGTCCTTGTAACCCACTAGAGAGAATTTTAAGAAGATTACCTAGACTGTGCTCATTAGTTCAACCAAGGCCTTAAGATAAGAAAAAATAGTAGGTCAATTAAGGAGGCACGATCATCGGACGAGTCTTAGAGTTTGATAAACTTGAACTACTTGTGTTTTCTTATAATCATAAATCTCGCGTACTTATATTTTACCATCTTGACTAACGCCGTAATTATAGCCTAGATTTTGTAAGCTTATTCTTGATCGAGCTTGTTCATGATGTTTATTTACTGGGGACGCCCACTAATATATAGTTTAATTAGAATTGGTATATTATGGTCCGATCAACCTTAGTGCACTTGGTTCGCTCTTCATATAATTATCCCACATGGATTGAGATATAGATGTCTCTATGGACTCATCCACAACTGCCTTGAAAAACTCTGTTTGAATTATTCAATCCCCTTGGAACCCTGTATTCGTATTGATTCCCTCTTCCTTGAACTTTTTATGGCTTTTTGCCAGTATTTACTGCGGAAAAACAAATACTACTATTTGAGGGAAGAATACCCATAATATCCCCTTATTTAGCCATACCACCTATGGCCATGAAAGCTATAGTACACAATCGTTCCATCTATTCGAAAATCAGAGAACCACCTCCCAATTGATTCATATCTACCATGTCACGTTATCTATCACATTGTGTAGTATTCTGTTATACTTAAAGCCCAAGCACGATATCACAACTTTGAAATTTTCTAACCTAATTAATCCAAAAATCGTGCCTTAGTTTTAATTCAAAGAAAGAAATTTTGGAATGAATAGATTATGTGCCTTCTAAAAATTTATCAATTACTAAGTTACCGATCGATCATGATAAGTTGATTTACATTAGGATGATAATTAGTTCCTCATGAACTTCCACTTTCTATCTAGATCATTTGGTGACCGCGACCGTGACAATAATATTCGGAGCACGAGACCAGCTGTTACCGTCCAACAAATTTTACATACAAGACATAGACGACTCCAACTTCATGTAGATATGTCATGTCCTACTAAAACACGTTCCCTTGAACTCTATTTTTATGATACGACTTTCAGGACAAAAAGGATAACGATAACCCTTACCATAATACCGATGTACTTTTCGACTCCAATTAGTGATCCAAACTCGACTCAAATCTTTTCATCCAATATATGGTTGTGATCTACTCGAAGCCCACTACGCACATGCCACTAGTGTGTCACTCAATTGAGTCTTCTTGTGCTGCTTAAACATAAAAGTTACAAAAGGTGTATTCTCGGGCTTTAGGAACCTGGTTAACCAACCTGGCTAAAAAAATAAAAATAAAAATAATTAACCTGGCCACTTAGTTGGAACATATATAAGAATACCCTAACCTACTAGGAATGGCTCTGATTGTTTATAGCATCTCGCCGAGTCAATATAGATTAAAACCTAAGATTCAGTCATATCAAAGATCGATGCCCAATTAGGGAATCCATTAAGACTCAGTTAAACCCATCCTTGAATACCGCCATATTTGGGATATAAACACCAAACTTGATGAAATCGATCCTTATACCTTTTATGAAGTCCCTATCTCTTGGTCCACTAATTCACCTTCCCTTAATTTTGTAACCATATCTCTTGTAGCCTATGTTATGAGAGGAATGGAAACATGTTGTACTAACTTATTTTTGGTTATGTTTGACTAAGACCTTCCTACTGTCTTGAGGAAACGTGGTCAATACATGAGCAATGTTAAATGAGTAATACCTAGGCTCTCCATATAGTCCATGACTACGATCAGAAGTAACTCACATCCTCAACATCTTCTTGAAATTTGACCTTCTTAGAAACCCTTCTACTGCGCTTTCCACGATTAACCAAGTTCTATAAGAACTTTGAACTTAGTAAGCTCAACCCTTTAAGATGGGATGTTAAACTGGATTATGTTCATAACCATTCTTTTATCTGTTTGAAGGTTGCATTATGATCTTCGTATTGCATTTTTTATCCCTTGGTCGTATGCTTAGATAACCACGATAAAGTATCGCAACCTTGATTCCTCACATTCTGTTATATCATAGAATCGTGTCTTAGTTTCAATTTCGAGAAAGAAATTTTATTAAGGTATGGGCAAGCCTCTCTAGAACACAGGGTCCTTGAATTAGTAGATGATTAAGGTAGATCGATTTCACTTAGGCTAAAAATCAAGCGGTTCATAACGTCCATCTTTGTCCGTATCAATTGATATCGTCAACCATGACTTTGATATTTTGAGAACAACACGAACCGTTCCCTTCGAACAAATTTTGCACTCATGGACTAGACCAATCAAACTACATACATGACATAAATGTCCCACATAAACAAACCTTCTTGTGCTCCATTTCAATTTTACTACATGTATGATGCATTCTTTCTTTAGAACATACCATATATGCTTTTTGTTCCAAATGATTTTAAACCATACAAGGCTGACCCAAGTTCGTAACTGGACTGAATACACATGATCCATGCAAAATATGTCACATCTATGATATATGCATTCCATCCTAGCAAACACATGCCTTCTATATAATAACAAACACAAACTGCATACTCCTGACATTATGACTTAAAGGTTCCAAATCCTTGCCTAATCATATACTATAGCAAGGATTTTGCACTTGTTGTAGATTGTCATCTCATGGCTATGCATTTTTTTCCTTTCTTAAGATCATCAACCTCGCCTCTCAGTTACCCATGTTAGGCAGAGAAGGAAATTCCCTGAAATGACATGTTTAAGTCATAATCAAACAAAGGATGCCTACTGACCTTGTTAAACGCATGTTCGATACAAATGATGTTAGATTGTAATTATCCTCTTATAGAAGTTACTGACCAAGAATGTCATGCCAATATCCAGGCCACTTAGAATCCGTGACTGCTGCCTAGTAGTATCCAATATTCCCGTGCCTCTCCTAGAAATTACCCTTCCCAGAAGTCTCGTAACAACGATTTTACATGATTAGCAAACTTCTATAAGTTGGGTAGAGGCTTGAACGAAGATACCCCATCTTGTAGAATATGTGGCACCGATTTGCATTCCTATAATAACTCCCTCCGCCATCCTTTCGAAAACAGAGTTACGATTTGACGTACGTACCCTCCCTTCTAGTAAATCACATATATTTTATATTTTATTACATATTGAAATTTATTTTAATTTCGAAAACGAAATTTTTATAAGTTTGGTAGAATGTAAACCCCCAAAAAATTTACAAAATATTTTTTATGTTTACTTCTTAGTACAAATTTTTGATATCTTGTTGAATATTAAGTTATATAGATATACAGATTCATATATATATATATATATATATATATATATATATATATATATATATATATATGTATATATATTTTTGGAAAATAAAACCTTTATTGAAAGATAGGCGCAAAATGCCTTAGCCTATACAAGTAAGCGCGCCTAGCGCGAAAACCGACCAAACACAAAGAGTGAAACATAAGGGGTTGCTCACAAAACGGTACGAGAACCGAGCATCAGAAAGTTAGGCGGGCAAAGCAAGGTCCCAAAGGACCCGCGCCCCGACCCCTGTCAGAAGTCCAGGGCGGCCCAAAACTGGTTCGAGGTGTGGGTGCAACACCTCCTCCTCTTGAATATTTGCCGAACCACCTCTCTGTACAATTGCTGGAGTAGGAATTGGCGGCCTTCTAATCTGAATTTGTTTCTATTTTTCTATAATACCCAACAAGCGGCGGCAGCGACGATCTGATGCCCGTGAGAAGTGTCCCAGCTGGCCAGCAGATCGTTGATGCCCTCGGTCGATTCATATATATATATATATATATATATATATATATATATATATATATTTTATATATATATATATATATATATATATATATATATATATATATAACCGCCGGGCGCTTGTAGCTCAAGTGGCTAGGCGCACCGGCACTTGGGGCATCGGACGGAGTTCGAGCCCCCACGGGGGCGGCTTGGTGGTTCGCCCACGGCCCCCGGGCCAAGCGGTGGCTGGGTGTCTTTGACACGGACGCTTGGTTTATTAAAATATATATATATATATATATATATATATATATATATATATATATATATATATATATATATATATATATATATATATAATTAACCACTGTATGTTTATTTCATATTTTGCGAGAATAAATTATGTATAATGTTTAAACAAATATATAAATTGATATAATAAATAGGTATACAAGCTCAAATATAATTTTCAAAATCTATATTATTATTATATATTAATGTATGTATTGTTGTGTTATTATTTTGAGTTTTATAAAAATTAAGGAGTTATATATATATATATATATATATATATATATATATATATATATATATATATATATATTCTTATATAAATAAACAATTTTTATAATTATTGATATAAATATTGTAAAAAAAGAAAATATTAAATATTTATTTGAGAAATGGTTAGAGAGTATATTTTGTGGTTTTAGAATTAAAAAATATATATATATATATTATTTTATAAATAAACAATTTTTATAATTATTGATATAAATATTGTAAAAAAAAGAAGAAAATATTAAATATTTATTTGAGAAATGGTTAGAGAGTATATTTTGTGGTTTTAGAATTTTTTTAAAATTATAAGAATTTTTATAATATTTTTTGAGATTTTTTTTAGAGTAAATCTATATATATATATATATATATGGATATATATATATGAAAAGTAAAAAAACAAAGAGGTATGCATTGTTCCCTTGCGGGAACAGTGTTTTCCTGAACTGAGACTTAGCCCCCACGGCTAAAAAGCCCAGGTCGAGCCCCTCTCATTCTCTATATATTCGCAAAATCCAAACCCTAATAATATACACATCACCAGACGCCGCCATTGTGCCGCCGCCACGCCGCCACCGTGCCGTCGCGGGATGGTCAGCCGCCGGGCAGGGCCGTGGATAGTAGTGGCGTTGCACAGCCACAAAACTGATCAACCTCTGTTAGTTGCTGACAGCAGGTACACCATTTTCTCGTCCGGTTATCTCACATCCTACTCAATTATTTTCGATGCTTTAAATTCCTACGCGAAGCCAAGGTGACCCTCTTGACACCCCGGTAAATAGTTCGGGGTGTAGTCGTGCTATCGACCCGAGAAAACTTCTCCAAAAACCCACAAAAATTGTTCGAGAAAACTGTTAAGACAGCAACCCTGTTTGACGATCGATTTCGATCAGCTCGTGCAAGAAATTTTGAGACTAATTGGTCACGAACCTAGACAACCTATAGGAGTTTAAAATCATTCTTGTAGATTTACTTTCGTCTATTATACAACACATAACACTTTTGTAAATTTTGAGAAAAACTTGTTTTCGAAAGTTAGATTTTTAAAAAAAATCTCCGATACGGCGTGCGCCCCGATAAACCGGGCGATGTGGTCACGAACCGAAAGCATCGAAAGGTGTGTATCGACTTCGCGAACGTGTGGGATTTGACGAAACTCAAATTGGTTGCGTGTGCACGACGAATTTGATGCGTATCCATCGAATTTATCGTATCGGCCCCTTTGCAAATTTCCCAATTACTTTGTGCACGTTCGTCAAATCGAAATAAAACTTGAGCCAACAAGTCCGTATCATTATTTTGGTCATGTATGTCAAGTTTGGTTCGAATCTTAGAAGGTCGACCAGAATGCTATTTTGGCGGGCGTGTGACCCGATCCAATGGGCAAAATTGTGCACGGCCCGTCGAAATCAAACTTTGGACATACAGTTGGGTTCGTCTTCTTAAATCGGACCCATAGACATATAGTTTGATGACTTTAGAGACCATAGATAATGACACACGTTTCAGTACAAAATTGTTTTGGCCCGAAATTATGATTTTGTCCCTTTTCCAGAATTGTACCTTGGGACAGGCATTTCCTAGACATATCTTTTGCACCAAAAATATTTTTGATATTTATTTCAGCATCCGGAGCCGTTCGTGGATTTTGAGTTTCATGCTTCGTCGATTTGCTGGTCTGAGCTATTGGATCCTGCTCTTTTGTACACCACCTCAGGCAAGATACCTTATGGATCTAGAGTTAAGGGACTACCAACTGTAGTGTACTGCATAAACCTTAACACAGTTGTACCATAATATATGTGTGAGATGAGTAGCATGTAGAGGTACTTACATGTTGGCTAATCACCCGTGCGCATGCGTTAGGTCTAACTGCTAATAGAGGCATGTTAAAAGACTTACCAGTTAGTAGAGGTACATGATCGCGGATGCGACTTAGATAGGTACATCGGGTGGGGTGAATATTTTCTTGTCGTATGTGCTTCTATGACACATTCCTTGTAACCCAGAAGCTCTGTTGGAGATACGGGTATGATTACCCCCCAAGTTGGCCACTGATATTTTTGAACATTATGCGTTTCGTCACTGGTGCCCAAAAAGAGACTAAACAAGATCCTATTTTAGCTAGGGCTCATGCGACTAAAGGTTTGTTGTTAACTGCATAAACACATTAGATTGGTTAGGTAACCCTAGTCAATGTCATGTCACCCCCGTTCCATTAGTAGCTTGGAACAATGCTGCATCGCAAAATAGTATGCTACCCCTTATCCTTGTTTGGTTGTAGGAATAGTCCACTATTTCGATGATGTGATATTGGATCTTGTTACGATTGGAACTATTTACTTTACTTATGATTTATGACATATTATATATTCAATTATGTGGCATGTTCTTCCTATTTTTTGTTAAGTCCCTCTAGGACCTGGTGATCTCTCCAAGTGTGTGCTTTTGATGGTGCTTCGCAAGTGCTCTTGTAACACCCAGTTTTCCAAATAAGGGCAATTTTGAAAATTTGAAATTATAATTATTATTTATTGATATTTATATCAAATTATGAATTTTGGTGATTTTTAATCAATTTAAAATTGTTTTAAGTCATGACTTGTGATTTTGATGTGCTGCTAGTGAAACCCTAGAGACTGTCTAACCTAGAACCTAACCATGTGATTGGGGATATTTAATTATCATTTTTAGCCTAGGGGTACTTGGTCATTTTGACTTATAAGAATTATTTGATTAATTATTGGAGTGGTGATTGTTATTTTTGACTTTGACTAGTTGAGACTTTGTAGGCTAACCTAGATGTTGACTCTAGCTATGGTGACTAGGTCAGCATGGTGTGACCCTAGTCTAACTTAAGTCAACTCAATTTTAGTCCTTTAGAATCTAGTTTGAATAGGAGGAATAATGAATAGGTTCATGACTTATGACTTAAGGATTTAATTCCATGACATATGAAACTTTGCCCATGGCCCATGACTTGAACCCTAACCCTAATTTCAGCCATAAGTGACTAGCCACTATGGCTCCCCTCCCTATAAATATTCTCCTTATTTAGTTCTTGCCTCTTTTGTATCATTCCAACACTTTTAGAAAGGAAAGGTAAATCTCCATCTTTCCTAATTCGTATTAATTCCTTTTTAATTCTTTTTTCATCCAAATCTTTTGCAATAGATTCTAATCATCCTCTATTTGATATTCATGGAGAGAAATTTCAGTTTGAGTACAATTTGGAGTATTTGGCTAGCATCGAGAATCAATCGATTTGGGGCTTTTCTTGATCATTTGCACCTACAGGTAAAACCCTTCAAATTGCATTTTACTTATGATTTCTTTACATATTAGGCTAGATCTAGGAGATCCATAGCTGTCCCTCAAGTTTGGTAGGAGACCGTGTACGTTTGGTGTCAGTATCGGAGACGTGTCTATGTGTATGTGCAAGTGTTTGTTGAAATGCACACAGAAATGGATTTTCGTATTTTCTAAAACTAATTACATGCTTTTGAAGCTCTTAATATGTAGATTAATTATGTTAAAGACTGAGCAAGATTTTGGTAGACTTTCGTATCCAAAATTGACACGCATCACGTGCACGAGACAACACCATGCCCATGCAGTCCCCTGATGTTCGAACACCACAACGGACACGACACGATACGGTTTGACCCAAGATTTTAGGAGAAGCTAGGGGCACTGTTTGATACTGTACTGCTCGAGTTTGGTCGGGTTTCATCGAGTGGTTAGTGAGAAATCTCACTCGTACTAGATTTTCCCCAAACTACACGAACGCGAGAAATGCGTCTAATATGCATCTCCTACACGCGACACGAATTCACATGGACACGGGGCAGACTCCTAGAAATGTTCTCCTAGTCCTGGCGAACCTAGGGACATGTGCACGTGGCTTGCCGTGTCACAGTGTCGTGTGCACGAGGCTGTGTCCTTGCTGCACGAGGTTGTCTGTGTATCATTCCTTCTGTGTGTGTGTTTTCATGATTGGACACATCGTGTCCACTTTTGTCGACATGAGACAACCTGGGTGACACCTACAATTGTGCACGAACCCTTGCCCACCATTATTTTGACGTGTTATGTGATTTTTCGAATGCCAAATTGGTTATCCCCAAATTTCTGATACGGTTTGCGTATTAGGGATGTTCTCTGATTTTTACTGTTTTAATTCGATTATTTGTGTTAAATTCGATGCTAACATGTTTAATAGAATGATGTGTACATGTTTGCTAATCTAGGTTTCAATGATGTTTAGTTTTAGCTTGGTTTATGCTTTCGAATCCTCATTTTCCTAAAAACTGTCAATGCTAACACTGAAATTCCAGAGTTATATTACACTGTTTAATGCACTGATTTGTACACACATGTAAACTATTTTTCTGAGATTGATAACACCTATCTACACACTGTTATCCCGACCCACTGCTATATGTACACATTACTCTAAAACTAGGATTATGTATCACACTACACACACACAGGTACATACTTGCACACTGTTCATGAACACACCCTAGTACCGGCTGTCACTGACACAAATGTTTACACACACACACAAGCATGAGCCACTTGATATACTGACACACATATGCATGAACTACATTCGACACTGTTTTTCTGTTTCCATACTACATCACTGATTTCCTATGAATTTACACAATGTTCACACACTATTGCCATACACACATACCCCTATCTACAAAACTAAATCCTACCTTGCATGTTCTGTACACAATTTACACACACACACATATTCTTTTATGTCCCTCTCTATCTCTCTCTCTCTATATATATATATATATATATATATATATATATATATATATATATTATATATATATATTTTATATATATATATATATATATATATATATATATATATATATATATATATATATATATATGTATGTATGTATGTATGTATGTATATACATTATATATATATACATACATATATATTATATATATATATATATATATATATATTTTATACATACATACATACATACATACATATATATATATATATATATATATTATATATATATATATATATATATATATATATGTATGTATGTATGTATATGTATGTATGTATATGCATGCAACATATGTATAATGAATGCATGAATGAGTAAGTGTAGTAGGTATGCCATGATATATGCAATGTAGGCAATGTATGTTATGAGTATATGAATGAATATATGCAAGAATGATGTGATGTAATGCAATGTATAATGCAAGATGATGAAAACAATGAATATGCATCCAAGTATATATATGTAAATGTATAAAGTAAGTGCCTATGCATCTTTGTATGAATGTATGTAGATATGCATGTATATACCATAGCTTATGTGCATATATATATATATGCTTTATGCATATATATATGAATGAAGACGTTAATATATGTAATCTAAATGTGTATATGCCTTAGCCCTCACTAGGTATCTATGTACACAAGTATGAATGTATATATATATATATATATATATATATATATATATATATATATATATATATATAAATATATATATATTTGGTATATGCAATGTGTGTTTCTAGTGACTTTGTGTTTGTGCTTGGATGCTTGCCTAGGCTTAGTTAGGCTTAGTGAGACTTGTTTGGACAAGGATTGACCTAGTTGACTAGAGTGTTGACCATGGTTGACCAAATTTTGATTTTGACCTAGTTTGACCTAGACAGTTGACCAGGTTTGACTTAGAGTTGATTTTGACCTAGATTGACCTAGAAATCATGTAGATTGCATCATAAACTCCATTTACCTTATTTTAAATACATTATAACCTGTACTGCTCTATTTAGGATATTGTGACTCCGGTACAAACATCTGATACTATACTACTCTTTTCAGAGTATCAGGCGAGTACATTCTCTGATAGTTCTCTCATTTACTTGTCAATTAGTGTACTTCAGTTCTAGTTAGTTGTATGTGATTCTCGGTTACAATATGTATGGATAATTCTGGATTCATGTATGTGACACACATACCATCTTGTCTGGTCTCTATTACTGGAATTATTTTGGAATCATTGCTGGTATCATCATGTTTGGTTGGACTTAACTCGATTCTCGTGTCGTATTCTGGATTCACTTATACTTGCTGGAAGGGAAAATACTTGAGTAAGACATGTAGACATACCCCAAATCTGGAATCTTCTAACTGAAATCTACTGGAAGCATAGACATCTCTCACCTGATCAGTGGACGATGTGCCTGATACCTACAGCCGTTTACATGTCGATCTCGGTATTTTAAAACACACTGTTAGAGTATAGTCTGGACTCACCCTGAAATCATTGATCGCTGATTGGAATCATCTTATACTGGACTCATCTTGTACTGGAATTATCTGGTATCAGATTCATGTTGTCTGTACTTACTTGGGTTTTACACTTATTACGTTTACTGTCGGGACTTATATCATGTTACTCTAGTTCAGCTAGTTTCTATTTACAGTCTTTATTGCCATAATTCTTCTCTTCGTTTTAGTTACCTTACTTTTCTTGTACTTTAACTGTCTCTCTATACCATCACCTGAATATAAACTACCATGTTCATCAATACAACTGTCTATAACTGCTTTATAGTTCTTTGTCATTTACATGGGTTTTCTAGATGAGATGTGCTCGTTCCTGTCCTGACTGGACCTGTTGAAAATTTTACAAATGATTGCCCTGAGGATACTTGCCCTACTCACTATGGACCAGGAGATGTTTTGGCTACCTTTGGTCTCGACACTCAGAGTGATCGGGAGACTAGCTAGTTGACTTGGTTTAGTTTTCATGTTTTAGAACTTGAATTGTAAATAAGTTGAGATATGTTGTTTTGAGATTGTTGGAGATTATATTATTTTAGTAGTTGGTTTTATTGTCGTATTTAGTTTTAGTTATAAACTTCTGTGTTATCATATCGTGCTTAGACTGTGATTGAGATTCTATTATATCTATACTTGTCCTCCATTCGGCGTTGAGATTTGCCAAGTACATTATATAATTGCGTGAGTTGTTGGTTAGATAGTGACCTAGAATAGTGTTCTACCGCCGACACTGCGGCGTAGGCTGGGCACTATTATGTACTCGTATCCTCACGGTGGGTGCGGATCGTGACATATTTTTAATGGTGGCCTATGCAGGTCGAGAGTCGCATTAGTACGATATCATGGTATTACGGTGACTTAGTTGTACTGCTGCGAGCCTGCGATAGGATTGAGCGATAGACTTCAACGGAAAGGTACTCAATCACAGTTAGTATCATGCCCTGATCCCGCAGAGTCCTTTCATCCTCGCTTCGGACTCTTTGAGACCGATCGTTCTCGCTAAGGCGTGATGTCGTACAAGCCTAAGTTGCGCTTGCACAAGGCCAAGACCTGAAGCAAGACAAGATAGACAAGGTTGACAATACGCAGCAGAACATATTGTAGATAATTTTGAAGCAACAGCGGACATATTTCAGAATACATGCATTAAACACAATGGTAACAAGAAATAATTCTCTTTATTGATTTCATTTGAATAAATTACAAGCTCTCGGTTCTCCCTGATACAATGTTACATTCTCTCTGAACTTTACAGATTATAATGATCCCGTTCCCATACATTACATCCCTTTATATACAAAACCAACTTTTGCAACATATGTCATCTCTTGGCATCTCTTCTGATTTCTGGCTCCTGAAGATGAGGCTCCGGCTATCGCTTTGGACTATCCTTCTAGATGCATGTTGCACCTGCATACAGACTGATGGTGGGTCGGTATATCAGCATACTGGTGAATTATGAACAAAGGGGCTACATTCTTCTGAAACGATCACTATTTATTTAGTGAGAAAATATTTTTTTGTGATGTGATCTTTCTACTTTTACCTATGTTCATTACATGCATACAGAGTCAGTTTACATCTCTTTTTGAAAACATGTTTGAAAAGCTACAGTTCATTTTTTTTCATTTCATGTCAAGCATACAAGGGACTATTCATTTCTGTGGAGTACACAGCGTGTTCGTAAGCATATTCATTTCTCTGTTCGTAAGCATATTCATTTCTCTGCAAGCAATTCATGTCAAAGACTTTATCAATATATATGTATCACTTTTCAGTGATTCTTACCATAGCCGACCGTCCATTCCTACACAAGACAAGGATTAGCATAAACATGATAAAACCAACATTGTTCCATGTTCGTCTCTGTATTGTTAGCTCTTTGTAAAATATTCTTTCGACACATATCTATATGCATGACAATAACTCTTGTGGTCCATGGGCATTACCCATATTAGCAGTTAGGACGTTCTAGCCCATCTCACTAATAGACTGATACCCCCTCTTTCTGTGGTGACTTCTAGCCCCAAGTGTCATGTTCTCTCCTAGGCCAATCGACTCCGTGTGCCCCCAGAATCATCTAGAGGCTACCACTTGTGCACAAGCCATCTAGACCAATGCAAATGTAGCTATCATATAAAACTATCATGCATCAATCAAGCAAATTGTAAACATATTCATCTTCTTCTATTTCATGTATCGAGCTAATAGCTCTACTCTTTTCTCTATACGGATAAGCCGTATCATTTCTTTCTTTATAGCAATAATTGGGGAACAATAAACAATCTCTGTTTAAGCAAGCACGATAACAACAAGCATGAACTCTACTCTTGATAATTATACTCTATTCAGGGACTTGTAATCATTCTACTTTCTCTTCTTATTAAGCATGACAACAGTTCTTTTGATTAAAGGCAACATCTCTACTTTAGCATACATGCATTAGTTCGTTTCTTATTAGCAGGCAACAATTCTTTTTAGCATACAGGTTATCTATTTTCTTGTTCTTAGCATGGCAGCATGTGAATTCTCTTAGAAGCATACTCAATGATTTATTGTCTTGTTATTAACAATAGCATTCAATCAAAAACTCAGATTCTTATTAGGCGTAAGCGAATCAGTAAATGGGACTTCATCCACTCACCCAGATCAATCGTCTTCTGTTGCAGAGCCAGCAATCGAGTCTCTCTGTTTATCTAGTGCCTTCGCGGAGCGGGGCACTACATAATTACCCATCGGGAAAAAGTTTTGTCCTCGAAACTTAAGGAGAAACTTATGATATCATAGCAGTGATAGTCCTCATACTTCGCCATCATCAATCGATAAAACTCTCATTTCAAATCATATCAAAACTCTAGTTCAATCAAGCTTCTCAATCTTAATCAATCAAATTGATAAAATATTTGCCGACATCATAAAAATATTTACGGACTTATTGTATGGAACGTTCATCTCATTGATGATATCGCATAGGCAAAGAAATTTCGATCAGAAGAACATGTAGGAATTTAATTGAATCAAAATTGGCCAGAGGAACGTGTTGCTCTGATACCATTCTGCCACGCCCTGACCCCGCAGAGTCCTTTCGTCATCACTTCGGACTCATTGAGACTGATCGTCCTCGCTAAGGCGTGATGTCGTGCAAGCCTAAGTTGCGCTTGTACAAGGCCAAGACCTGAAGTAAGACAAGGTTGACAATACGCAGCGGAACATTGAAGCAGCAGCGGACATATTTTAGAATACATGTATTATACACAATGGTAACAAGAAATAATTTTTTTTTATTGATTTCATTTGAACAGATTACAAGCTCTCGATCCTCTCTGATACAATGTTACATTCTCTCAGAACTTTACAGATTACAATGATCCAGTTCCCATACATTACATCCCTTTATATACAAAACCAACTCTTGCAACAGATGTCATCTCTTGGCATCTCTTCTGATTTCTGGCTCCTAAGGACAAGGCTCGGGCTATCGCTTCGGACTATCCTTCTCGATGTATGTTGCACCTGCATGCAGACTGATGGTGAGTCAGTATATCAGCATACTGGTGAATTATGAACAAAGGGGCTACATTCTTCTGAAATGATCACTGTTTATTTAGTGAGAAAACATTTTCTTTTGATGTGATCTTGCCACTTTTGCCTATGTTTATTACATGCATACAGAGTCAGTTTACATCTCTTTTTGAAAACATCTTTGAAAAGCCACAGTTCATTTCTTTTCATTTCATGTCAATCATACAAGGGACTATTCATTTTTATGCAGTGCGCAGCGTGTTTCGTAAGAATATTCATTTCTCTGTTCAAGCAACTCTTAGGGACAATTATAAGTACGACAACATATCTTTTCTCTAAAGGGGACATAGCATTTCATTGCATAGACAAATCTCTGCAAGCAATTCATGTCAAAACTTTATCAATATATATGTATCACTTTTCAGTGATTCTTACCATAGACGACCGTCCATCCCTGCACAAGACAAGGATTAGCATAAACATGATAAAACCAACATTGTTCCCTGTTCGTCTCTGAATTGTTAGCTCTTATTAAAATATTCTTTCAACACATATCTATATGCATGACAATAACTCTTGTGGTCCATAGGCACTACCCATATTAGCAGTTGGGACGTTCTAGACCATCTCACTAATAGACTGACACCCCCTCTTTATGTGGGGACTTCTAGCCCCAGGTGTCCTGTTCTCTCCCAGACTGATCGACTCCGGGTGCCCCCAAAATCGTCGAGAGACTACCACTTGTGCACAAGCCGTCTAGACCAATACAAATACAGCTATCATATAAAACTAACATGCATCAATCAAGCTACTTGTAAACATATTCATCTTCTTCTATTTCATGTATTGAGCCAATAGCTCTACTTTTTCTCTATACGGACAAGCCGTATCATTTCTTTCTTTATAGCAACAATCGGGGAACAATAAACAATCTTTGTTTAAGCAAGCACGATAACAACAAGCATAAACTCCACTCTTGATAATCATATTCTATTCAGGGACATGTAAACATTCTATTTTCTCTTCTTATTAAGCATGGAAATAGTCATTTTGATTAAAGGCAACATCTCTACTTTAGCATACAGGTATCAGTTCGTTTCTTATTAGCAGGCAACAAATTTAGCATACAGGTTATCTCTTTTCTTGTTCTTAGCATGGCAGCATGTGGATTCTCTTAGAAGCATACTCAATGATTTACTGTCTTGATATTAACAATAACATTCAATCAAAAACTCAGATTCTTATTAGACGTAAGCGAATCAGCAAATAAGACTTCGTCCACTCACCCAGATCAATCATCTTCTGTTGCAGAGCCAACAATCCGATCTCTCTGTTTATCTAGTGCCTTCGCAGAGCGGAGCACGACAGTTAGGACTATATGACATGATTCCTAGGATGGCCCTTGAGAATCTCATTATAAACTATCTCGAAATTTAATTCTGACAGTATCTGTCTCTTCCTTGTTCATCATTGAATTTGATTCTTAGTATTCATTATTGAATTGATTTTCTACCAAGATAATATTATGGGCTAGGTTTCCTCAGTCATGGGATCTAGAGTCTTCTACAGCCATATTAGCTGGTTTGGCGATGAGATAGAGTCTGATTTTGGATGTATTTTTCGGGTGTGAGAATTTTAAGTTTTTGTAGCCAAGCTAGCGGCAATACAAAAATTTTAAATACCATGATTCTAGATGTATGTACATTAGTTACGGACTCTATGGATTATCGCAGCCATACATACTGGTGTGACGAGGATTATGGTAACATGGTTCTGGATAGACGGGTATGATTATCAGATTGCAGAATAGATACCATATAGATGGTGCCCTAGTATAATTGAGTGGAATATCAGTGTGGATATTACTTGAGTTTCGTAGATTAGATAGAAGGAGCTAGGCCACCTGTAGCACAGCACCCTGCCCCACACCATCAGAGGGATATACCCCAGAGGGGCAGGGCTTTGTGCTGACAGTCGAGTAGACCGACGCTACGGGTGACGGGTTAGCAGGTCTGTCTTTTTTGTTCTTCATTCCATCTTGTTGTGTGATTCCATTAGTACCCGTCAGGATGTTTTGTGCTGTGATAGATAGTATAGTGACCCTGATCAAGACCGTGACATCATGACCAGTAGGACCACAATTTACATGTTTTAGATATAGTTTTCTATCGACCTTGATTCGATTGGGGGTTTGACCTAGTAGGGTACGCTCATCTTACTTTTGAGGACAAAATTTTTCTAAGGGGGTAGACTTGTAACACCAGGTTTCCAAATGAGGGTAATTTTGAACTTTTGAAATTATAATTATTATTTATTGATATTTATATGAAATTATAAATTTTGGTGATTTTTAATCAATTTAAAATTGTTTTAAGTCATGACTTGTGATTTTGATGTGCTACTAGTGAAACCCTAGAGACTGTCTAACCTAGAGCCTAACCATGTGATTGGGGATATTTAATTATCATTTTTAGCCTAGGGGTACTTAGTCATTTTGACTTATTGGAATTATTTGATTAATTATTGGAGTGGTGATTGTTACTTTTGACTTTGACTAGTTGAGACTTTGTATGCTAACCTAGATGTTGACTCTAGCGATGGTGACTTGGTTAGCAAGGTGTGACCCTAGTCTAACTTAAGTCAACTCAATTTTAGTCATTTAGAATCTTGTTTGAATAGGAGGAATAATGAATAGGTTCATGACTTATGACTGAAGGATTTAATTACATGACTTATGAAACTTGGCCCATGGCCCATGTATTGAACCCTAACCCTAATTTCAGCCATAAGTGACCAGCCACTAGGCTCCCCTCCCTATAAATATTCTTCTCATTTAGTTCTTGCCTCTTTTGTATCATTCCAACACTTTTAGAAAGGAAAGGTAAATTCCCATCTTCCCTAATTCATATTAATTCCATTTTAATTTCTTTTTCATCCAAATATTTGGCAATAGATTCTAATCACCCTCTATTTGATATTCATGGAGAGTAATTTCAGTTTGAGTACAATTTGGAGGATTTGGCTAGCATCGGGAATCAATCGATTTGGAGCTTTTCTTGATCATTTGCACCTATAGGTAAAATCCTTCAAATTGTATTTTAATTCTGAGATCTTTGTATATTAGGCTAGATCTAGGTGTCCCCTAGCTGTCCGTCAAGTTCGGTAGGAAATCGTGTCCGTTTGGTAACCATATCGGAGACGTGTATATATGTATGTACAAGTGTTTGTTGAAATTCCACATAGAAATAGATTTTCATATTTTTCAAAACTAATTACATGATTTTGAAGCTCTTAATGTGTAGATTAATTATGTTAAAGACTGAGCATGATTTTGGTCAATTTTTATGCCCAAAATGGACACGCATCACGTGCACAAGACACAGCACCATGCCCGTGCAGTCCCCTGTTGTTCGAACACCACAGCGGATACGATACGGTACGGTTTGACCTAAGATTTTAGGAGAAGCTAGGGTCACTGTCTGACACTTCCCTGACCAAGTTTGCTTAGGTTTTATCGAGTGGTTAGTGAGAAATCTCACTCGCACTGGATTTTGCCCAGACTGCACGAACGCAAGAATCGCGTCTAATACGCATCTCGTACACGCGACATGATTCACGTGGACACGGGGCAGACACCTAGACACGTTCTCCTCGTCCTGGCGAACCTAGGGACACGTGCACGTGGCTTTCCGTGTCACGTGTCGTGTGCACGAGATTGTATCCTCGTAGCACGAGGCTGTTTGTGTATCATTCCTTCTGTGTGTGTGTTTTCGTAATTGGACACATCGTGTCCACTTTTATGGACACAAGACAACCTGGGTGACACCTACAATTGTGCACGAACCCTTACCTACCATTATTTTGATGTGTTATGTGATTTTTTGAATGCCAAATTGGTTATCCCCAAATTTCTAATACACTTTGCGTATCAGGGATGTTCTATGATTTTCCATGTTTTAATTCAATTATTTGAGTTTGATGCTAACATGTTTAATAGAATGACGTGTACATGTTAGCTAATCTAGGGTTCAATGATGTTTAGTTTCAGCTTGGTTTATGCTTTCGAATCTTCATTTTCCTGAAAACTGTCAATGCCAACACTAAAATTCCTGAGTTGTATTACACTGTTTAATGCACTGATTTGTACACACATGTAAACAGTTTTCCTGAGATTGAGAACACCTATCTACAAACTGTTATCCCTACCCACTGCTATCTATACACATTACTCTAAAACTAAGATTATGTATCACACTACACACACACACATAGGTACACATTTGCATACTGTTCCTGAACACACCCTAGTACATACTATCACTGACACAAATGTTCACACACACAAACACAAGCGTAAGCCACTTGACATACTGACACACATATGCATGAACTACATTCGACACTGTTTTCCTGTTTCCACACGATATCACTGATTTTCTAAGAATTTACACAATGTTCACACACTATTGCCATACACACACACCCCTATCTACAAAACTAAATCCTACCTTGCATGTTCTGTACACACTTTACACACACACATATATTCTTATATGTCCCTCTCTATCTCTCTACATATATATTTATGTATATGCATGCAACATATGTATAATGAATGCATGAATGAATAAGTGTAGGTATGCCATGCTATATGCAATATAGGCAATATATGTTATGAGTAGAATGAATGAATATATGCAAGAATGATGTTATGCAATGCAATGTATAATGCAAGATGATGAAAACAATGAATATGCATCTATGTATATATATGTAAATGTATACAAGTAAGTGCCTATGCATCTTTGTATGAATGTATATAGATATGCATGTATATACCATAGCTTATGTGCATATATATGCTTTATGCATATATATATGAATGAAGGCATTAATATGTGTAGTCTAAATGTCTATATGCCTTAGCCCTCACTAGGTATCTATGTACACAAGTATGAATGTATGTATATATATATATATTTGGTATATGCAATGTGTGTTGCTAGTGACTTTGTGTTTGTGCTTGGATGCTTGTCTAGGCTTGGTTAGGCTTAGTGAGACTTGTTTGGACTAGGATTGACCTAGTCGACTAGAGTGTTGACCATGGTTGACAAAAGTTTGAATTTGACCTAGTTTAACCTAGACAGTTGAGCATGTTTGACTTAGAGTTGACTTTGACCTAGATTGACCTAGAAATTATGTAGATTGCATCATAAACTCCATTTACCTTATTTCAAACATATTATAATCTGTATTGCTCTATTTAGGACATTGTGACTTTGGTGCAGACTTCTGATACTATACTACTCTTTTCAGATATCAGACGAGTACATTCTCTGATATTTCTCTTATTTACTTGTCAATTACTGTACTTTAGTTCTAGTTAGTTGTATGTGATTCTCTGTTACAACCCATATGGATAATTCTGGATTCATGTATGCGATACACATACCATCTTGTCTGGCCTCTATTACTAGAATTATTCTGGAATCATTGTTGGTATCATCATGTTTGGTTGGACTCAACTCGATTCTCCTGTCGTATTCTGGATTCACTTGTACTTGCTCGGAGGGAAAATACTTGAGTAAGACATGTAGACATACCCCAAATCTGGAATCTTCCAACTGGAATCTACTGGAAGCATAGCCATCTCTCGCCTAATCAGTGAGCGATGTGCCTAATACCTACAGTCGTTTACATGTCAATCTCGATATTTTAAAACACACTGTTAGAGTATAGTCTAGACTCACCGTGCAATCTTTGATCACTTGTTGGAATCATCTTATACTGGACTCATCTTGTACTGGAAACACCTAGTATCAGATTCATGTTATCTGGACTTACTTGGGTTTTACACTTGTTACGTTTACTGGCTGGGCGCTGTTACGTACTCGTACCCTCACAGTGGGTGTGGGTCATGACAGCTCTAGCTTGGATCGTGGTCATCCCTTTTATATCGAGGAGGACTGCTCTTGGATCTTCCCTTACCATTTTATTCTATCATTTCCTTCTACTTTTCTTCTCATTTAAAATGGTTGGTAGTGGATATATCTCCATCCAACTACATATATAATAAATAAATTCATAGTTGATTTATATTATTATTTTTTTATTTTGTGGATGAGATTTAGTTTCATGCTATACTGTATTTTACAGCTTATGAATACATACGACGGTTCCATATATTGGAGTATATTTCGCATGTATACAGCTGGCATGTTTATGTACTTAGTCCTAAGTATTTTGGGACTGGGGCATTACACAGTTTCGGGAGCAAATTCGCGATAGGCAAGCCGAGTTTGAGGAGGAGCGAAAGGCTACCAAGGCAGAGATTGCCGAACTGCATGAAGAACTAAAAATCTAAGGTGGAGATCCACGAGAAGGCCATTGCTAGTAGTGCATCTCCGAGGAGGAAGGCGGCCAAAAAACTGAAGTATCCAGAACCCAAATCCTTCAACGGCGTACGAGACGGAAAGGATGTGGATAACTTTATTTGGAATGTTGAGCGGTACCTGAAGGCGGTTCATATCGAGGATGAAACCGATAAGGTAAACACAGCGTTCCTATATTTTTTTGATGATGCTGTGTTGTGGTGGCGACGCAGGTGCATCGAAATAAAAAGGACTCTGCTCGATCAAGACTTGGGAGGATCTCAAGAAGGAGATCAACTCTCAGTTCAACCCAGAGAACATGGAGCATTTTAGGAGACGGAGCTTGCGATAACTCAAGCACATTGGGTCCATCAAGGAGTATGTGGCAGAGTTCACCCGTCTGATGCTTGCCATCTCTAGTATAGGCAAAGAAGATCGCTTATTCTTTTTCTTAGATGGTCTGCAACCGTGGGCGGCATTGGAGTTGCAGAGGCAACGCGTGTCAGATCTGAACACGGCTATTGCAGCGGTCGAGAAGCTGATGGAGTATCGACGAAAAGATATTCCCAACCCATGGCAAAGACTACCAGCAAGTTCAACAGTAGGGAAGACAAGAAGAACAATAGAAAGGGAGACCCATCAAAGGACAGGCAGCATGCGTAGCCTCCGACGGAGTGAAAGATTGAGTGCTTCGTGTGCGGTAGAAATCACTTCGTATGCGACTGCACCAACAAAGGAAAGAGGGTGAATTCAGTCCAAGGTAGGGAGGTCGAGGATGAGGAGCCTAGGATGGGGGCTCATATAGGTGCCCGGTGCCTATTGAATGCTTTGAAGAGGAAAGCAGTCATGGCCAAAGCCCCGAGTCGAGAGCTGGTGTATATGGGTGTGAAGATTAACGGCCACCAGACGAGGGTGATGGTTGACACAGGGGCAACCCGTAACTTTATCTCGGACGTGGAGGTCCAGCGTTTGGGTCAGGAGTTTGAAAAAGACTCGAGCAAGATGAAGGCGGTCAACTCTGAGGCCTGCCCCATACTGGGGGTAGCCAAGGGGGTGATGATCCAATTGAGAGACTGGATGGGTGTCACCAGGCTCACGGCCGTACCAATGGATGACTTCAAAATGATCCTTGGGATGGACTTCCTTACTTCGACAAAGGCAGTTTCAATGCCTCATCTGGGAGTCGTCGAGATCATGGAGGAGAGCTCCCTATACATGGTGACCATTGTACGAGGCGAGCCTGTAAAGGAGAAGGATCTCTCCGCCTTGCAACTCAAGAAGGGGATGCGACACGGGGAGATGAGCCGCCTTGCTGTGCTCAAGACGGAGGAGGCGCCCGTTGTAACCACCAGTTTTCTAAAATGAGAGTAATTTTGAACTTTTGTAAAATTGACCATGTTTGTTATTAAATAATATATTTAAATCTTCTTAATAAATAATTGGTGAATTTAGATTATTTTTGTAACATTTAAATTAGTGTATTATGATTTTGGTGTTTTACTAGTGTAACCCTAGAACTACTTAGCCCTGAGACTAACCCTGACCATGGAGACCTAACCATGTGATTAGAGTAGCTAATTACCACTTCTTAGCCTAAGGGTATTTTGGTCAATTTTGTGACTTTTGTATTAATTTGAATTTCTGATAATTAATAATATGCTAATTAAATGTTAGGCCTTAACCTAGATTTGCCCTAATCTAGATGTTAGTCATGATCCTAGAGACTAAGTTAGTGGATTACAATTTAAGTATCTAAGTTAGATAATATCTAGATATTTGGCTAAGGAGATATTTTAGAAAGTAACCTAGTTTAGTTAGGCCTTTAGCTAGAAGTCTTAGAATTCTATTAAGAGAGAAGCCCAAAGCCTATCCTTTGAACCAAAACCCTAACCATAACCTTAACCCCAACAATATGGCCGGCCAAGCATAGTTCCCCCTTTATAAGCATCACATCGTTACATCTTGCCTCTTTTCATTGCCTCCTTAAACCCTAATTTGTGCTCTTTCCTAAATCCACCTCCTTTCTCCAAATCAACTCCAAATTGAGCCTAATCTTTTGAAACACACTCCCCTAATGTAGAAGAGATCAATAGAGGCTAGCTAGCAAGGATTGAAGGCTCTTGGACCATAGCAAATTGGTGAGGATCTCATTTCTAGTGCTTTGCATTGAGATTCTAACTCTCAACAGTTAATGGCTCTAAACTCATTTAATTCTTCTGATTTCTCTTCATAGATGCATGTATCTAGGTACCATACACCTGTAGACCAAGTTTGGTAGGATTTGTGTCCATTTGATATGTGTATCGGAGTATAGTGTAAAGTATTTGATGAAATGCCTCATTAGATTGTTTGTTAATCATTTTCAAAATTAATTTCATAAATTTCTTGTTGTTCATGTGTGGTTTAGTATTCTTGAACACTGAGTTGGATTTGACACGATTTTTGTATCCAAATTGGACACGGGGATGCTCGCACAGTCCTTGGACACATCCCCTGCTACCCGACACTCTTTTCGTACAGCACAGGTCATGTAGACCAATCAAATTTGGCATGGAGGTGGAGGCTATGACTGTCAGGTCCCTTCCTAAGTTCGAGATCTGTTTGTGTGTTGGACACGAAATCGTGCTCGTATGGGTTCGAGACAGACTGGACACGCACGAATTCGATCTGCTGATACACATTTGTATCACAGACACGAGGCAACTTGGACATGATTTAGAGTGTCAATCACCTAGTCCTAGACCTACTCTAACTCTGTACATGAACATGAGACACCTAGTGATGTATGTCGTGTCCTAGAGGATACGACATGTCAACATAAGACTGTGTTGAATACAGTCTCGATACACTGCTGACACTTAGTTTGATACTGGTTTGGACACGTATTGATGGACACTTTGGACACGAGGTTGACACTATGTTGGCACACACTCACCACTTCCTATTGCCCAGTTTATGTATGTGTGAGTTTTGAGATTGGTTTTTCGATTTAGGGCTGTGTTGGGTTCTGTTGTCAGGTCTGATACCTGGTGTTTTTAGTTTTTTGAGTATAGATTTTAAGTTGTTTCTGTATACAGATTATATGATATGAAATGATACTGTATATCTATATAATTTATATATAGTTAACTGTGAGTTGGGTTGTTACTTTTGGTTTTGGGTTCTAGTTTGATAATTGAGCTAATGTAATTAAGTTGATACTTTGGAGTTAATATATTTGTTAGAGTTCAGTTTAGGCTTTTGCGGTATATATAGATTCTGAGTTCGGTGTTTTGTAGATGAGTGTTAGATAGCTGTATAAGTGTACGTATGTCCTAGAATTGAGTGTGTAGACTGAGTTGGGTTTTTCCTGAGAATTTAGTTTTGTAAAGTTTGACTTGTGCTTAGTAATTGGGTATTTGGATTCAGTTCCTAAGGAGAGATTGATTGGTGTCTAGTAGTTGGGTATTAGTATATAGATGTGTTATTAGTATAGCTAGTTTATATATATGTATATAAGTATAGCTATAAATATAAGGGTTAGCTATATATATGCGGTTGTGTTCGGTAAATTGGCTGTTCTCAGTTTTTTGAAGTTGAGGGCTGAGTTGCACTTGACTGACAGTGAGATGGGTTTGGTTTTTTTTTCCAGTTTTATTAGAATTGTTTGAGCTGGGATTGTTCAGTAAGCTCATGCTGTTGGTAGTTAGATTGCAATAGGTTATAGGTTTTATATATATATATATATATATATATATATATATATATATATATATATATATATATATATATATATATATATGGCTTCTTTATATATATATGGCTTCTATATATATATATATGGCTTCTTTATATATATATGGCTTCTTTATATATATGGCTTCTTTATATATATATATATATATATATATATATATATATATATATATATATATATATATATATATATATATATATATATATATACTAGCATATGTGCACGTGCCTTGCACGTATTTTAACATTTTTTAATTAGTTTAGGAAAACTCTTTAGGAAGACCAAAGGGTAGTCTTCCTAATTACTAAGTTGTCCTTATTAAAATTAATGAACTATTTTTAATTAGTATAAGTATGTAAGGGTATTTTCGGAATTCAAAAGTTTCACCATCTAAGTTTTCCTATTATATAGTAGAATATTATATATATATATATTATATATATATATATATATATTTTATATATATATATATATATATATATATATATATAAAATATATATATATATATATATATATATATATATATATATATATATATATATATATATATATATATATATATATATGTTGTTATATGAGTTGGCTTTTGCTTTAGCTTAAGGCTATTAACTTGGGGATTGGGGGTTCTTCTTACTTTCCATATATATATATATATATATATATATATATATATATATATATATATATATATATATATATATATATATATATATATATATATATATCTTGTTTTCCAGATATCTCTCTTACTACTTATGTACATCTCTTACAACACTTCATGTATATTATTCTATTGCTTGTTTTACATTTCCTTTCTTGATTTGAACTGCGTGAGAGTTATGTATTCGCTCCTGTCCTGACTGGACCTATTGAAAATATTATAGATGATACTGAGGATTTTTGCACAACCAACTATGGAGCCCATCTAGACGACACTTGTGAGTTGGACCTACAGGACGATCCAGCTCTAGCTGAGGACATCATCCCTATTGCCTAGGCTAGACTGCTAGGCTACTTATCTTATTTCGTTATGTAATTTTTGTTTGACTTCTGAGTTGCATTATTCTAGATGTTGAGATGTTATTGTTGTTTAGACACTCGGGCTTATTTCTTTTGTTTGTACTTCTCTTTACATTTCATATCTATTTTATCGTGCCTTTTATCTACCTCTAGTTTTGTGATTGAGTTGTATCTTCTGAGATTGTCCTCCGTTTGGAGAGTATATTATATTGTGTTTAGTTGTGGTTGTGACCTAGAACAACGTTCTACTGTCGACACTGCGACGTAGGCTGGACGTACCCACTTCTCGTACCCCTACACCGGGTGCTGGTCGTGACATGTTTTTAATAGTGGCCTATGCAGGTCGAGAGTCGTATTAGTGCAATATCATAGTAGCGCAATGACTTAGTTGTACTACTACGAGCCTGTGATAGAGTACAGAAAGTGAGGTATTAGAATGAGAGGATACTCAACCACAGTTAGAATTCCTTGAGAGATTCCTGGGATGACCCTTGAGAATCTCATTATAAACCATCTCAAAATTCGATTCCAACATTTCATGTTTACCTTCCTTGTTCGTTGATGAATTTGATTCTTGGTATTCAATGTTGATTTGATTTTTCTACCAAGATAAATCGTATGGGCCAGGTCGCCTCAGTTATGGAATCTAGAGTCTTCTACAATCATATTAGCTGGTATGGCAAGGACATATAGTCTAATTTTTGGTATATTTCTCGGATGTAGAAATTTAAGGTTTCGCAGCCAAGCTAGCGGCAATGCGAAAATTTTAAATACCTTAATTCTAGAGGTATGTACCTTAGTTGCAGACTCTGTAGTTTATCGTAGCCCTGCTTATTAGTTTGATGAGGAATCTGAGTATCATGATTTTGGACAGACACATATGATTATCAGATTGTATCTTGAGAAGGTTCTTAAACTTATCATCTCTACCTTTCGTTTCAGTCTTTTCAAAAAAAAAAAGTTTTGTTTCGTCATCAATTAACGTAGAAGTAGGGAGATTTTTAGTTATTTAGTTTAATCCCTTGTATAAATTCTTTTAGATATAATTCTTTCATAGCATAATGATTTGATGACTTGTGTTAGGCCTTTCTCTTAGAGATGATAGTGTAGCTCTGACATTAGAGTAGTAACCCTTGTAGCTAATTCTTTGCTGATTATAATTACCAGTTTTCACATAGGATGTTAGTATGCTCAAGGGGTACTGACCCCTCCGGCTGATCAGAAGGATAGTATGATGTATATATTTATGGTTAGAACTGTAATATTTCGTAGGTATACTTTAGAAACAACAAAGATATTCGAGGTCGGTTTGTTTTTTGTGAACTTGAATAATTTTAGGTTATTTTTTAAGATATTTCACTTAAGGTTGTGAGGCTAAATTTAGGAACTTAGAAATGGAGAAGAGAATTTAACTGTAATACGATGATGATACAAAATCGAATAAGATGTCGGTAAGAGGATGACTAGGAACAGAGTAAACACAAGAATTTTGAGTTATAGGAAAATTTAAAGATTGGTGGAGATTTTAAAATTTAAGAAGAATAATATTGAAGGTGTATGTGAAAGAAATATGAAGGTTGATTTTATAATGGAGAATAAGATCCTACATGACATAGTAGTATTAGCTTCGAATAATTTCGAGGACAGTGATTTGAACAAGTTTGAGGATTTTATAAACTTTGATTTAGAGATTTTGGATCCAAGTTAGGACAAGGTGTAGGACTTTAAATTTTGGGATGATTAAGTTGATAGAGGAGAATAAGTTCAAAAGAAGGAAGAAGAGTTTTAACAAGAGCATGATTCATGAGAAATGCCTTGACAATTTAGGCCCTGACTTCATGAGAGAGTTCTAGCCACCAGACCTAGTTGGAGGTGATTTCTTGACCTAGACCTTAGCATATGTTTGATGATAGACGCACCCTACCATATTGCTTGTATGTTTTGGTACCTTACGACTGCTTTCGATCTAGTATGACTAGAATGGCTAGATGAGACCTCAAACTGATATTACCTTCCATAACCCTGTATGTTATCTTTCCAGTTGCATGACTTAGATAAGTTTTCTTAAGACCCTGATTCTTGTGGACGTGACCCTAAGAGGAGTACGACCGACCTAAATTTCGAGGACGAAATTTCTCTAAAGAGGGTAGACTTGTCAACACTACTTTTCTAAAATATGGATAATTTTAAACTTTTGTAAAATCGACCATGTTTGTTATTAAATAATATATTTAAATCTTGTTAATGAATAATTGGTGAATTTAGATTATTTTTGTAACATTTAAATTAGTGTATTGTGATTTTGGTGCTTTACTAGTGTAACCCTAGAACTACTTAGCCTAGAGACTAACCATGACCATGGAGATCTAACCATGTGATTAGAGTAGCTAATTACCACTTTAACCTAAGGAGTTTTTTGGCCATTTTGTGACTTTTGTATTAATTTAAATTTTGATAATTAATAATGTGCTAATTAAATGTTAGGCCTTAACCTAGAATTGCCCTAATCTAGATGTTAGTCATGATCCTAGAGACTAAGTTAGTGGATTACAATTTAGGTATCTAAGTTAGATATCTAAATATTTGGCTAAGGATATATTTTAGAAATTAGCCTAGTTTAATTGAGCCTTTAGCTAGAAGGCTTAGAATTCTATTAAGAGAGAAGCCCATAGCCTACCCATTGAACCAAAACCCTAACCCTAACCCTAACAATGTGGCCAGCCAAGCATAGTTCCCCCTTTAAAAGCATCACATGATAACATCTTGCCTCTTTTCATTGCCTCCTTAAACCCTAATTTGTGTTCTTTCCCAAATCCACCCCTTTCTCCAAATCAACTCCAAATTGAGCCTAATCTTTTGTAACACACTCCCCTACTATAAAAGAGATCAATAGAGGCAAGATAGCAAGGATTGAAGGCTCTTGAACCATAACAAATTGGTGAGGATCTAATTTCTAGTACTTTGTATTGAGATTCTAACTCTCAATAGATGCATGCATCTAGGTACCATACACCTATGACCAAGTTTGGTAGGATTTCGCGTCAATTTGATATGTGTATCAGAATGTAGTGTAAAGTGTTTGATGAAATGCCTCAATGGATTGTTTGTTAATGATTTTCAAAACTAATTTCATAAATTTCTAGTTGTTCATGTGTGGTTTAGTATTCTTGAATACTGAGATAGATTTGACAAGATTTTTCCAAATCGGACACGCGGATGCTCGTACAAGCCTTGGACACATCCCCATCTACCCGACCCACTTTTTTTGCACCACAGGCCACGTGGACCCACCAGATTTGGCATGGGGGGGACCATGACTGTCAGGCCCCTCTCCAAGTTCGATATCATTTCGTGTCATGTCGGACACAAAATCGCACTCGCATGGGCTCGAGACAAACTAGGCACGCGCGAATTTGTGCTGCTGATACGCATTTGTATCATGGACACGAGGCAACTTGGACACGATTCAGGGTGTCAATCACCTAGCCCTAGACCTACCCTAACTCTGTATACGAACATGAGACCCCTAGTGATGTGTGTCGTATCCTATTGGACACGACATGTCAGCACGAGACTGTGTGAACACAATCTCTGATACACTGCTGACACTAGTTTGACACTGGTTTGGACACGTATTGATGGACACTTTGGACACGATGTTGACACTATTTTGCACAAACTCACCCCTTTCTATTTCCCAGTTTACGTGTGTGTAAGTTTGGGATTGGGTTTTCGATTTGGGGTTGTGTGTTGGGTTCAGTTTTCAGGTCTGATACTTGGTGTTTTGAGGTTTCTGAGTTTAGATTTTAGTTTGTTTCTGTATACAGATTATATGATATGAAATGATACTGTATATATATTTTATATATAGTTAACTACGAGTTGGGTTGTTA